>LPNX010041672.1:104266-205915 GCA_001517045.1 Pseudotsuga menziesii
AAATAATAACCTTGCAGGTCTACAGTCTCTGCCAAGGTGATTTACAATCTCAACTTCAGGTTTTAAATATGATACAATGACACAGAAAATATTACAATCAACAGTCAACAATTATCTCAGCTCTTCAAAATTTTATGCAGTCAACATGATGGGAAGTCAGTCTCAGTGATCTCATTTCACGTAGAATGTGATCACAACTTCAGTCTTCAATTGGATGTTTGCAGCAATATTTAGGTTTGGCCTTCATGCACTTCACACGTAGTCTTGAGGGAGAGCACCAGCTCGATTACAATATTCATGTGGATATGAGCAGCTCCACGCTCATAGCTCGCAGAAATCGCAGCAGTGTGAATGAATTCAAAGGTCTCATATATCATCAATACGCAGCATACATGCAGCAATACAATTTATATGGCGGTGTACAAACATAAAAAATAAACTCTGCAACCGTTTACAACAATATTTTTCTCAGATAGAGACTGAACACTACCACAAGCTTAAAGATGCAGAATTTAAACTTCAACCCAGCGTAGACTTCAGATGTTATGAGAACGCAGATGTTATGAGAACTGTCTACAATTTAGGTCACTGCAGCCACAAAGAGTTGCAGAAGGCCACCTTGCGAGGAAGAGGTTTCTGCGTCAGCAGCGGCAGCTTTTCTGCCTCAAAATCACAATCTCTGGCCAAAATCTGGCTCTTGTAACTTCTCCACCGGTCGCAGAAACCCTTGCCGCTGCAAATCTGGCCGTCAGTCCTATAAAATTGACTGTATTGCCATGACTACCGAGTATGATTACTTGTTCAAGTTGTTGCTAATTGACGATTCAGGGGTGGGAAAATCGTGTCTTCTTCTCAGATTTGCGGATGACTCCTATTTGGAGAGCTACATCAGCACAATAGAAGTTGACTTTATGAATGTCTATGTTGTAGTTCTGGCAAGAGTTATTTCTCGGCCTTGTGATTTGAAAATACGGACAGTGGAACAGGATGAGAAGATGATTAAGCTTCATATTTGGGATACTGCTGGTCGAGCGGTTCAGGACCATCACTAGCAGTTACTATCATGGTGCACATGGGATTATTGTTGTATACGATGTGACAGATCAAGAGAGCTTCAACAATGTTAAGCAGTCACTGAATGAAATCAATCGGTATGCAAGTGAGAATACCAATTACCAATTCATAGTCGATGATATGTAGCGTCAACTTCACCACAATCGCCAGTCGATGATAAAAACACCGAGGTTCCCATATTGATGACCGTCGACTCTTACATAATTTTCAGCGCCTTTATGCCTCCACGTTCTCCCAACTCCAACGCAGCCTTCAACAGGCTCTACGCATGCTCAGATATGGTGGAGGCAGCTCACAAAACAAATTATTGTTTCGGCTTCAAACAATAAGATACACAGACTACTCCACGCAGCTCTTCAATGCAGCTCCACGCAGGTTCAGATGCAGCTCCACGCAGGGTCAGATGCAGCTCTCAAATTATAAAAAATGGTCTCACTTGCTTACAACGCTCCCACATAAACTAGGGCACAATTAGGGTTTATGATATCGCAGCTCATACTCACGCATAAAACAAGGTCAAACTATATCGCAGCTGACTGATATTCACACAATATTCACATGAAAACTCAGCACACGGGCTCATACAACAGATTTATTCCCACGCAGGCTCAGATCAAAATATATCGTAGCTGACTGATATTCACACCATATTCATATGAAAACGCAGCACACGGGACTGTGGCCGAGACAACCAGAATTCCTTTATCTCAAGGAGGAGGGCATTCTAAAAATGCAACGCCAAAGGGTGCAGTGCAGTAACAATTTCACAGAGGAGCGTTAGGGTTAGGTATCATTCTATACCAATAATGCATGCACGCAGGGACTAGAGGAGAAAATACTGGCAGCGACTGGCAAGCAGAAAATAAACGCACATAATGAATGCGCACAGGGGAAGATTGGCGATGGGCAGGCAGCCAAGCAGCCTGAAATAGATATGGTAGAACGAAGGTCTGGCAGGCAGGAGTTATGGCAGACAACCCTGTTCTAATACCACTTGTTAGGTATAACTCCCGATTCAATATCCATTACATTGCTAACAACATTTATTTATACATTTCATAGGACGGTTGTGTTTCAACTTCCGCCCAGCCTTTTCGGCTTCCTGACTATTCAGTTTTATTTATTTATTTACAATAATCCCTAACGGATTATATTCTAACAAAGGGGATACAAAAGCACGCTAAACAAAACTTAGCTATGTAAATATGTTATTAATTCCTTACCGAGCCATTCTAATGGATGTTCCTCTTTGAGTTGCTTCATCTTAACAGAATCATCCTTGGATAGGTGGTCTTCTTCAGGAGCTACCTCTTGGACTATTAGTGCTTGACCAACTCTTTAATTTGTTGCATCTTCCTCTGTAGGTGCTTGTGCATCTTCCTTGCAATGATTTGGACGAAGTTGTGAATGATGCTTCTAGCACTTGTTAACCCAATGACCGCTCATATTGCATTAGATCTCAGTTTCATAATCTTTGTTGCAATACCGACCTTCCTAGCCTTTTAACTTGTCAAAATTATAGTGAGCTCAGAACGCTTCTCAACAAGCTCTTTGAGCATAGAAATACAATTTTAAAACAAACTAATTAATTGGTTTTTTTAGGTCCGATAGACCAAAGTTTGGTCTCAGTGGACGTTAACCATCATCATCATCATCATTGAATGCAATAATTATTGCCCATTTTCTTAGATAGTAAGTCATAATTTTCATTCTGTCAATTTTGAATTGGAAACTCAATATACTGTGAAACGAGAACCTGCACGAGTTTTCCTTTTTCTGGAGGTCACTTTTAGTAGTAGTTTTTACGTTCATTTCAAAAAGTGGTGCTAATAGTAGAACCCTTTCTTTCTTTGTAAATTTACAATTTTATACAAAACGAGTCGAGTGCCCTTACAATTAAAACCCTAAATTGAACCAGCCACAACTTGATTGACGTCATCGCAACAAAAAAGCAAAAAACAACCTACAACTCGAAAAAATACACTACCAATAACACCCCTTTCCTTTATTGGGTTACAATTGTTTAGAAAATTTTAATTTTATTTAGAAAAATAAAAACACAAAAATTAAAAAGAAAAAAAAAACAAACACATTAAAACAACTCAAAAGAAAACAAAAATTTAAATAAAAAAAACAATAACAACAACAAAACACTAAAAAAAAATTAAAAAACAAAAACAAATTAAAAGGCATGTTAAAACAAACCAAAAAAAATTATAAAATTTATATTTAAAAAATACCAAAAATAAATAAATAAATTCAACAAATTTGAAAAAGGTTTTAAAAAAAATCAAAACAAATTTTAGAAAGAAATATTTCTTTTGGAAATTTAAAGAAATAAACAAAATAAATAAAAATTAACTTTTTAAGTATATCGTCGCTCTCTCATGCACCCAAAAGGGAGGAGTGGACGAAGGGAGAGGGGATAGGTGCAGCAGTTTGATATTTTTATATTTTTATTTAATTTCAAAATTTTCAAATTTTTTTTATAAATTTTAAGAAAAAAAAATTACTTTTTTTATTATACCTGCCACAGCAGGTATATAGCAATCGGTTGCGCTTTGACCTTCTATTAGTTTCCCTTTGACCAAAAATTTAAAATCTGTTTTGTAAAGTTTAGCTTTGGAGTTTGCCAAAAAATATTTTTAAGTTTTAATAAAAATATTTGCCTTTGCTATTTTGTCAACTTCTAATTGGCCAATAAGGAATGATGTCAGCTTTGGAGTTTGGTATCTGGTTTTCACTTGACACATGGCTACTATGACATCAGCATTTATTTTATTATTATGTTATTTATAATTTAAAGAGTCAGTGGATCCATGACTTCGGAGGCCAATCATAAGCGTTGCATGGCAGCGGATCAGAATTTTGGTGAGCAGCTTTAGTTCCATATATCTCCATCGCTGGGATGCTACGATTTATGTTGCATTTTGATCTTACCCTAAGCGCCTCATCCACATTTTCTAGATTTCCAAAAACCGAAGAAAATGCATTTCTAGCCATATTCAAAGTGCGATCAATTAGCCCCAAGCTCCCCAATTCATTATTTGCAGCATAAATAAATTCAGCTTCCCTCAGCAACATCTGAACAATGTATGGATGTCCAGGTACCGTAGCTTGAATTGCCTGCAGCACCTTTAGTCTTCCCCATATATCATCATGGCGGTAATCTACAGAAGCTTCTTTATAATACAACACAATTTCTTTAGTGGACTTATACAATTTTGGGTCTGAAGCACGTAAAAGACTGTGCTGGTGCGACGCGAGAAGCCATTTCCTTTCCATGGGCTTCCCTGCGGATTTGAAACTTTGATAGAATTTTTCCATTGAAACTGACCCTGACCCTGATACAATTTCCTGAGAAAGCACCGAGGATGTTTTATCAATGTTCTCTGAATCTGAGACGTGAGATTCGAACTTGCATCTGCTACAGTTGCAATTGTCAATTCCCCATTCGCTTAGCGCCTCTTCTCTTTCCCGAACAGGATGAATTGCAGAGTGATCTACTCGCCGGCTTTCATGTCCCTTGCTGCAATCACAAACATGGATTTCCCAACATAAAATCTCGATGCCGATGGAATGCAAGAATGGTTAATGAACCCCAAAAGCAGATACATTGCACAGAAAATATTGGCCTCTGAAGGTTCATTTTTATCTGGATACTACACGCCTGTAGCATACAATCTCACACGATCTTGAAGTACTCCTCCTTCTGGCCATTCATTGATCTCAGTCTCTACATCCATTTCTGATCTTCTTTCTTCATAATTTTCAGGCCAATACAGATGTATATCAGGGATAGACGTCTCGGTCCAAGATAAGAAAAGAGTCCCGATTCGTTTTCGTAAAACATGGGATCGATTCACCTCTACTGTGAGTTTGTGATATAATACTTGAACTTCCTCTTTGGTAGGGGCATCCAATCGATGCAGCCCTAGATGAATCTCATCTTCTTTCATGGTGTCCACAACGGGATCACACACAAGAACCAGCTCCCCTGCCATGCAATCCTATGTGATAAACAATCCCCACTGACTTTTGCAAGATTCATCTGAAACCCTAAAGGCTCGACCGGCCCCAAAAAACTCGGCAAGGTCTCCGTTTTCCTACTTCTATGCATAAAAAGATACCTCTTGAACTGCTGGCGGAGTTTCAGTATATAAAGATCTCTGCATCTCTCCATGTCAGGACGATAGCAATCTAAATCAAGATCACCTTTGTCAAATTCCGATTTCCAAAGCAAGTAGGCTTCTTCATAGTTCTCAATAACCTCAAGCAACTGAGCCCTGAGGATCCGGTGACGGGAGTCTCCATTAATCTGTAGAAACAGGACATCTGCCTAAGCATTTGCGTAGCGCATTTTCTTGATCTATGCGTTTGCGCGATGAAAATGCAAATCCTTAATATTTTCAGAATCATTATGAGAGATGTTTCGAAGCGAATTTAGGGCGCGTGTGAACAAGTGAATAGCTGTGTCTATGTCTTCAACTTCAAAACCTCGTATCTCTTCCATGAACAAATCGGCCGCAGTGGGTACTCGAGGAATGGAAGGCACAGGGGCAATGTTATCTAAATTATCAATCCTAATGCAGAGGCAGCCATTATTTGTGCGCATCAGATGAGGATTTCTGATGGCCACCTTCAACCCACAAGGAAATTTGCACTGCTGTGATTGAGCGGAATAATTATAAGCAGAATCAGTCGAGCTAGTTATATCTATCGATAGGACGACTCCTCTATTCTCTCCATCGTCAAGAACTGTAAAGACACTTTCCACTAATAAAAGACAATCAACGCAGAGAGTTCCATACAATTCTTTTTTATTAAGATTATGTTTTGCTTAAACTGTTTTTTATCTTGTTATACAAATTTGTTTGACAAGGATGACACAAGTGTATTGTTTTCATTTGATGGTATGGAAGTCTTTTAAGAATATAAAAATAACTCATAGTTAATAATATAGCTTTAAACTATATACAATATCACAATAAAATATTTCTAAGTGGCAGGTATAAGCAGCCTTGCTGCTATTTCACTTGTTTAAAATTGTTTTATTGTTTAAGTTGTATAAAAAAAGTTATAACTTTATAAATTTTAAAAAAATTAAATTTAAAAAATGATTATTTACATTTTTGGATTTATTTTATTTTATTTTGTATATAAATTTATAATTCTTTTTGTTATGTTTCACTTCTTCTTTTCTAAGTGTTCAAGGTTTTTTTCTTTCTTTCAAGTTGTTTTAATGTGATTTTTGTTTTTTGTTTTTTTTTTTAATAATGTTTTAGAGATGATTTGAAGGTTTTGATTGTAGCGGCATGGATTGTTTAGGCTATGTTTTCAAACAAGATGTAGTTTTAAGCTTGAATGAAAACAAGGGTGATTCTATGAGGTCCATTTTTTAATTCAGGGGTTGGTTTAGGGTTTTGATTGTAACGACATGACTCAAGGATAACAAAAAACATTAATTTTAATCATAAAAAAAAGGGTGATACTAGTATCACCACTATTCGTTTTTGGGTTTTTTGTGTGTTTTTAACGCAACAATATGATTTTTTATGGCTAAAGTTCTATTTCATTGTATATAGTTCTCTTTTTATTATATATTGTGTTTGTAGAGTGGTCTCTATATCTTTCCTCTTTCCTAAAGGCACGTGATCTTCCTGATCTTTTTCTGTATGGACTTTCTCTTCCAACACATGGCCACACAATGGTTATTTAATCCACAAGAAGTACATGGATTTCCATAACACAAATTTTGCATTACATGGCAATAATTCTCATAATTAAAGGAAACAATGGAATACTTATGCTTTCCATACCTTTTAGGGTTGTCCTTTCTGCAAGTCCAACGAGAGGAAAATGTTTCAACTCCTCCTCTAGAATTTTCATCCCAGAGGAAGAGTTAAAAAATCATCATGGAGTAGTGTGTCATCTCCTTGCATGGGTTATTTCTATAGAGCTGGCGGCTTGGGCTCTTCTCTTGAAGTTTATCTTGCTTCAATTGTCTCATATCATTCTCTAACTTCTCCATTGACATACCCAAACCTAAATAATGAGGTTTTTCCTCAACCTTTGTGGGATTAGTCATTCCTCATCCATTGATTCCAAGGCCCTTTCCATTAAAAACCCACTTGCTTAGCAACTTAGTGTTAAATGTACAGCATCATGAGTCATTCTCTGCACTTGTGAGTAATATCAAGTCGGGCTTGTCAGTAATATCAAGTTCCATATATCTGCATGTGTTGGGGTGGTGATGTTGTATTGTAAAGTATTTTGAGTAATATCAAGGCTACAGACTTGTGAGTAAGATCAAGTTAGACTTGTGAGTAATATCAAGTCATGATTCTCATAGCAAGTACCCTATGAGATGGAACTCCAGTTATAGAGATGAACTTGTTAGTATATCAAGTTGTGATTCTCATACGGACCCTAGTTATAGTGGGTACCCTTGGGGTGGGCCTCTAGTTATAGAGGTGAAATGCTTTTCATGTTGAAGCATAAATGTTATGTGATATGTTACAAACCATGGTCATTCGATATGGATAAATTTATTAAGTCTCCTCTAGAGACTGGCCACCTCTAGAATGAATTGCTTTAGCATATGACTATATGGTTTGAGAGCAATATAATATGGTCATAGCATGCGACAATTCTTCTGAGTATAATGTGATATGATAGATAAATAAAATTAACACATATTGACCATGCAAAAAGATAAAAGATAAAAAGATAAACAATAAAGAGATCATGAGAAAAGGAGAATTTGAATTGACTATGTAGATGAGTGAGTGAACTCAACTTAAAATATTTGGTTAAATATGTATGCCTCAATCAGTGCTTCAGTTAAAGCATCGATTGAAATATTAATGTATGCAATAAGTAAAGAAGAGATCAGTGATCACTCCAGTGTAAATCAATCAGCATGATTCAGTTAATAATAGTTAACTAAGTTAGGGGTGGCAGGTGCGGGGGGGATTCTTTTGGATCCCAGAGGCCATGTTGAACAAACCTTCGCTTGGGGTCTTGGATATAGGACCAACAATGAGGCCGAGTGGTTGGGACTCCTTTAGGGAATGAAATCTCTAGCCAACAAAGACCTCTCCAAGATCGCGATCTTCAGAGACTCTCGACATGTCATTCTGAAAATGATCAATGGATACACCACTGGCTCCATAAAATGTCGACACCTGTACGACAAAGTCATTCCTCTCATGTCCAAGTCCTATGAATTTTTCCACATCCTTTGCACCAACAACTCAGCAGCGGATGCCTTGGAAAAAATGGAGGACTCTCTCCCTCAAGGTCAAATTAGTCTAAATGGTCAAGTCCCTCACCTCAAACCTATTCCTTAATGGATCATCGGGATTTATGCTTCTACCCTCATTATCATTTGTTCTTCTCCAAGGAAAACTATGAAGGGACTAATGTTCTCCCTAAAGGCCCCAAAGACTCACATATCGCTTATCGCTCCAACCTCATTCACCCTTATCACTCCATCCCTCCTCACTCCACCGCCTCGTTCCTTTCACTCCCCGCTGGCATCCATCTTATGGACATTCCCGAAGGGCCTTCAACCTTTATGAGTTGTCCCACCTCTCCCCATCTTCCCACCGCGTGGCTTCACCACTGCACTCTCTATCCCTCGGTCCCTGCAGGCTTTAAAGCTCACCTTCCCCGGGTTAATTGCCTCCTCCTCTCACACGCTCCGGGTCTTATCGCTCCCTCCACTATGTCTTCTCCTTGAAGTCATCCTCATCCTCATTCCACTCTTGGTCTTGGCTCTGTCCGTTATGTGATTTCTCTGGAACAAATCCTATTGGATTCCATTGCAGGGGTCGACGAAGGCTGGTTGCAGGAAATCCTGTGGGAAACTCTTCCTCTCACCAGGGTTTTTGTGAAGGAAAGACTGGCTCTAGCTGCCTTCACCACCTGTCTATGCACTACCTATTTTGGAACTTCTCTATGGTTTTCGAATATTGGCTCTGGGCTCAGCCTCTCCATCAATGAGCAATCCTTCATAGCTGAGATCAACTTGATTTTGGGCTGTCACTGCTCAGGGTGGAAAGAAGGTGTAGTCGGCACTCTATCCTGCCGAAGCAAGACAGACCGAGACTCCTTCTGCAGGAACTCAATACCCTCAAGCTGACACTCGGTGGTCTCTCTGTCAAAGACCAGGCTCAAGTGGTTGCTGGAGCAGTTCGTGCTCTCCACAGCAATTTCTCTCGAATTGAAATATCTCCCGGGCAAGGCAAAATGTCGCAGGCTAATAAGAATGTTGGGATAGCTGACTTGAAGAAAAACCTTAGGCGCCTCTACGAAATGATGGCCATTGGCATCATGGACAACAAGGAAATTTCCCAGGAGGTTAAGAGCATGGGGGAAGTGGTCAGCTACACATCTTATCAAATCAGTAACCATGATTCAAGGATTGATGACACAGAGAGTAACCTCAGGGAAATGATGGGCAAGGTGGACAGAATCCAAGAAGACCTCCAGCGCTTGGTAATCCTGAATCAATACAACAAGGCCTTCGAAACTCCAGCAACAGCAACGCACCCCATGGAGGAGGAATCAGTTGTTCAGCCTATGAAGCCCCCTGGCAATCCTTAAATGGTTTCCTAAGCTTTTATGTTTTTTTATTGTCTTTTACTTTGCAGACATTTTATAAGGGTATACACTACCCCAGGAATTAGATGTTTTGTAATTACTCTCTGTGGATTTCTTTGGTCATCCCCATGGACTAGTTTTGTTTTCTCCATTTTTGAACTGCAAGAACTCTCAGTTCCCACTCTTACTCTGTATTGAATGGCTGTGCACAGCCTGTTTTATATAAACTTTTTTTAGTTTCTATTCAAAAAAAATAATAGTTAACTAAGTGTTAAGAAAGAAGGACAAGTTAACTAAAGTGTCTACACTTTAGTTAAACTAAAAGATGACACTTAAGTTAATCAAAAGACGATACTCCAGTTAATAAAGTGTCCGCGTGACGACACTTAAGTTAGCATCCTAACTAAGTGTCCATAATGTTTGTTAGATGGTGAGTTCACTCTGTAGGTTGTTTAGCCTCAGTAAATGTCAAAGATGAAAGGAATGGCACATTAGTTGTGCATGATGAAGATTTCAATGTAATGAATTATTATTCTATAAAAGTAATTTGCGATTGTGGTGCATCTGTGCACTATTGGCATGCAACCATTCGCCTTAGTTTGCATGGTAGTGTATTTCTATTGTTATCAATGTGTTGGGAACAATGCAAGTTCATACAGTTAATCTCTCTTCTCTATTGCTCAATGTTCTCTCTTTTCTAACACTGAAGGTGCCAAAAGCAATCTGTTATCTTTGTAAAATATATTCTCTCTGATCTATCATATTATACTCTGAAGTATCGTTGGGTTTTTCATCCTTATTATTCTGAGGATTTTCCTAGGGTACATTTTATGTTGTGGATGAATGATTTGTGTGATTGAATATTATCATTATTCATATGTTATGTATCTCTACAATTAAAGTTTTAAAGTTCAAATATCTTCATATTTGTTCAAACATCAACACTTAGAACCAATACGTCAAGTATGTTTCCCAAATTCACCAAAAAAAGCATCTATAACTTGATGGAAAGAGAGAGAATGTGGTGAATTACTTACAATGCATACCTCAATCATGGTTTGTGCATATGTGGTAAAAGATGGTCTCCTTTGCATGGTGGACCCTTCATCCTTCATCACTCTTTCACCATTATGGAAATGGGCCAAATTGTTGTCCTTGGCGTGCAACTCAAGTTGCAACTCTTGAAATATGTTTTGCAATTCTTGCTTCTGATTTTTAGAGAAATACAATCTTGTTCTTTTCAGAGTATTCCTCCTAAATATTATATGATAGTTTATATATTCAATCTTTTGAAGCCTTTCTCTCTTCAATTTTTTTCCCATGGTTATCCTTTTTCAACCAAGAAACCTACACTTCCAAATTGCAAATGGAACAAACGAATGAATCTAATGCAAAGCTACGATTTTCAGGATCTAAAGTTGTGATATGATAATATGAGGGTCCATGGAGGATTGTTGGATATGTTGCATGCATGAAAGATTGTGGATGGATGTCGAGGTAATTTTGGATCACTGCCACAGCCTCATCCTCAAGATCATCAACCTTAACTCATCTAATGGAGACCATTGAGTGCATGTTAAAGTCACTAAGCCCCTTTGTCATATTTGTTGCCAAATACTTTTTGGAGATTGCCTTTATGAATTGCAAATCTAATTCGTCAATCTGATAGCCATCGAACCGATCCACATGAAGCATGATATCAATAGCAGAAAAGCGGTTTATTTAATTTCAACTTTTTTATTTTTTTAAAAATGTCTTTTTTTAATTTGTTTATTTTATTTTGAATATTTGTTTTTACATTTGTTTATTTTTATTTTAAAAAAATGTTTTTTAAATAATTTGTTTTGTTTTGAATTATTTTTACCTGTTTTGGAAAATATATATAGTCCCAAGGGGTATCTCAGTTGTTTGGGGCTTGTAAATCCAAGACGGTTGTAGTCGAGGTTGGAGGTTCAATTCTTTGGGTATTTTGGGGCTAGGCTCTCGAACCTAGAGTCGACGAGGTGAATCCCCTTCGGGTGGTTCCCCTGAGAATTATTATCGTGAGCGTAGCAAGCTCTCTATCTTCTGGGGTTTTGGATCACATGAAAAAAATTATAATTTTTTTATAATTATGAATTTTCTTGAAAAAAAATTGTTTTTTATTTATAAATTTGAATTCTTTAATTCGTTGTTTCACTTTTCTTTTCTTTAAAAAGAAATTTTTTATTGTTTGTGTGTGTTTTTTCTTTCCTTCCAATTGTTTTAATGTTTTTTTTTCATTTTTTGCACCTTTTTTTTTTTAAATACATTTTTCAAGGGTCAATTTTAGGGTTTTGATTGTAAAGGCATGGATTGTTTAGGCCAAGGTTTCAAACAAGATGCAATTTTAACCTTGAATAAAAACAAGTGTAATTCTAGGAAGTCCATTTTTCAGTTCGAGGGTTTATTTAGGGCTTCGATTGCTACGACACCACTTGTGGATACCAAAAAGTTGTAATTTTTGCCCTAAAAAAAAAGAAGTGATTCTGAAATCACCATTTTTCTTCTTGGGATTGTTTTTTATGTTTTTGACGCAAAAATATGAATTTTTATGGCTAGAGTTCTTGTTCTTTGTATATAGTTCTCGATCTATTATATATTGTGTTTAGAGAGTGGTCTTTGTATCTTACCTCTTTTTTTAAGGATGCAATCTTCCTGATCTTTGTTTGTATGGACTTTCTCTTCTAACACATAGCCACACAATGGTTATTTAATCCACAAGAATTACATGGATTTGCATACCACAAATTTTACATTGCATGACAATTATTCTAATAATTGAAGAAAACATTGGAGTACTTATGCTTTCCATAACTTTTAGAGTTGTCCTTTCTGCAAGTTTGATGAGAGGAAAATGTTTTAACTTCTTTGGGATGTTCATCTCTCTTTGGGATGTTCATCTCTCTTTGGAGATGCTGTGTTTCACGTCCCCTCCTATCCACCAGAGAGAGAATGCGACGATGGTGCTATCTAATTCGGGAAACTTAAATCCCATGAACATATGCATAATAAAAATGCATTGAACTTAAACATACACAGATGCATAAAATATTAACATACAACGGAATCAAAATTCACTCATTCACAACATTTAACATGTTCATTTAATTCATAACCACATATACAATTGCAGAAAGAAAATGGACAAGAATACTTGTCTTGAAAGAAGGTTGTCCCGCAACCAGCTACGTCACTGCAACATTCCACCCAACCATAGGCCAGTGTGCTCATCAATCTCTCAGCAACACTGTCACCCCCCAAGCTGGGCATGATTCCCACAAGGAATAAGGGAACACTAGGAGGCTCACATGTAGCCAAAGGTATATCAAAATTCATCCAAGCTAAACAAAGTTGGGTTTATCAGGCTGCAAAGGAGCTGGAAAGGCTGACTGCTAAGCTAGTGAGATCAACCATAGAGCTATGGACACCTGCACCAGATCTAGCCTGGCTTCTAAAACATCTACACACCCAACACTAGGAAGCATCCCATTCTCTGATGCACAGTCCCTCATGCTATGCCTTCCCTTCCAGTGCTATTCAGGGTGTGCAAAGAAGAAAGCCAGAACCCTAGCTCCGTATGTGAGGTTCCTTCTCACATTAGGTTTATCAAGCTAGGCATACCACATTTCCACTCCCAATCAGTTCACATCAAAGAAAAATATGCACACACAACAGAATACAAAATTCTGGGTTGAGGAAAAATGGTTTCAGAAACAAAAAGAATTATCAAGATGGGAAAAAAATCCCCTTAGCAACAATTCGATTTCCAGAGTCATTTATGGCCCTAACATGTCCAAAATGAATTCAACAACACCCAAAAATCGTGGGTCCATTCTCCCACTCGTTGTACAAACCAAAAACATTTTTCCCAGCCGAGTAATGAGGAAAATAACCACAAAAATGCCCAGCAGAGATCCCAGCCACTGACTGTTAGCAAAACAACTTCCCAGCCATGGGAAAAAACAGAGGAAACTGCAAAAACGTGAATGAGAGTGCCCCAAAGCTCCAAAAACGTGGACACATGAAGGAATGGGCAACATTTTTGGGCAATAACTTGCCCCATAAGTCAAAAATAGTTTTCCCAAAAATGGGTGTTTCCCCAAATTCGAATTTGGACTACCATACCTTGCACATCCCATGCAATAACTAGCTCAACCAATTTCTAGCAGTAATAAATGATTGGGTGAATAAGACAAGAAAGGTAGTTGACAGTTAAATGGGTTCTCCCTTTGACATTTGGATTTTCCCCATTGGCCCCAAAGGTTTGAAAATCCCCCCCCCCCCNTTTACATGATGTCCAAAAATTATAATGTGTCAGCTAGCACAAAATACCATCGGCATCAATTTTAATCGCTGAAACATAAAACACTAAATCGATGGTGGGGCTTTTGCCTTTAGCTCCACACCACGATTAAATACAATATATACCTCATATACATTTAATGCAAATGGGATCAAAACCGGGGTGTTACACTTTGGATTATTTTTTTATGCATTTATCATGATTGAAGAGTTGTACCTTTCTTTATTCTAACTTGCATTCACTCTTGTGATCATCATGGAGTAGTGTGTCATCTCCTTGCATGGGTTGTTTCTATAGAGCTAGTGGCTTGGGCTCTTCTCTTGAGGTTTATCTTGCTTCAAATGTCTTCTATCATTCTCTAACTTCTCCTTTGACATACCTAAACCTCCATAATGAGGTATTTCCTCAAATTATATGGTTATGCAGGTATTTCCTCAACCTATATGGGATTAGTCGTTACTTTGACATTGATGCCAAGACTCTTTCTATTAAAACCCCACTCGATTAACAACTTGGAACCAATAAGTCGAGTATGCTTCTCAAATTCACCAAAAGAAGCATCTACAAGCATCTACATCCTGATGTAGATGAAAGAGAACACACTGAATTACTTACAATGCATACCTCAATCATGGTTTGTGCATATGTGGAAGAAAATGGTCTCCTTTGCATGGTGGACTCTTCATCCTTCTTCACTCCTTCACCATTCTAGAACTTTGGTGGAGTCTTCATCCTTCTTCACTCTTTTGCCATTATGGAACTTTGCAAAATTCTTGTCCTCCGCTTGTAACTCTTAAAATCTGTCTTCAAGCTCTTGCTTCTCATCTTAGAGAATTACAACCTTGTTTTTTATATAGAGTATTCCTTCTAAATCTGATGGTTTATATCTTCAATCTCATAAAGCCTTTCTCTCTTGACAGCTTTTCCCATGGTTGTCCTTTTTCAACCAAGAAACCTAACTTCCAAATTGCAAAGGGACAAACGGAAGAATCTAACACAAAGCTACGATTTTAAGATCTAAAGCTGCGATCTGATGTAATGAGGGTCCATGGAGGATTGGTGGATATGTTGTGGGCATGACAGATTGTGGATGGACGTCGGGGTACGCTTGGATCACTGCAACGGCCTCATCCTCATTCGTCGACCTTAACTCATTTGGTGGAGACCACTGAGTGCATGTTAAAATCACTAAACCCCTTATCCATCGAACCGATCCACATAAAGCATGATATCAATAGTAGAAGACCGCATTCTAACATCAAACATATCTAAGATGCTCAGACATTCAGATTACAAATCTCCAAAAAGTCACCAGATCGATTCACCTATCACTGGATCACTTTTTCAGATTGAATTCACCATAGTTGGATCTCATATTGGATGTAATAAGTTGTGAGTCCAACTTACACCAAATCACTAACGTGAATGACACCTTCGAGCTACGTGGGCATGAAGTTGAAGGTTCGATCCCTTCATTTCCAAAAGAATCTGTACACAAAATACCATATCGCTACCACCTTTGTATGATATCGATCTTAGCGTGAAGACACCAGATCAATCACCAGGGCTCTCTTTTCATCTGAATCCCTACAAAAATCATGGGGTTTGTTTACAGATCGTAAACGTGTAGATGCAATCTTATGATTGTATGTAGAGGGTGCCCAGACAGGGTCTCCAGGATTCACTATACCCGAAGTGATCTGAATAGGATATGAAAAACACTTTTCACCCACGGTAAATCTGGGATAAATTTCGACATTGCAACTTATTCATATTATTGTACAACCGAATATTAAATAATACTTGTGTCGAACCTTTCTGTGGATAAAAACTAGAACTTTTAAGCAGTGAAATAAATATGGATTTTTTGTGTCTTTCATAAACTATAAATTTATATTTTTTGTGATGGCATAACAAAGAACTTACAGCTTGTAAATACAAACTTATAAATTTACAAAGATGTTTCACCTCAGAGCTAGGCTCTCAACACTTTCAAAAAACGTTAGAAGCTCAAACTATTCAGAGAGATTTTCCTTCTGGGCACTTCTCTTCTTCTCTCTGTATCTCTGTCTGTCTCGTTTGTTCTGTTCTATTATGCTTGTGCATCTATGTTCTATATATTCAAATTTACAATCTTCTTTCTTTTTTTAAAAAACTTCTACCCAATTACATTAAATATTGTAATAACTTAGCTTCAGCAATTTAATTCTACTGACTTATATACGGAAGGACGTGAACTCTTCATCCTTATATACGAGAAGGATGTGAACTCTTCATCCTGTCACTGTCTGACATAGAATGACCTGCTCCAAACTCTGACAGAGTAGGCTGATGTGCTATTTGGATCAACGAGTAATTAATATTTCTAACATTACAGATTGTAAACTTGTAGATGCAGATCTTATGATTGTATGTAGAGGTTTCCCAGACAGGGTCTCCAAATGCGAACTGATATCTAGAACTAATTGTTGAAGGAACCATATCTGTGCTTTGAAACACCATGGCACCTTCGAGCTTAATTTGAACCACTCACCATATTTGAAACAGCTCTATGATTGTTGTTTAGAGGCGTTTCTACACCAGATTATAGAGGAGTGTATTAAAATGAACCATGATATTGAGTTGTATATTAAAATGCAGTGGAGGGAGGAATCTGGAACACACTCCTATGTTATCGCCCATAAATTTTCTTATATCTCCCCTTATCTATCCAGACTTCTCGATCCCACAACGTGCTAAAATGTCGAGTAACTCTTGCTATGAGATCTAAGTGCAGGCCAAGCTTATTTTGCCACAACCAAACTTGACCAGCGATAGTAATAGCTACAAGATAGTGACCTAAGTGGCGGCTACAAGTTAATCCACCTATAGTAGCTTATTTGATCAATTCTCGGCTCTCCATATGTGTCTCTCTACATCCATTCTTTTTAAATTTGGCCCATGATATGGAGACTCTCATACCAACTTGATCCGATGGTCAAAAACTGATTCATCTTTTCTCTATTCCATATACGTATACGGGATAGATTTCTCAAATTTCCATCAATAACAAGAAACAAGAAACTTGGAGGTATAATTTACAATCAACGTTTAAAAATGGAATTAAACAATAATCAAATACAATAGGCAAACCACATAGATAACGAAGCCTTTACCAATTTTGGTTACATCTACAGGCTAGCTCAATGGATGAACCACTTCATGAATTCTTCTCCTCCAAAAGGATGTTTTCTTTTGAAAAAAGTGCTTAAATATTCTCCCAATAAGGGGTTGATTCCCTCCTTTACAAGGGTAACAACTTCTCATATTAAATGAGACTCTCAATAAAGAGCTTACCAAGTTCTCCCAGCAAGCGGGCTTACAAAAGTTCTCCCAATTAAGGGACTCACAATTCACAAGCTTGCTTGTTCTCTTACAAAGAGATTACAAATCCTTCTCCCAATGAAAGGCTTTTATAGATTTACATTGTTGAGAAATATCTCAACATTCTAAAGAGAGTTCATAGATTTACATTGTTGAGAACTATCTCAACATTTTAAGGAGAAAATAACTTTCTAGCTCCGCTAAATTATGATCTTGACACGGATATGAAGAGGAGATTTCTAGATCCACTAAATTATGATCTTGACACGGATATGAAGAGGAGATATGGCGCTTAAAATAATTAAGGCTCGTATGGTTCTAATTAAGGGACAAGAACACATCCTTCTTTCATTGATAGGCTAAAGCAAGGACAAACAAAAATTTAGTCAAGGAAATAAATGTAGAAGTGGAACAAGATTGAAAGAATTTGGAGAAATCAAATTAGTGGCTAAGGCTCACTTTGAATCCCTCTACATGGACGAAGACGACTTTGCTTATATCCATATTATAAAGGAGAACACTCCGATTATCCTAGAGGAAGACAATGAAGAGTTGAACCAAGACATGAAATAAGAGGAAATCTAGGGATTAGCCCCTAATAAGGCTCATGGGCCTGATATATTTTCTATTCATTTCTTTAAAACTTGTTTCAATGAGATCTTTCAGCAAGATCATTAAGAAGAAATAATTATTTTTTCCAAAATCAACAAACAGAATAGATACGAGGAGAAGGCATGGCACTTAAAATCATTAAGCATATGGTTGTAATCAATGGACAAGAACACATCATTTTTTCATTGATAAGCTAAAGCAAGTACAAACAAAAAACATTAGTCAAAGAAATAAATATAGAAAATGAAACAAGATGGAAAGAATTTGGAGAAATCACACACTCACTTTGAAGTCCTCTACACGGAAGAAGACAAAGCAAACTTTTCTTATATCCATATTATAAAGGAGAACATTCCTCGTATTTTCTTACATGAAGACAATAAAGAGTTGAACGAAGACATAAAATAAGAGGCAATATGGGGATTATCGCCTAACAATGCTCATGGTCTTAATAGATTTTTTATTCATTTCTTCAAAACCTATTGGCCATTAAATCAGATTTGAAACACATGGGTTGTTACATGCCTCAATTTGCAAAACAATTTTATGTTTTTGAGAAACATTATGTTAAATTTTATGTTAAAGTTTGTAATTAATGATCAAGTGGAGTCAAGGATAATTTAATGTATTGCAGAATATATTATTAATAAATAAATAAAAAGATGAGACAACAGCGTAAGGAAGTTGTTAAATGAGTGTTTACTCGTCACTTGGTGGAGGAGACTGGGTTGAGCGCAGATTGACATGTAGCAGCATCCTCAAACTACTTCTAGCCGTTATAGGTGGCAACTTCCCTATTTTTGTGGTCATGATTCCCCAAGAAAGTGGAACAGGAACAGGTGGCTCATTAAGTAAAAACTAACCCAAAAGACCTACGCATGCTAATAAAACTTCCCATTGAAGACAGTTGAGGCTGCTCATTCTGGATTTGTGATCATTCTGAATGAATGAAGTGCACATGTGAATTCGATGGAGGGGACTAGCTGAAGTAAGTTTGAGGGGATAAGTGTTGAAGACTGAACTAGTGCAGCTATTCTAAGCTGAGTTCAAACTACTGTAAGCAGAGCTGAGTTACTGTTGAACACTCACTGGAGTTGCAGAGGATCTCAAGACTATATCTCTCACCCAGTACTCTACCAGGAGGACCAAGAAACAAGCTCGAGGGCCTGAGAATTGCAGTCTAGCTCTTCTCTAGGAGCTGGTTGGGAGGAACAGCTTCCTTAAGCTATTGTCACCTCATTTATATTACAGGTTCTTCTTGTTTAAGTTCGTTTATTATTTTATTTACTATATCAAAAAAGCGTAAGAGATTTTAATAATCAAGTATATTTCTGTTGTATTGTTATTAGGGATAAATAGAAAAATTACTTATGCTGTGGAAGTTCGTGGTTAGCTACATTAGGGTAAATTATAGAGAAATTTCTGAGTTGATTGATAGATAGGAAAAAATCACCTAAAATGTATTTTTTCACACCACTTGCAAGGCAGTACTGTATTACAGAAGGTATATTCTTTTTAAATAAGTAGATTCAAATAAATTTGAATGCAAATGCAAATGATTACTTCTACAGGATTTTGTGTAATTTAATTGTAGAACTTTAGTTGTATTTGTATTATCTATTGAAAGTATTTAAATTATCTAATTACAGGTAGAAGAACAAATTTAAATAATACATACTAGTATGCATAATATTTACACAGCCAAAACTAGTAAAGTACATATTATAAATCTAGTAAGTAGACCTAAATAAATAATATAGAAACAGTAAAATATATAAACTAGGTTTAACTTAGTAACACTAGCTCTATAAACCATTAAAAATAATTAGGGTTTACAAAATATCTGTTTTTCACAACAGAATAAAATAAAAAAATTTATAATACTAAAACCTAGTAGTATATTCCAGAAAATTACAAAAAAGAAATACTTTTATATATTCAATCCCATTTCCAGAATTTATTAAGGTATTATTAATTTTAGTGCTAGCAAAATAATTCTTAACCAAAGATTATTAAAATATAGTCCTTAATAAGAAACAAAATATCTTACTGATCTAGTTAACTTTGTCCTTCAAAAAAGGAAATAACATTACAATAGTTAAAATAAACCAAATATACTGAAATATTGTTGAATCAACAATAAGCTGTAAAAAATCATTTTAATAATAAAAATGAAAGTGAACAAACTGAGTCTCAGCTTGCAGCTGTTACTTATCACTCAGAGCTTAAAAGCTTACATAAAAGTATCAATGCTTAACCTGGGTTCTCAAAAATTGAAAACAACCATCTCTTCAACTACGAAAACCCTTTATCAAAGCTAGTAGTGTTGTAAGAACAGCCCTTCAAGTTTCTTTAAAAACCCTAATCAGATCTTCATGAAACGACCAAATGGTCTGACAGTAAAGTCACGGCTTAAAATCCAGTTTTAAAATTATTACCATACATTCAACTAAAGCCGAGAAGGCTCAAAACTAAATATGTAAGTCACGGCTGTGAAATCCTTACCCTCACATTACAAACAGCCACTGGGGCTTTTAAAAATAGAATTTAAATGGAACAAACAGAGCAAGTAAAGACCACGGCCGAACCAACAACCACAACACATGGTAGTGCCATAAAAATACACCTCACAACTGTGTAGGAGAAAACCCCCAGGTGAAACCGAGGCTTACCGGTTTCAAAACCTTCGCGAAAATATCTGTTGATGAAGTTAACAATACTTTGAGCCACCGTGATGAGCCTGCACAAACAAGACCAAAAGAAGATGTGGGTTAATACTGAAATCCATAAATAAATAAAATTAAATTTATTCAAATTGGTAAAACCAGTCGAAATTCTTACCTAGAGCACGGTGCAATGGCTAAATGTAGCAGTCTTACCCTGCTTCCCTCGTGAGCATTACAAACTGAAGTGGAACCCTACCAATTTAAACATGCAAGTGTGCAGTATTCAAGATGGAGTCTTAGGCCGCGGCAAGATAAGACCAAAACCCTTGTGGAGGAACGAGCAGTCATTAAGAACTCAGTTCACACAATGAACAACCCCCATCGCACTCTTTACTAGTTTAGAATTTCAACTCTCACAGTAACGCGAAGGTGAAATCAAACCCTCAATACTCTCAACACAGTTAAAAAAACCACCTCACGATGGCAGCAAGACTGCTATCTCACCCTTCTACACCAGCTCGTAAGGCTAACAAAGGTCTATGTGTTTTTTAATGGAGGTTCGACACCAAACATGGCAGCCACGAGCTCTCGGCTCGACCACTCCACAGCCCAGACAAAACAAGCGCGTTTTTAGGGTTTGAAGCCAGTTATAGGGAAACTTAAGTCAACGAGACCCCCTAATCTTTTATCACCATCCACGTGTCCTCCAAAATCATTTGCAAATTACGGGTAACGAGCTATAGTTGAGAGTCTCGTTTATATCATGTATAATCATTTCTTATGCAAGTCAAAACCATATAAAAATCATTGCATAGTATCTTAATCCTCGTGTGTTTTTTCTTGTTTTTATAACCCTAGACTTTTCTTTGGAAGGTACCCCTTTTTCACTAGAGATTTATACATAACTTTAAAAGATTCATGTTCTCTACATTGTTAAATAATGATACTATATTTAAAAGATTCATGTTCTCTACACTGTTAAATAATGATACTTTTGGGTATAGCAATCATATATGCAAAGAGAGGATTCACATTATATAAAGAACTTAATTTTAAAGATCTCTAAGTAGGTCTTAATCTAAACATGGTTTAAAATTTCAAATACATGCCTTGTTAAGAAAAATAAAGCCCATAAACAATTAGTTTTCTAACACATGAGAAACAAATATAAATATTTGTTTAAAGAGAATCTTAACCTAGAATGATTAACATTAGAAAGAACTAAATCAAATATAACAAGTACTTCATACCAAATACTGTTGATAGATATATAGTCTTGGCCGCAAAAATGTTTAACACACCTTCTCTTTTGTAGAGTTCTTAGGCCACTATTTTACTCTTTGGAAGAAGTAGAATTGTTCTTAATATACACCATCTCAAAATTAGATGTAAGTTTATAATTAAAAATACAAGAAGAAGACTATTGGAACGATTACTGTAGTGGTAGACTTAACTGCATTAAAACCATTGTTTAACAGTATTGCTATTACAATATTTTATGCAGTTTGATAACTTTAGAATTACCGACAATACCTTTTAGAGGGTCAAGCTGCAAACAAACTTTTTTAACTAGCATTTTATCCTATGCTAGTGGAGTATTATACTCAATCTAGATATTTTATTGGTAACAACACTGCTTACCTGTTTAGAACCTGTAAAAGAAGCATCATTCCACTGTGTTAGCTATAAGCTAAGTAAGCCTTGATCTCATCTAAGATTCTTTCCTACTTGACAAAAGAAAGTAATAACACACTTAGTATCAAAGTAAGATGCAGCTTCCTTTCTGGCTTTCTAAAACATAAACTGTTGTGTTTAACATCCCTAACATAGCACTTCAGGATAAACTAATAAATTATATAGAGCTAAAGAAATATAATGCTCTTTTTTAATTATGACTGTTTGAGTACTAGGCTAACAGTTATTGGTTCATTGGCAATGGCAACCTTGAACATTTTATGTTACATGAAAAATTTTAAATTTTTATGAATTTTTGGGTTATTACATGCATCTACATGGGTAGAGAAAACACAAAATATGTAGCAACACCAGCTCCTCATTCTTGGCCCTTATCCCCAAAGAGGAAAATTCATTCTCATTCAAAATATTTTGTCCTATTTGACTCTGGATATCATCTTAAAAAATTATGACTAAGATCATGGCCCATGGAGTAAATAAGATTCTCCCCAAAATCGTTTTTGGAAATAAAGGTAGCTTCATGTAGAAATGACCAATAGACAACATAATCATGGTCTAAGAGGCAATTCACTCCAACTGAGAGAGCAAAGGAAAAGGGGTGATCATAAAATCAGATATGGCCAACACTTTTGATCTAGTAATGCATTCCTTTTTATTCAATGTTCTTATGAAATTTGGCTTTGATCATCAATTTGTACATAGGATTCAAGCATGCACACATTGCCCTTGGATCACCCCATTAGTCAACATGCGATCCATTGCCTTATTTAAATGCAACACGGGGTTGAGATGGGGTTTCCTTCTATCACCCCTTCTATACATCATTATGACTAAAGCACTAAGTAGGAAGGTGGAAGAAGAAACAATATCAAGAAACCTTAGTGGGTTTAGTTTTGTCAAAGGAGTGAAGTTTATAAACCATTCACAATTTGCAAATGACACTCTTCTCCTTGGGGGTATTGACTATAATTGTGAAAAGGTTCAACGACATCTTAGAGCACTTTCTCAATGCATCAAGAGAAAAGGTTAATAAGGGGAAAATTCAAGCTTTTTGATAGAATGCCAACCCACATATCCCTCAATCCATTTCTAGAATCTTACATTTAACATGCAGTGAAGAATGGGAGAGCTTTAAATATATAGGAATTCCAATATCTCTTGGAAATCCAACAGCGTTGGTATGGCAGGATGTTATAAAAAATATCAAGAATAGAAAAATGAGTGTGGGACTCAATGGTTGAACCTAGCATGATGGATTGTGCTCCTCAAGTAAATTGTATCTGCCCTCCATTATTTACCAATGTTCACTCTATCAAAAATTATGCGGCACGTAGCTCAAGATCTCTACAAGATTCTCTGGAAAGGAAGGAAATCAAAGTAAAAGAAAAAATAAAATGGTCACAGTTGCCAAGGATGGAGGAGGTTTAGTGTTAGATTTTTATCATTTAAGCAATATGGTCTAGGATCTTATCTGAGAGAATAACATGCACAGCAAATCACAAGAGACGAGAGACACAAAGAATTTTCCTCGGGGAAACCATAAAGGAGAAAACCCCACAACTTCCTCAAAGATAGAATGAGCACCAATGGCAGCAGTAAAACCCAAAGACAGAAAATATGATCTCCAACAGTTGTTCTCTCTCTCTCACTTGAGAGAGCTTCTCCTCTCTCACTCATGCTCCCCAGTGAGTGAGTGTGTGTGTGATAAAAAGAGAGGCTCACTCTCTATTTATATTCTTTCGTTCACTTAATGTCCACTCCATCAAGTCGGCCTCACTTAACAATTACTTACCAAGACTGACATCTCTAGGAGAGTCTAATAACCCTAGTGCCCCACAACTATGGGGAATTTTCCCTCCGATCAATAAGGAGGGTTAACCTTGACTCAATTGTGGGGACTATTTCCCCAATGGAGGGTTAACTTCAATGACTTTACATGACTTGTTTACATTATTTAATCTCTCGATCAAAACATCGGGGCATGACATGACTCAATTACATTATAGATACTTCCTGGAATAAACATTGGGGTACAATACATAAGATATACAAGTGAATAAATTTTGAAGTTACAAATACATCAACACTCCCTCTTAACTAGGAAGGTATTCTCTCAACACATTTTATCGGCACAAGTCTTCTTCTCTGTATCATATGGATCATCATCAAGTCATCTTCATCAAGTCTGGATCATTACTGGATTTGGATCATCATCAAGTCTGGATCATCACTTGATCTGGAGCATCACTGGATCGATCATCATCGATGCTTCCGCTATCTCAATCAAATTGTGCTATCTCTTCATTCTTCCCGTCACAGGAAGTTCTACAGAGCCAACCCTTTTTCATGCTAGTTGTAGGCCTAGCCTTCAGGTAGGTCTTCATCTTCTTCAGCACTTATATCTGACCATGAGAGGAACACATCCAAGAACCACGTCAGAATGGCCCACCCAGCACTTACATCTTTCGTTCTCAAAGAATGGCTCTTAGCTCTAGGTTGAGTGTCAGTACCAGACTGGAAAAAATTCCTGGTAACTGACCAGGTGCCTCCATTCTCCTAGAGAATGGCCTCTCGACACTAAGTTGAGCTTCAGTCCCAGACTGAATCAATTTCCTGGTAACTAACCAGGTGCCTCCATTCTCCCAGAGAATGACTTTTGTAGGTCTTCATCATATTTGGCCATACTGTGGAATCCTCAGGACTGATTGCGTGCATCAACAAAACCTTGAAAGAGCATCCTAGCACAGACTATAGGATCTCCAAGGATATTTTACATGTGATCCTCACAAAACCTCGAAATAGCATCCTAGCACAGACTATAGGATCTCCCAGGATCTTTTCTATGTGACTACCACCACAAAACCTCGAAAGAGCATCCTAGCACAGACTATAGGATCTCCAAGAATCTTTTACATGTGACCATCACAAAACCTGAAAAGAGAATCCTAGCACAGACTATAGTTTCTCCAAGGATCTTTTACATGTGACCGTCACAAAACCTTGAAAGAGCATCCTAGCACAGACTATAGGATCTCCCGGGATCTTTTCTATGTGACTGCCACCTCAAAACCTCAAAAGAGCATCCTAGCATAGACTATAGGATCTCCCTGGATCTTTTCTATGTGGTCAGGAAAAACCTTAAAAGAGTGTCTTGGAACCTGCAAGAACTCTAAAGAGAATCCCAAGACTTTTACGAGCAAATAGATCAACCTATCTGATCTCCAGGGCTACTTACATGCCTCTAGTAGCAAAACCTCGAAAGAGCATCCTAGCACAGACTATAGGATCTCCCACGATCTTTTCTATGTTACCTGTAGTAAAACCTCGAAAGAGCATCCTAGCACAAACTATAGGATCTCCCAGGATCTTTTCTATGCTACCTGCACAACCTGTCCACGGCCAACCTGTAGCAAAACCTCGAAAGAGCATCCGAGCACAGACTATCGGATCTCTCAGGATCTTTTACATGCTTATATGTACAATCTATCCACATAGTATCATCCTGATACTCATCACAGCATCATCCTGATGCATATCATCATCATATTATCATCCTGATTATCATCATAGCAGAAACTGAAGCATCATCCCGATGCTCATCGCACAGCGCTTACATCCACAGCCATGGGAAGAATCCTACTATCATGCTTGGAATGGCTCCTACAAATGTGTCCCATTACTTCTTCCTCGAAGTATATTCTATTTGAAGAACACCAAGCCTCTCTCTAAAGTACTCAAACTTCACCCTGGCTAGTGGTTTGGTCAACACATCTGCTATCTGCTTGTCTGTCGCAACGTACCGGAGCTTCACTGCTCCTCTCTACACCATATCCCTGATATAGTGACATTTGATCTCTATGTGCTTCGACCTATCGTGGAACACCGAGTTCTCAGACAACTTCACATAACTCTGGTTGTCACAGGTAGCATCCAACGGGAGATCAAATAACTCAGATAGTAGCTTCCTGATCCATACTGCCTCACAACTAGCCAAACAAGTTGTGACGTACTCTACTTCGGATGTAATCAGTGCTACGTAGGATTTCTTCCTGCTAAACCAAGAGATCACACATGATCCCATACTGAAGCAGCACCTCGAGGTGCTCTTCCTATCAATGGCACTGCGTGCCCAATATAACCCTCCAGGTTAATCTTCTGATTCGTATCATACTTGAGCCCATACTCAACTGTACCCTTCAGGAAAATATCTGGTCTCGTATTTGTCAGGTACATCAAGGAACAAATCATTTGACGATACATCCTGGCATCAACCATCTCTAATGAAGCAACAGTCAATAGCTTCAGGTTTGATGCCATAGGTGTGGTCATGGCCTTGCAGTCCATCGTCCTGAACCTCTTCAGGATCTCTACTTCATACTTCCCTTGTCCCATGGAGATTCCATCTGCATTCTGCCACATCTCCATGCTTGGAAAGTAGTGCATCATATCCAAATCCTTCATCTCGAACTCGGCAGCAAGTCTCCTTTTTGCAACTTTAATGGTTCCTCTTTTCTGTCAGGAACAAGTCATCGACATATAACAGGAGCATCACTGGTCTTCCACCTTCAACCTTGAAGAAAAGGTTGGAATCTGCTTTACTCTCAGTAAATCCTAAAGTCATCAGTAAACTATCCATCCTGTCAGACCATGTCGAACCTCGGGATCTTCTGCATTTACTCCCTCTGAAGCGGAGCATCATTCTCCCTCTGCCTTTCGTACTTTATGCACTGAAACATTATGTACTGGAGTGACAAGTAGCTTCCTTTGCTACTAATATTCTATGTATCCATCTAGGGTCACTGGATACCAAGATCATTTATCTTGAAAACGTTCTTCTCACACCCATCTGTGAGCTTTTCATCCTCTATAGGCTTTCATCTTCAACCTTGTAGCAAAGGTTAAGATCTTCATCACTCTAGGTGATCTTCAAGCTCCTCATGTATGTGCTATCCCATGTGTGCCTTCTGATCTTGTACAAGGCCTTCTTTCATTTGCACACATGAGTCTGCCTGTCATGTGTCTTAACTTCCAATGGCTGCAAATGTCTCTTCATAGTATATGCCTTCTTTTCGTGAGGAGCCTCGTGCTACAAATATTGCCTTGTATCCCACGATGTTTCCATCTATTGCATGATGGAACTACGAACTTCCCTGTAGGTCTCGATACTGCATCCTAGACATCATTCTTCTTGAAGTGGTCTTCCCTTTCTTCTTGGCTAGTTCTTCATCAATGATGTCGTTGCATTCGTCATATTATTCTCCATCTTGGATTATTTCTCAAACTGTCGTCACTTGTTCTTCGGAACAAGTCTGAACCTTCTTTGCTTGTAGGTGATTGTACACGATCTTTCCTACAAGTCATATGCACCAGTTGTATGGTTAGAAACATTTCATAAGGTATATTCATAATGAAAAGTTCTTATGCATAAATATATGATCATGCAACTATTTTAGCCGATACAACATTCATCCATATCTCAGGGAAACTTTCTAGATGCCTTCCATTTCTACCAAGACAACATTGAGATTGTGCACTAATCCAATATGTCAGCAAAGAGGTTTCATTCTAGATAAGTAGCAATGGATAGTTGTATAGCACCATGGGATACTTACCCATCACATGCATATTAGCAGTATACTGTCATTAATGTAAACATTATATCATGCATAATACATCCACTGAATATAAACAAATGCATAACAAAACAATATCATGAAATGACAATTGAATACTTATCTTTATTTGTTTCGTGGGTAGACTCCTTCTTTCAGATTCATTGTCTTCTTCATTCACAACAACATCATTTCTTGTCCAAATGCTCAAGATGGATAAGAGGCTCTTCAAGAGTTGAGTTCTTCATATTCCTCATCGCTTGAGGTATCGTAAAATCTTGATCTTCAGTTGCTCACATCTTCTTTTCTCTTATTATGAGTTGAGATTCATCTTGTGTGTACTCTTCCCAGAGTCTTCTGAAAGTAATCACTTCCTTCTGGCACACATTCCTCGAATGAATGAATCCCATGATCCTGGGAGGCCATTCAAGGTGGTTATCACAACTTCTACATTCTCCACTTCTTCTTCTACCGCTTCAAGATGTT
This sequence comes from Pseudotsuga menziesii, assembly GCA_001517045.1. Classification (NCBI taxonomy): domain Eukaryota; kingdom Viridiplantae; phylum Streptophyta; class Pinopsida; order Pinales; family Pinaceae; genus Pseudotsuga; species Pseudotsuga menziesii. The sequence goes on from LPNX010041672.1 coordinate 132,706, forward strand.
CTTTGATTTGAGAGACCCTCGTAAAGTATGACTGTATGGTCTCTGCATTCTGGATCTTCACATTCTTCAACTGGTTTCTCAAAGTCATCTTTTGATTTATGTTCTTTCCTTCAAATAGCTTAGCCAAGGAATCAAACATCTCTTTAGATGTCTTTAGGGAAGACACTTGTGGTATAAGGTGATCCTCTATTAAATCAGCAATAGTCTTCTTGGCCTTGACCAAGTTTTTCTTGTGTAAGGCTTTTAGCCTCATCTCCCTTTGGAACTTGAACCTCTCTACTTATGTAGGTGTCCAATTCATTTCCTTCAAGAACTAGTGAGATCCTATACTTCCATGCTTGGAATTTTTCAGCCTCACCAAGCTTGTCATCAATCTGGTGTGATTAGTCATCTTGAAATGAGAACCTCAACTGTAAATAACAAAAGATTAGATCTTACTGATTTGAGGTGTCCATCCTGGTTCCGGAGCTGGCTGATCTAGGGTTTGTGAGAGAAACCCTAATTTTCAAAACTTGGAATCTTTCAGATCTGATTTGATAGAAATATATACCTCTTCAAGGCGAGCTTTCCAATGTACTCCTTTTCTGAAAACAGTGGAGGGAAGCTACTGGAGCAGGAATCCCTAGTTTACCAATTTCTTCTGCAGAAATTTTTGATAATAGTTCTGCGTTATATATGAAATTAATGCTCCTCTATGTTTGAAATTTTGTACTGAGATAGACTTATCTGTCCTTGTTCCAACACCATAGATCTCATCAACATTGGTTTCACCAATTGGGACTTATGATCATTTTCCCAAGGTGACATGTTTTAGGACTGTTCAGCATAGCGAACTTGTACGTACTTCCACATGTCACTGTTTCATCTTTGGGGTCTGAAACTTTTATCACGGAAAGTAAAGTCCATGCCCTTTCTGGAACATCTTGATAAATTTCATTTCGACCTTCGTAGCCATAGATATAGCAATTATCCCCAGGTGTCCTGTTTGGGGAGGAATCTTGGGAGAGGTTGGAACCCTAACTTGGGGGAATCATATATCCTAGAATATAGAGAATATGAGGCTTAAACTTAAACAAAGTGTACATCAGGAATTTATCTGAAACCTGTGAAATTTTTGGCACCGGAGCCTTCTCCAATATCGAGATATAGCGAATCTACCAAAACTATCATTTTCAGTATTTTGGGGTTTTTCAGGCCCGGGGTCAAACTAGGGTTTGACTTTCCTAAAGTTTCACCCTACTAAAAATCTCGACCCAGGTCTCTAAAATTTGATTTTAATGAGGAGAGAAATCCTATGCCGAGCTCACTCAAAAATTCATCTTCTGTAAAAAGCCCTAATTTCCCGCACCAAAAAACTGAAAATGCTCAGAATCAAATTCTGCTTCGACAGAAAGATGTGCCCTTCAATGGAGAGTTAGCCTAGAATTATTTTGCTGATGGATTGTGGATAGAGACCCAAAAAGTAAGAATCCCTAGCTTCCACAGCTGCACAGTTTCTTCTTCTCAGGTTAGCTCTGATACCATGTTAGATTTTTATCATTTAAGCAATATGATCTAGGATCTTATCTGAGAGAATAACATGCACAACAAAAATCACAAGAGACAAGAGACACAAAGAATTTTCCTCAGGGATACCATAAAGGAGAAAACCCCACAACTTCTTCAGAGATAGAATGAGCACCAATGGTAGCAGTAAAACCCAAAGACAGAAAAGATGATATCCAACAGTTGTTCTCTCTCTCTCACTCATGCGCCCAAGTGAGTGAGTGTGTGTGTGATCAATAGAGAGGCTCACTCTCTATTTATATTCAATCGTTCACTTAATGTCCACTCCATCAAGTCGGCCTCACTTAACAATTACTTACCATGGTCGACATCTCTAGGGGAGTCTAATAACCCTGGTGCCCCATAACTGTGGACCCCGACTTACAATGGAGGGTTAACCTCAATGAATTTACATGACTTTTTTACATTATTGAATCTCCTGATTGGAACATCGGGGCATGACATGACTCAATTACATTATATATACTTCCTAGAATAAACATTCGGGTACAATACATAAGATATACAAGTGAATACATTCTGAAGTTACAAATACATCAACACTCCCTCTTAACTAGGAAGGTATTCTCTCAACACAATTTATCAGCACAAGTCTTCTTCTCTGTATCATATGGATCATCATCAAGTCATCTTCAAGTCATATTCATCGTCAAGTCATCTTCATCAAGTCTAGATCATCATCGAGTCTAGATCATCACTGGATCGTCATCAAGTCTGCATCATCATCAAAAAGAAGCTAGACTAGTTGTTATGAATATTTAAATGATATATTAATTATAAATAATAGATTATTATTTACTAAGGTGAAAGGGCGTAACCCTTCACTCTGCATGCTTAATCCTTATAAAGGCGAGCCTCATTGTAATATTTTATCATCATCTATCAATATATTATTATTATTTATTCTCAATCATGGAAGTCAGACTCGCTTCTTAACTCCACAGCGGGAATCGGTTGTTCCATTTGGTATCAGAGCCGTTTTTCCTCCCCTGAGCTCGGATTTGGATCCTCCTACTTTTGAGATCAGTTTCAGATCACCCATCCTCAGCCACACTCACTTGCACCTCCATCTTACCCTGCTCCCTCTCCATGTATACCCTTATCCTACATCATTCCCCACTTGTCACGCTCTTCTGCTCCACCTGCGCGCTCACCTCTCCACCACCTTCGTCCAACACTTTCATTCCTCTTCGCATTCACCACTCTCTTCTCTCCCACGCGCCCACACAATATGATTACTTGTGTCCATCCATGCGCCATCTCCAACCAACGCTACGACCACCCCCCCCCAAGCCCCCACGTGCTCCTCTTCCACAACCCACGCATCTGTCCACACTCATCTTCTGCACACTCCTCCCTTACACCATTTCCCCAACCCACTCTCCTCTTCTCCTACTCCATCCTTCGTGCATCCTCACCTCTAACAAACCCCTCTGCTGCTACATCACGGGCACTCCACATTGTTGTGACCGTTCCAAACAAAAAACAAATTTTAATATAAAACAAATATTATAATAAAATTATTATTATTGCCTAATATCAAATTTGCAATAATTAATTTTGTTAAAAAATAAATTTATTTTTATTAAAATTTTATTATTAAAGTTTATAATAAAATAAAAAGTATATAACATCATAATTATAGTGATATTATGATTATGTATTTTTATTTTTATTATTTTACCCATATAAATCCAAAATAGCGTCCAAATACACACCTCCGCATACAAGGACCAAGACCATGGCTGAATTAAAAGACCAAATCAAGAAATTGGAGAAGGACATCAAGGCCCTCATTGCTAACCAAAAAAGCTTGAAGCAAGAAATGAAAAATAACAATACAGTGCTTAAAAAAGAAATCAAAGATGAAGTTGTTCTAGTACTCGAAAGAAGGCTAGGTGAAAAATTGGACATCATGAACGAGAAACAAAAAGACTTGGATGAAAAAATGAGTGCCATGATTCGAGACATAAATACCATAACACAAAACTTGAGCACCATGATGCAAAACCATAATACATTAATGGAGGTATTACAAAAACTAATACCTAGTACATACCATGTCAGCAGTCTAGACATGTTAGATGCCTCATTTCACGTTTCCACACAGGAAACACTCACCATGAATCAAGAATATTTGCAAAAAGAAATGAAGATTAACAATGTGACGCTTAAATAAGAGATAGAAACAAAAGTACTGCCAGATATGGAGGCACGATTAAACAGCAAAATAGAAGTTATCAATAAGATAGTAGAGAAGGGAAAGGGTAAAAAACACCGCAAACAATGAAGTAGTTCAAATATGTTGGTTGCATCATCCAATAGCTCCAATCCACCATCAAATTGTAAAGCAAAAGGCAACCAATATCACCCTTACATAGTGTACCCACTTAAGGAAAAAATAGAGTTGTTGAAATACAATGGAAGTGAAGACCATTGTGTTTCCTGGTTAAACAAAGCGGAAGAGTAACTCGACATCTACAATATTCAATCTAATGAGGAGAAGGTGAAATATGCGTCAATGCATATGGAAGGGTACGCCTATAATTGGTACATGTGGTGGAATAGAGACAATTTTTCCTACACCTGTAACTTGTTCAAAACTTTTTTTTTAATAGGTTTCAAGGAATCGTAGAAGATGAATTTTTTAGAATGCTTACTAGATTACAACGGGATGGAAGCGTTGAGGAATTCACACATCAGTGGGAATCCCTATTGACACGAGTATTTGGGTTATCTGACAAACAAAGACTCGAAACCTATTAGGAGGTCTTAAACCATACCTCAAAAAATAATTAAACATGCATGGCATACCAAACGTAGAAGTGGAAAGATATAAGGAAAAAGTAGCAGAACGCAAATTGGAAGGAATAAAAACAAGAGGTGATAACAATTATCGGCCAGAAAAAGAGACACAATGTAGATATTGTGAAAATAATTGGTCACCTGGTCATCAATGCCACAAACCTCAATCATATGCCTATGAAATTGAAAATAGGTTGAAAATGTCTAGAAGTTACTCTACTAATAGAAGAAAGAAAAAAACACATGTCGTCGATGCGGTGATGACTGGACCCCAAACCATAAATGTAGGAACAGTCAGATAATACAGTGCAAAATAATCAATGGAAAGGAAGTGCAATTCTCTGCAAAAGAACTATCATCTAATTCTAATACTGACACAGAATCATAGTGAAGGACGACATTAGAAAAAACAAGCTTTGAGGACAAAGCTTTCCCAAGGGGAAGGGAATGTTATGAATAGTTAAATGATATATTAATCATAAATAATAAATTATTATTTACTAAGGTGAAAGGGCATAACCCTTCACTATGTATGCTCAAACCTTATAAAGGCGAGTCTCATTGTAATATTTTATCATCATCTATAAATATATTATTATTATTTATTCTCAATCATGGAAGTCAGACTCACTTCTTAACTCTCAAATCAGATACGGTTGTGTGAGTAGCTATCCGAGAAGCACTACTTAGAGATGATGACCATGCTCTAGCTACTCATACTAGAAGAAGAAAAGGATAGCATCATTTCAAAAAGGAAACTCATAAGGGGTATTATCCTCCTAAGAAGTTTCAAAGAGTAAAAAGGAAGATTAAAAGCATAAATATTTCTCCACTTATCAATGTTACCATTGTGATAAGATAGGACACACTGCCATAAATTGTCCAACAAAGAAATAAGAATATAAGAGGAAGAATAACAAAGGACATCATGCTAACGTAGCAAAAGATGAAGAAGAAGAACCTCCCAGGAAGTTAGAAAAATAAGAAGTTGAAGAATATGTTCTCTAGAAGATGTATATGTCACTAGAGGGTGGCCTGTATGAACTGAGAGGTCACTCAGAAGCAGCCTTGATTCATGATCAATATATTCCTATGCAGTTATGGGATGAAGCAGCAAGGATGACAGTATATGTCCAGAACATAATATCCCATAGTGCACTTGGATTCAAGACCCCTGAAGAAATGTTCACAGGAAAGAAACCAGAGGTAAGTCACCTTAAGATATTTGGTTGTCTAGTGTTTGTTCATATACTAAAATAGAAAAGAACCAAGTTGTATCCTTCTGGAAAGAAAGGAATATTTGTTGGGTATTGTGATGTATCCAAGGCCTTCAGAATCTATATATCAGGTTACCATCATATGTAAATTAGTAGGGATGTAACCTTTTGATAAATATGCAAATCTCAAGAAGTTGAGAAAGTTCCAACCTGAAGAAACATATGAAGAAGTTATAGCTCCCAAAGCTGCAGAACCAATGAAAGAAGTTGCACCTTCTCATGGTGATGAGATTCCGAAAGAACACGATATTTTAGAGCCCCGAGAACCTCCCCACATGAATATATCCCGCAAGAGAAATCCATCTTGGGCCCATGAGATTATTCAAGAAGCAGAAAGGTATGGTGATCCAGAAGGCTCCAGAAGGTAGAGCAAGAGGCCAAAGCCATTTCCTAGTTATGTGAATTTGATGTGTGATCTTGTTGACAAACAACCTACTTGTTTTGAAGTAGTTGTTCAAAATAAAGAATGGGTAGAAGCTATGATGGAAGAATATCAATCCATAATTAAGAATGATGTATGGGATATAGTTCCCAAGCTAGAAGGAAAAGTGTGGTATCTTTCAAATGGGTCTACAAGACAAAACATTCGGCCTATGGAAGTATTGAGAAATACAAAGACAGATTTGTGGCCCATGGATTCTATCAGAAGGAAGGAATCAATTATGAAGAGACATTTGCTCCTGTAGCAAGGTACACTTCTTTCAGAACCATCATGGGACTAGTAGCCAAGATAGAATGGAAGTTACACCAGATGGAGGTAAAAATTTCCTTCCTAAAGGGCGCCATTGAAGAAGAAGTATACATAGAATAGCCACATGGTTTTGAAGTCGAATACATAAGAACACATGTATGTAAATTGAAGAAGGCTTTGTACAAGCTCTAAGAGGTTGGTATGGAAGAATCGATAGTTTTTTTACAAGCTTGGGATTTACCAAAAGTAAGGTTGAACCTAACCTTTACTTCAAGGTTATGGATGATGAACCTATCATATTGTTGTTGTATGTGGATGACTTATTCCTAACAAGTAATGAGAATCAAATCTCAGAGTGTAAGAAGAAGCTCGTTGCATAATTCGATATGAAATACCTTGGCTTGATGCATTATTTTCTAGGTCTTAAGGTATGGCAGAGCCTAGAAAGAATATTCCTTAACCAAGGGAAGTATGCAGTAGAAATTATGAAAAGGTTTGACATGTTGGAATGTAAATCCATGGCCACACCCATGGATACACACTTGAATTTGTTGGTTGATGCTTCATCTGAATTAGTGGATGTGACACTATACACACAGGTCATTGGCTCATTGATGTATCTGACGAATACCCGACTAGATATATGCTTAGTTGTGAACACTTTGAGTCAGTATCTAGTTGATCCTAGACATTTTCACTTGGTAGCTGCAAAGCATCTGATGAGGTACCTAAACGGTACGATAGACTATGGTCTCAATTATACTAGAGATCATGACTTCAAACTGTATGGTTATACAGATTCAGATTGGGAAAGAAGTGTCTCAGATAGAAAGAGCACTTCAAGAGAATGTTTCAATATGGGGTCAGCCATGGTCTCAAGCAAAAAGCAGTCCATTGTTTCTCTGATCACTGCAGAAGCGGAATATATTGCAGCTTGTTCCGCTAGTTGTGAATCCATATGGATTCAAAAGTTGTTATCAGATCTATTCGATCTAGAGATGGATGCTACCGTGATTCTATGTGATAACCAAAGCTACATGAATATGATAGATAACCTCATGTTCCATGATAAGATGAAGTAGATAGAAATCTGGTACTTCTACATTCGTGACATGGTGTAGAAGGGAGTTATAAAGCTCCAATATGTGAGCACAGATGATAAGGTTGCATATGTGTTGACTAAACCTTTGTCTCGTGTGAAGTTTGAACACTTCGATACAATGTTGGTGTTTCCTGTAAGGACTTCCCTCGAAAGGGGGAGTAGTATTGGTACTATGGAATCCTGATCACAACATGTAGCTCTGTTGGGATTTATCATCCTTAGACTTAATCCTGTAATTCCAAAAGGAAGGATAGTCCTAAATGTTGATCTTGATGGACTTGATCTTGTGATTATTAAAGTAAGGATCGTCGAAGATGTTGATGTTGTGATTGATCATACTTAGACTTGATCCCATAATTCCGAAAGGAAGGATCATCTTAAATATTGATCTAAATGGACTTGATCCCGTAATTCTGAAAGGAAGGATCGTCCAAGATATAGATGTTAGGAATAATCATCCTTAGAATTGATCCCGTCATTTCAAAAGAAATGATCATCTTAAATGTTTATGTGGAAGGACTAATCATCCTTAGACTTGATCTCATAATTTCTAAAGGAAGGATCGTCTTAAATGTTGATGCGGAAGGACTAATCACCCTTAGACTTGATCTACTAATTCCAAAAGAAAGGATCATCTTAAATGTTTATGTTGAAGGACTAATCATCCTTAGACTTGATCCCATAATTTCGAAAGGAAGGATCATCTTAAATACCGATAAGTAATGGAACTGATCCCGTAATTCTGAAAGGAAGGATCATCCAGAATGTTAGTAGTGGACTTGATCTCATAATTCTGAAATGATGGATTGTCCAGAATGTTATTAGTGGACTTGATCCCATAATTATGAAAGGAAGGATCGTCCAGAATGTTAGTAGTGGACTTGATCTTGTAATTTTGAAAGGAAGGATCGTCCAGAATGTTAGTAGTGGACTTGATCCCGTAATTCCCAAAGGAAGGATCGTCTAGAATGTTAGTAGTGGACTTGATCTTGTAACTCCAAAAGGAAGGATCGTCCAGGAAGCCAGTAGTGGACTTGATCCCATAATTCTGAAAGGAAGGATCATCCTATGTATGTAGGTGTTAGCTGTGATCAATACTGGTAGCTCCGCAAATTGTTGATCCTGTAATTCCGAAAGGAAGGATTGTTTGAGTACCATAGATGTGTTTTCCATTATCCTATAATTTCGAAAGTAAGGATCATGTTGGTTGTTTTTATACCTGCCATAGATGATGTTGCTCCATCCTTGAGATGTTGATGATGATGTCACATGTTTTTGTTTTTATTCAATCTTTATGCTCATCAGTCAGCCTTGTGTTGTTAGTGTTGTTGTTATTCAATATTTATGTTGATGATATTGCATCGTGATGTCGTTGTTGTTGTCATTCCATCCCTATGCTGATGAGTCGACCTCGTACTGTAAATGCTAGTGATGTATCATTTTTTATGCAGATGATGATGTTGCATACTACAGATGATGATGCACCAGTCCCATGTTGTAGATGATGATTCAATTATGTGTTGCATATGATGATGTCCTAGCAGATGATGATGATGCTCCATCTCCATGCTGCAGATGATGCTCCAGCTCCATGTTGCAGATGATGCTCCAGCTCCATGTTGCAGATGATGATGATGCTCCAGCTCCATGCTGCAGATGATGCTCCAGTTCCATGCTGCAGATGATGATGATCCAAGTCAATGCTGCTGATAATGTTCTAAAATATGATGATGCCACAGTTCCATACTGCAGATGATGATACTTCAACTTTGTACTAAAGATTTTGATTATGATACTTCAGCGTTGTACTGAAGAAGTTGATGATGATACTTCAGCTATTTATGAAGGTGTTGATGATGATACTTTAGCTATTTAATGAATATGTTGACACTAGCTATGTGCTTAAGATGATTCTGGAACATTGTCTAGTACATCTATAGATCATCGAAATTTTTGATACTCTAGCTCTGTGTTGAAGATGATGATGTTGTTCAAAACTTATGATGACCTATAGATGTACCATACAATGTTCCAAAAGATGATGTTTATGATGCCTCATCTCTCTCCTTTCGATGATGTTGTGTTGATCCACACCAGTTGTTGTTGTTGTCAGTAGAATACCCTTGTTGTTAAGAGGGAGTGTTTAAATAATGTAACTTCGAAGAATATTCTACTTGTACTTCACATTATTATTATTCCTCCTTCGGGAGATGTCACTCATGTAAAAGGTCAGGTAAAAATCGGGTTAATAGCACCCTAAGTCGGGTCAATAGCACCCTAAAAAGAATAATATAATTATTATTGTGGGATTTCCTAGGTAGTTCGGCCCTGTTAATTAGACAGGTCATCCTAGTTAGGGAAAATGTCAATTGGGAAGATGAGTATAAATAGGGAGGCACCCTCCCTCATTTGTACACACTCACACACACTTGCGTTGCACAAGAGAGAGAGAGAAGAAGGGACATAGAAGGAGGAGTACTAGTGTATTTGGTGTTTTGGATCTTATGCTAGGGGTTTGTTCTCTCTATCTATGAGACCTTATTGTTTGGTCATTTCATACTGGTAATCTATATTGAGGAAGTTTTGTTGGGTTTTTCCCTTTAGGGTTTTCCTGAGATAAATTGTTTTGTACCTTGTGATTGTGTTTCTTTCAGTGATCCTCTTTATGTTGTTATTATGAAAATGTATTAAATGCTAATCAAGTTAGGAATTAAACTATGGAATCATAGAAAACTTAACAAACATCATGGGAAACCCCCAATTAGAAACAAAGCATAAGCTTCTTGCACTCAAAACTTCAATGGAAGAACAAGTACTCAAGTCCATCTTTGACATCTCATCTTGGACCAATAAAGGAAAGTGTTGGGATAGATGGTCGTTATCGCCTCCTAAGAAATTTAACCAACTCTCAAGTTATTTTTATTGTTAAAAATTTGAGCCTCTACATATCAAAATCATCCAAATAGAAAAGGATGTGGTCTAAGTAACTACTCAGACAAATTGGACTATCAATAACAATCTCGTGCTTTTTCTCTTCCCCAATGATCTAGCATATATATTTTTATATAGCACAAGGATGGACCATTTGGACTGTCTAAATTTAATGCATTTTGTTGGGTTATGATTCATGTCAAATTGCTAGCTTCAAAAATTCTTCAAAAATCAGGAATCCAAGTCCCCTCTTGATGCATCATATGTGAAGTTGATTCTGAAACTCACAAGCACCTATTATTCCACTACCCCTATGCCAAGCAAGTTTGGGATTTCACCTTCCATGATCTTTGTTCAAAAGTAGTAGTCCTTGATCAATGGAGAGACATGTTCTCATGTTGGCATAAATTGCAAAGATTAATTTTTAAACAAACCCAGTTTCAAACAAGTATGGATGCCTTTTCCTAAATGCTTTCACTAGAAAATCTAGCTAGCCTATGGCAAATTGGTTTTCCCAAATGCGAAAATTTGTGCCAGAATCACAACTTCACAATCCAAGATTTTATTTTTTTAAGTTATTGAATCTAAAGATATCATAGATCATATGATTTTGTCTCTAACCAAGGAGGAAAGAATATGGATATATTAGTGCTAAAATTTGTCCTTTGATTGCTTGAAGGACAAGTTTAGCACATATTAAAGATTAGGATAGTTGGGGTAATGTTGATAGGATTTTAAAGGTAGGCCTAATAAGAAGGTTACAAGGATAGGAAGCGCGGGTCTTAGGAGAAAAAATTTCTAACACTCAGGGTGAAATTTCATAGCTCAAAAGAAACTCACTCAAGGTACAAACTGAATATAAACATACAACAAAAAGTCAATTACATAAAACATAGGAAAGGTAGCCATGTTTTCAGGAATTAAATTGAATACAATATCATTCATAAACTGAAAGAAGTGTTTGAATACAAACTTATATTCTAGGAAACCAACAGAAAACTCCAACTGTGTATTAATATGAACTTTAAAAGTCACACTTTCATTGAAAAATCTTTGTATTTAAACAAGAAATCATAGCAATGAAAAAAAAAATCAATCTGTAGAATAAATGGATGATCAAAAAGCATGAAACTTCATTGTTTGTATTAGATGCAAAATGAAATATACGTGAAAATGGTGTCACTTGTAGTCTCTCCTCTTGAACCCCTATCTCATATAGATGTTCACTAAAACAGGAGGCACAAATAGAAGGACTTGGAAATTAATTCTTCAGCACCCAACTAATTGACTGGACTATCAATGGTGCAAAACTTCATTCTTCAGCATTAATCCTTCAATGCAAATTTTTCCAAGATGTCTAACTACAAGGCTTCTAATTAATGTTGTTGTTGCTGCTGAGTGACTTTTGGAGGTGATTGCTCCATTTCTTCTGCATTCTCCTTCTCCTATGTTTCCTCATCACTGTTAGAATAAGGAAGGTTTAGAACATTTTTAACCTTTACTTTGACGTTGGGAGTGAGCGCCTCTACATTTTCAAATTATGTTTGCAAAGGAAAGAATTTCGTTTGTAATTCCATCTATTCCAATTCAAGGCCTGACTCTACCTCAAACATTGTCTCTTATGCTTTCTACTTTTCAACTTTCTTACCCTTTGACATAGTATTTTTATTTTGGGAATTTCGAGCTTTCTTAGATGACTAAGCCTTAGATTTACTCTTTTTTTCTAATAAAGGGGAATCATCCAGTTGAATAACAACTTTACTTTTCATAGATGGGTCATATATAGCTTTAGAATTCATCCTAAATTTGTTTGTCGGCCTAGTGTGAGGTCTTCTGCCTATGAAAGGGCATTTTGATTTTCCTTTCTAAAATTTGCTTGTTTTCTTATGCTTGGTTAAAATATCTAATACTTTTGCCTTTTTAACCTTTGAGATTTCAATTCCTTATTGGGATGAACATGTTTTATTAGGAATTTCTCTTTTTGTGCAATTGTTGATCTTTAGGCGTCTCAATTGAAAATACACCACTAATTCCATCAGTAGACTGAATTTATTGTTCAAGTAGGGTTTCTTGACCTTTATCTTCTAAATTCATCAATTCCTTCTTCTTTTTTCTGATAGAAACTTTATTAACTTTAGAACTTCCATCACCTTTTACTGTTGTAAAATGTAACTTCCTCCTAATACTTATTCTTACTGCATTAGGTTGTTTATTTTCCATCGAAAAAGATAATATAGGTTAATAGGGTTCTTCTGAATGTATATATGTATTCTCCGCTTCACATTCTTCTTTTGAATATGTGGATTCATTTTGCGATTCGTTTTGCTTCTGAGGATTATTTTCAGCTTTGAAACCACAGAAGAAAATGAAGTGATCCTAATTCCTTTCAACCTTAACTAGTTCATCCTCATTTATCAATTTGATCAATGTTGTTTGTATAATACTTTGTTTGTATAATCAATGTTGTTTGCATAATACTTGTGTATATTTTTGGACATTTTAGTCAAACTTTTCATGAAGAAGTAAGGAAAATTAAGTTTGCATTCTCCAGTGAAGTGTAGAAGGAAATGCATATGGGAAAGGAAAACGATATTGTACCTTCCTTCATTGGTTATATACTTCTAAACTAAATCCAATATCTCTACCCACTCTTTTTCCAACAAGGATCTGGGAATATATCTCTTCCATTCAGGATTTTGGTGTTGCTCTGTAAGAAATTGATTGTAGTCCACCACTTTTACTTGATGTTGTTTGAACCATATTTCACCTTCTTGAGGAAGAAGGTGAATGTGTGCGATATAATCCTTAGAAACCATGATGGTTAAGCCTCCCAGAACTGCTTGGTGACCATCGAAAGATTCCGCAAAATCCCAAGCTACCTACAGGTTATGCCCTTGGAGACATTGACAGAATTCATAGTACCCATCTTCTTGAAATATTCTCTTGGATTCAAGATACAAGTCTATCGAAACTCCATCAGGTGCATAACGTACCAAGTGCCCTCTCCTTTGTAAGGTGCCATAACTGAAGATACATAATAGAAGTTGAAGAACAAGGGATTACATCAAAAGATGTAGAACAATGAAATGTTATAAAAAAACAAATGGAAGTTATGAAATTAGTATTTTTCCCCGTTCGATTTTTTTCGTGGACGGCAACATCATCATAATATGAATTGCATTAGCTGGGTCACGATATTTGTTAGGTACATGTGGTGCCAACAAATATTTTGACAGCTCTTTATAAATCCCATCGATGGCAAACCTTTATAACGGAATGAAAACACTCGTACTGAACCTATAGTCACATAACATTTTTTTAATGATAACAACTTCTTATCAAGGATGATTTGGAAGATATGAATGAGCCTTTTGGTGGTCAACTTTATTGCAACACATATTGATACTCGGCACTATTATGCAACAACCTGACATTGACAAGACTTCATCTTTCACTGCAGAATAAAAGATGATTCTTCGATAATGAATTACCACTAGAATAAATTTTGCTACAAAATGACAGTTTATTTTGTAGCACATACTGAAGAATGGGGACTCATTCTACAGCAACTACAAAATTTGAATAGAATTTCCCGCTAAAGAATGAAAACTCTTTCTGTAGCGTCGAAGAATGATATAACTGATGGTTTTTGCAGAATAAATATGGAAAAAACATCATGCGCATGATCAAAACATAACCAAATATATCTACAAACTGTGAAATTTCTATAAACACGCAAGAAATCAACTTGTAAAAACCGTCAAAGTTAAGCAAGCAATTGCAAATGAAGCAGATCAAATAATCAAAGATCAAGAACTGGTTCTTAAAGAATTTCATCTAGGATAAAATTTTGGATAAAGGGCTCAGGTAAGTTTGTGAATTTTGAGAGGTAGATCTGAGCACCAAGAGTACAGTAGAGTGGGTCTTGGGAAGTGGAATGTCAAATTTGAGATGCCCTCAACCAGTAACTCACCACTCTTGTAGAGTAGAGTGAAGGAAGAAGAATTTCATCAATGGAAACATCATCAATAGAAGCACGTCGTTTTATTGAATAGGGATACAAAAGGAAATCCATGGGTGGTAGGAATAGGGTGGGTCACTCCTTCAAAGACTCAAATGTATTCACTCTAATAAGGTATGGATTCTTTATCACACTCTGAGAAAACTAAATCACCAAACAAATGTTAAGGCCAATCAAGCAACATCATTAGAATAAGGATATATGGATCATGGCAAGTTTAAGGCATTAAAGGAGGATAGATATGGATTAATATCGCACATGTCATTCCATACCAAGTCCCGTCATTTTTAACTTAAGTGTGTTTGAAATAAAGATGCATGTGGGATAATAGGGCTCTGAGCCCTCACTCAACCTCAATCTCCTTGTTTTTGTTTGGTTTAGACATATAATTCTAGTGGGCATAATATTATCGAAACTATATTACATGTCAACCTATCCTTGGAGCAATGAATGTTTTCTGTTCAAGAGGTATGGTTTTTATCGATTATGAGGTTTAAATTTATTTGGAAAGGATAGTTAACCAGTGAAGTTTGGTGATCCAATTAGATGTCTTAGTATCTTGGTTATTGGTTATGTTCCATTCTAATTAACTATGATATAAAATATCAATCGATTGAACATCTTCCCTTGTCATGCTGGGTGAACTCCATTTGGTGGGAAAACTTGGGAATTCGTATAGTGCTCTTTGTGTTCTCCTTTGTTTGATTTATGTTAGGAGGTTGAAACAAGATCAACTTAGTTTTTTTCAATCTAGATATGTTTAAAAACACTTGGGTAGGACAATCAACTAGTGAAGCTCTCGAGTGATCCAATTAGCTACTTGTGTGTTTTAGTAGTTGGTTATGGAATTTTTCCAAGGATTACATAATGGAACCCTTGTCTCAGCAGGACAACTTTGTATAGGTGAAAGTATTTGGGATTTAATTACATTTATAAGTTTTTAAGTTCCTTTTGTTTCTCCTCATTTGGTTAGCTACAAGAAGTGGGGATTGGCTTAGCTCAATCTGTCTCAATTCAACTCCATTATTTGACTTCATTGAGCAACTCTAGCCTACTCCAAAGCTCAATGGATTTCCTAAGGTTCCATGGGAATTGTCAACAAGTCATTTCTGGTATTCATAGGATCCTTCACCATCAAGAAGAGTATCTCAATGAGAATGGAACCTCAATTCTCTCACTATCAAATACAGTTCACAATGATGAACAAAAAAAATTACTCTCAAAACTATGAATAATGGACGTCTTAATATTGTAGAGTAGGAAAATACAAGCAAAAGAGGCTAGGTATTTTTCTCTCAAAACCACAATTGATAGCATTCTCAAAGGCTCTCAATATGTACCTTTGAATCATTGAATTTCTTTAGGCTCAACTCCGATACATACCAAAGAAAAAGATATAATGTATCAATGGTTTGAATACATGGAGTTGGAAAATCTAGATTTGCAATAGGAAAATGGAAAACTGGAAGAAGCATGAATCAAGCACATCTATTAATAATTTCAATTGTTATGTTTATTAAAATATTTTTGTTGGCCTTTTTTCATCCCTCTCTCACGCTGGACCCAGGTTCAACCCCTTCTTGGTTAGCACAACAAAGCCCAAGATATCAGCCCAACAGAGCGGAGCTCAGCCAGTAGCACCTGCGACACAAATGTCGTCTCACCCAAGATATCTCAGTCCTTATGGGTAACTAGCAAAACCATGTTTCTGTAGTTTGTGTGGGAGGGTGCTCTAGTACCTTGTCTTTGCGCTAAGGTTTTCCAATGAAGACAAGGAAGGTGGGATACTGATTTGCACAGTGCTTCAATACCCAGTTACGATTCAACCCTTATTTATGCAAATCCATGCAAACACATAGTGAACAGACAACATAGGCATATTCATTATTATAACGCGGCATTCATACAATTATCTGTTGCAACAGAATAATCAATCAATAATTGAGCACAGCATTTATGCATTTAACTAAGCTACTCAACATTCACACATATACACAACATATAACGTGGAAACCCATCCAGGAAAAAACCACAAGGTGCTCTTCATATGGAATTGGCATGAGGAAATAAATGCACCTTTTTGTCTGCACACAAAGCTACAGACTATGTTCAAGATATTATCTTCTATCTTTACATACTTTTCCTCCCCCTCATGCTCTCTGATCTTCTCTCTTTCTCCCTCTACTCTACTCCTACTAGTGATCCGCACACAGGCTGGATCGACTCAACTTTCTCTACCTGTCTACGCACTCAGCTGCATAGCCACTACTCTGCTGCACTCAGTGATCCATATTCATTAACCAAAACCTGTCCATCTCAAGTCTAGCTCAAGCGTCTTTTCCAAGAATCTAGAGACTTACTCAAAATTGTTGTATCAACTAATCATCTAAAACTATATAACCCTATGACACTTTCTGATTCTAACTTTCTAGTGCATAGGTTGAATTAGCCCTGTGACCATTTATGCTTCTAACTTTATGTTTGTTATGTGTTTGACCGTATGTTCCTTCTATGTTTGCAGCTAGCTGGAGGGTTTATGTTCCTTCTGTGTTTGGATTTATGCACTATAGCCTTTATATCTCCTGGTACCACTGTTAACTTTGCAGACCCTCATAAGACAATTTCGTTCATGAACAATATTGCATCCTTGTGAGACTTGTCATTCTTGTCTTCTTCTGGATGTTTTTACCGCTCAGTAGAGTAGGACGTAGGGGTAAAACGCAGGGACTGAAGGAGTTATCGGTAACACCAATGTTCCTTGTCTACATTTCAAGCTTCGGCCTTCAACCCATCCCCAGTTTTTCCTTCTTCCCTTTAGAATCTTCTTCAACGTTACCCATGAATGAGTATGCAACATCCGGGTAAGCCTCAGAGCTCACGGTCGCCTCTCAATCCAGCAGATGGTCCATATCTCTCTTTGGTACAATGCTAGTGAGATCCGTCATCCTCTTCATGTAGTACCTCCCTCCATCAAGTTATGTCAATGCAACACATATTTGGAATCATCATCAACTTCCTTAGATTTAGCAGTTTCCAGTGATGATGGTGATGACATTGGTATTCCTTTCCTCCTCTCTCAGTCTGAACATTCGTTCAAACCGACAGTTCCTAGCAATGGGTACTATGCACTATGGCAATTAATTCCACAGCCTTGTCCAGAGGCTTCGATGGGATATCCTTTGGTCCTTGAACTCTTACCACTACTTCATCATTTGTGCTCTACTTTTTCAGGACAACATTTTTCTTACTGGCATCATAAGGTCTTCTTAATGGAATCTCTACCAGGCGGGTTGTAGCCACTCCTGCATGGAGACCCAAAACTGGTTGAATCTTTAAGCGGCTCCCAGCCTCCAGTGGAATATATCCAACAACCGTATTCTTAGTCATAACAGTGAGTACAATTTCCTTAATAGGGCCCCCGGGGTTATTAGCTCTATAACACTTAGTCATATTACTTCTCCACAGGTTTTCACTCACTCTATATTTTGCAAACAATTCTAGTTGTTATATTATTTGGACACTAGTTGGTAATCGACCACCACCAGCGGTTCATTCCAAGTTATTCTATCAAATCCTCACACATGCCATCATCAAGTAGTATAATGACAACATGAACCATCACGTGGGTTCTTGGTCTGACTCCTTATGTGGAGGTGCCAACTACGCCGCCCCTTTTTACTGTGGCATCATGATATTAATGGCGGAAGCGACCCTCAACTTCCCTTGCAATCTGCTCCGAATTTTCTTGCTGTCTATGGATTTGATATTTGGCACCTCAACAATCTTTCCTCATAATTGTGGCAACACGACATTTTATTTAGTTCCATACTTCCCTTGTTATGCCTTGTGCGAGGATATTATGTTCTAGCCGTCGTTGTTTTCATTGTCAGCATCATTATTATTATCATCATTCTTTTTTTCTTTTTTTTTGTAGTCCCAGTTATCAAAATAGGGCTTCAACAAGGTCCCTATGATGATCCCTCTGACTTCTGTGCCATCCAATTTCACTGCTCCTCCATTAGTGATTTCCTTCACTAAATAAGGACATAACAAACATGTCTTCAACGTGCATGGGTGTTTGAAAATTTTGTTGTCATACATAAGAACGAGGCCTCCAATTGTAAATTGTTTGTTCTTAATGTGTCTGTCATGTCATGCCTTCTGACTTTGTTTTTCTACATTTTGATGGAATCCTGCAATGAATCGTTCTTCTTCCAAATGGATTAACTAAAGTAATCTTTCTTCGACGGCATCAACATCTATCATTTCGTTAATGGCTGCCACTCTTAAACTTGGTACAATATATTCCATAGGTGTGACAGCTTCCTGTCCATACACTAATCTGAAGGGTGTCTAGCTTGTCAACTTCTTACATGTTGTGTAATACGCCCATAGTACTGCGTAAATTTTCTAGTCCCAATCGTCCCTTCTTGTGTTGCAGACTTTGGTGAGCGCATTTTCCAGAATCTTGTTAAATGCTTCGACCGCTCCATTCGCTTGCAGGTGAGATGGAGTTTTTCTTCTATTTTGTATTTGAAAATCATCTATTAGTTCTTCAATCAACTGATTAAAAAAATGTATACCCTTATCGCTAATCAATATCTCCGGGCATTCGAACCTTGTTACCACATTTTCAAACAAAAACTTCGATGTCGTCGCAGCAGTACAATCCTTGACGGGCGCAACTTCTACCCATCGATTCAGGTAATCCGTCACATTGATAAGATATCTAGCTCTTGTGCGCTTCCCTGCTAGACTAATAGTCCCCAAAAATTCAACAACCCATTTATCAAATTCATGTAACATAATTTGTTGAACTAAAGGAACCTCATCTCTTCTAGATGGCTTCCCCGTTCGTTGGCAAACATCACAACTGCAACAATAATCTCTAGCATCAACATGCATGGTAGGCCACCATATCTCAGCTTCTAATATCTTGTGTATCATCGCCTTTCTTGCATAGTGTCCTTGTAATGTCCTCATATGATTAATCATTGAGGACCAAAACCACTAACCTATGTGATTCCTGTGGGTTTGAGCGGTTACTGACAGTTAGGGAATCAACTGAAGACTGATGCCATCTACAGAAAATCTAGGGCATCAATATGATATCACCATTAGTTCAAAGAGGACCACCAGGTCCAAATGCCACTAACATGCATGACATCTAAGCATTGTTCAATGATGCATGCACCCATTTAAGTCTCCATGTGCATACATGCAAGTCAACTACAAATTAGAAATTAAAGTGACCTAATTAGGTCAAAATTTAGGGTTTTCGTAGTTGAAAGTTATAAAAGGAAGATAAAGTGAATGGAGACTTCACTTATGATGATTATTGATTTTGGAGCTCTTGAGTAGCCAGATGCCATTAAATTGGCTACACTCCACCTGGACGGAGAGGCTCACGAGTGGTAGTACCACAAATTGGTGACATTGGGTCATAACACCATATACTCCTAGAGTGAGTTCACTTAGAAGCTCATGGAGAGGTTTGACAGGAAGGATCTAGAGATACATTTTATGGAGTTGGCTCAACTCAAACAGACAGGTAGTGCAGAAGCATTCATCTAAGAATTCCAGAGGATAGCATTCATGGTAACAGATGTTTCAGAGAGCAGGTTGAGTATGTTATTCACTGAGGCCCTAACAGAGCGACTACGAGGATAGGTGAAATCCTACAAACCCCCCACATTGTAGGATGCCATTAGCAAAGCCAGAGATCTACAAGATCCAGTCCCAAAGAGCAGGTTCCCTCTCAAAACCAACTTTCCTGTTAGGGACAAGGACAAGAAACCTTTCCAGTAGGATGTTCCCAAGAAAACATGGTTAGATGAGGACACTAGAAAATACTTAAGGCGGAAGAAACTGTGTTTCACTTGTCAGGAACCATGGGTGCTAGGACACAGGTGTGCGGGGAAGGCGAAGGCTCACTACATCAAAGTGTATTCGAACAATGATGAGGAGGACTATGAGCAGGAAGCCACAGAAGAACTACGGGCAACTAAGGAAGAATCACTCCAGGGAAATACACCAGAGGGAGTCATTGCTACATTATCTGGAGTACCAAGATTCCATACTCTCAGGGTCAGAGAAGTAGTATAGGGTCACAGAGTAGGAGTATTGATTGATGGGGGAGCAACCCACAATTTCTTTGACTCCGCTTGGATAGCCAAGAGAGGTATTCAAACCGAGAAGTTCGAAGGATTCATTGTAGCAATAGCCAAGAACTCCAGCATGGAGTGCAACTACTGGATTCCAAAATTGAATGTCACATTAGGTAACTATCAGATGACAGATTTATTTTATGTATTAGATGTATCAGATACTCATGTAGTATTGGCTGTTCAGTGGCTTTATTCAATATGGAAATATACTACAGACTACCGGGCAATGGAAATGGAATTCCAGGGGCCCGATGGAAAACGGGTAGTTTTGAGGGGCATGAACACTTATCCCCCAAAACCAGTCTCGTCACAGAGAATGGAGGAAGTACTCAAACAGGATGATATAGAATGGGCTGCATAATGTTTTTCCACCTTTAGGAAACACCCAGAAACCAGCACACAACACCCAAGTGACATTCAGGTCTTGTTACAGAACCACGAAAAGGTATTTCGGGACCTTCCATCAGGTAGAACGCCAGACCGAGGCTTTGAACACATCATTGAGCTAGAGGAGGGGACACATGCATTCATCACCACTCCTTATCGGCATCCCAAAAGATACAAGGATGAGATCAAGAAAACGATCAAAGAATTGTTGGAGCATGGATACATTCGGCCCAGTTCTAGCCCATTCACATCTGTAGTGGTCTTGGTCAAGAAGAAGGATGGTACACTGCGAATGCGCATCGACTATTGAGAAATCAATAAAAATACCATTAAAAATAGGTATCCCATCCCTAGAATTGATGAACTCATGGACGAACTACGGGGTGCCAAATACTTTTCCAAGATTGATCTTCGCTCGGGATACCATCAGATCCGAGTAAGGGACCAAGACATCTCCAAAACAGCTTTTTGTTGTCACTATGTTCACTATGAGTTTTTGGTCATGCCTTTTGGACTTACCAATGCCCCAGCCACTTTTCAATCGTGCATGAACCATACCTTTAGAGTTCAGCTACGTAAGGTTTTTCTAGTCTTCTTTGATGACATCCTGATTTACAGCAAAACATGGGAGGAGCATCCGAAACTCCTCGACAAAGTACTAAGCATTCTATAAGAACACTCACTTTACGCAAAAATGTCCAAGTGTGAATTTGGCATGAAGGAAATGTTGTATCTACGGCACATAATCAGTGAAAAAGGAGTATAGGTTGACATGGAGAAAATACGAGCTATCAGAGATTGGCCTGCACCAAAAATAGTCACGGAATTGAGAGGCTTCTTACGTCTGTGCACTTATTACCAAAGGTATGTCAAGGGATTCTCCCAATTTGCAGCACCCCTCACAGATCTCACAAAGAAGGGAGCATTCACCTGGACAGAACTAGCATGGAAAAATTTCGAGGAGATGAAAGTCATTATGAGTTCTTATCCAATTTTAGCATTACTGGACTTCTCACAACCATTTGCAGCAGAATGTGATGCCTCGAGGGAAGGGCTAGGAGTATTATTGATGCAAAATCATCACCCTATTGCATTTGAGAGCCGTAAACTGTAGAACTACGAGCGCCACTACTCCATATATGACAAAGAAATGCTAGCCATCTTACATGCTCTCACGAAGTTCAGACAGTACCTGGTGGGCAGTAAGTTCAAAATCAAAACATATCATAACAACCTCAAGTATTTATTAGAGCAGAAGGAACTGAATGAGCGCCAATAGAAATTAGTCAGCAAAGTACAAGCCTACAATTTCGAGATCGAGTATGTAAAAGGTAAGAATAATGTAGTAGCTGATGCATTATCTAGGCAACCCGCCTCACTATCTGTCATGAGTATATCCACAGATTGGAGGGCACTTCTCTTAGTAGAATACTCCAAAAATAAATTCGCTTGTGAATTATTGGATGGACAAATTCAGGATGACAGCTACAGGATTTTCGATGACATCATCTCTTACAAGAATAGGATATACCTCGTCCCAGAATCAACTTTGAGGAAAAATATCATACAGGTAGCACATGACTCTCCATTATCAAGACATCAGGGTTTCTTGAAGACCTACAAATAGATCCGAGAGAGGTTTTCATGGAAGGGCCTCAAAGGGGAAGTTATGCAGCACGTACGGGAATGTAGCATATGCCAGCAAAACAAGATCGAAAACATCCACCTAACAGGGTTGCTTCAACCACTACCAATTCCAGAACAGAAGTGGGAAAGTGTCTCCATGGACTTTATTACAGGATTGCCCAAGGTCCAAGGGCGGGATTGTTTATATGTCGTAGTTGATAGACTGACCGAGTTCGCACATTTATTTTCTATATCATATGATTACTCTGCGGCTCAAGTAGTTGAGTTATTCTTCAGGGAGGTCTTCAAGTTACATGGGTTACCCAATAAAATTTTCAGTGATCGGGACAGTAGATTCATGAGTGCCTTCTGGAAGGAACTATTTAGATTAGTGGAGACTGAACTAGCTACCAGCACGAGTTATCATCCCCAGAGCGATGGACAAACTGAAATTGTCAACAAGTGGATTGAAGGATATCTAAGGAACTAAGTAATAGGGCAGCAGCGAACTTGGATTAAATGGCTACACTTAAGGGAGGACTGCTACAATACTACCTATCACATGTCTATTCGGATGACACCTTTTAAGGCATTATATGGCTACGAGGCCTTGGAATCTGCAGATTTAGTATTCAAAGACAGTAGGGCTCCTAAGGAAAAGGATTGGATACAAGACAGTCAGGATATTCTTAAAATATTGAAGGAAAACTTACAGACAGCCCAGAATTAGTAGAAGTTGTATGCAGACAGACACAGGGTTGAGCGGAGCTTTGAGGTAGGAGATTTGGTATAATTAAGGCTCCAACCTTACAGACAGTCTTCACTTAAGAAGAAAGGAGTGGAAAAGTTAAAACCTCACTTCTATGGACCCTACAGAATAATTAGGAAGTTGGGAGAAGTGCCATATGAACTATAACTACCATAGGAAAGTAAAATTTACAATGTATTCCATGTGTCCAACCTGAAAAAGACAATTGGGAAACACATTGCTCCATCAATAGAATTACCTCCTTTAGATGATGAAGGACTACTGATACCGATTCCTGAACGGATCATACAAACTAGAGAAAGGAAACCCAGGAACCGGGTAATTAGGGAATACTTGGTTCAATGGAAAGAACTACCACCAGAGGATGCCACATGGGAAGGTGAACAGGTATTGCAGCATCCTAGTTTGCAGTTGCTTGAGGACAAGCAATCTCAAGTGAGGAGGATTGTAATGTCCTCATCTCATTAGGCATTGAGGACCAAAACCGCTAACCTATGTGATTCCTGTGGGTTCGAGACTTCACTCACAGTTAGGGAATCAACTGAAGACTGATGCCATCTACAAAAAATCTAGGGCATCAATATGATATCACCATTAGGTCAAAGAGGGCCACCGGGGCCAAAGGCCACCGACACGCATGACATCTAAGCATTGTTTAATGATGCATGCACCCATTTAAGTCTCCATGCGCATGCATGCAAGTCAAGTGCAAATTAGAAATTAAAGTGACCTAATTAGGTCAAAAGTTAGGGTTTTCGCGGTTGAAAGTCATAAAAGGAAGATAAAGTGAATGGAGACTTCACTTATGATGACTATTGATTTTCGAGCTCTTGAGTAGCAGCATAGCATGTGGCCACAGCAGTTGGGGTTGGAGATGGCGTCTTCAACTAACGGGGTTTCGGCAGTGCGATATATGCCCTAGTCTCGTCTAGGTTCACCATCCACTCTTCAAGTTATTCATTTCTTCACAGTTATCTAGTATCCATCAGAGATTGTTTGCAGGGGAAAGTGTGCAACCGTAAGGGTATTTTCAGCTAGAAATCCCCAACTCATTTGCTAGGTCTTCATATCTCAGTTTACCTTCAGAACCCAGGCATCATTCTCATCATTGGTATCATACTCCAATACCCGGTGGTTATCAGATCTGGTCTTGCTCATCCTGAGCAGTTTTCAGCAATTTCGGGTTTACGGGGGCGTGAGCAGCTAAACCTCTAGATCAATTCGCTAGCCTGCCTAGAGACCTCAGAACTTCTACATGTGTCAGGAATTCTCTCTGGCACGGGAAGACTACCAATCCTGCAAATTCTCAGCTTCAGCAGACACCTCCTTCACTGAAAACGTCACACTTAGCTGATTTTGGGTTCGTGTTGTTGGGGTATCACCGAAGGCAGAAGGTACGGGGTCATCTCCAAATCGGCTCTTGATGCATGCATATTCTCTCGAGAGTGTTTCATCCAGCTTATTAGTGGTAAGTGTTACATTCTATCCTACAAACCCTAACCCTAATTTTAGCTATAAAATAGGGAATTTTTTGCATGGCAGTTTGCATGCCCGACTGTTTCAGTAGATTTGCATAGAAATAGAAAATATCGGGATTTCTTATATTACAGTGGTATCATAGCTATCTTCTTGGTCATCTGTGGGCTTAATAAATCAGAAATAGCTGAATATAGAAGAATACCCTTTTGTAACCTATAGGAAAAGAAGGAGTAGATACAGAGGAGACTTTGAGGATATCCAACTAGAGGATATCAGCTAAGACATGGAACAAACATGTATACACCCTGACAGGGGAAAGGGAACGGGAGAAGATGAGGACATGATGGAGTTTCACAACTTAGTATCTACATTGCAAGACTTAGCCAAAGGGAAAAAAGACATACTCAATGCAATCAACAGATTATCGGTGAAACCAGAAATAGGTAACAACAGTACACCTCCCTCACCGGTAGATCGAGGGTCTACAAGTAGCAGTGGAAAGGTTGCGTACACCAATATACATAATACACCGCACATATATAGCAGACCTTCCAACATGCCTACTATGCCTCACTTCTTGGCAGATGCAGGAGGAGGTCCAGTCATGCAGGTAGAGCCTAGCAAACCTTTTGGGGCTTGTTTGCAAGAATACAGGGACTTAAGGGATGAGATTCATGCTGCCATGTCTTTTTCATATTTTTGCAACATGAAGAGTAGGAACAGGCCCAAAAATTTCAACAAGGGATTCAATCACAACTATGACTTGCAGAAGTCCTTGCACAGGTTGACCATCCTAAACTTTGATGGGACTCGTGGAGGTTCAGCGAGGATATGGGTTCAAAAGTAGGATACCTATTTCCAACTCAATCCCATGACAGAGACAGATGCCATTAAATTGGCTACACTCCACCTGGACGGAGAGGCTCATGAGTGGTGGTACCACGTATTGGTGACATTGGGTCATAACACCATACACTCCTACGGTGAGTTCACTCAGAATCTCATGGAGAGGTTTGATAGGAAGGATCTAGAGATACATTTCAGGGAGTTGGCTCAACTCAAACAGATAGGTAGTGTAGAAGCATTAATCTCACTATTCCAGAGGATAGCAGTCATGGTAACAGATGTGTCAGAGAGTAGGTTGACTATGTTATTCACTGAGGCCCTAACAAAGCCACTACGGGGATGGGTGAAAGCCTACAAACCCCCCACTCTGTAGGATGCCATTAGCAGAGCCAAATATCTACAGTAAGCAGTCCCAAAGAACAGGTTCCCTCTCAAAACCAACTTTCCTGTTAGGGACAAGGACAAGAAACCTTTCCAGTAGGATGTTCCCAAGAAAACATGGATAGACGAGGACACTAGAAAAGACTTAAGGCAGAAGAAACTATGTTTCACTTGTCAAGAACCATGGGTGCCAGGACACAGGTGTGCGGGGAAGGTGAAGGCTCACTACATCGAAGTCTATTCGGACAGTGATGAGGAGGACTATGAGCAGGAAGCCACAAAACAACTACGGGGAGCTGAGTAAAAATCACTTCAAGGTGATACACCAGAGGGATTCATTGCTACATTATCTGGAGTACCAAGATTCCATACTCCAAGAGCCAGAGGAGTACTACAAGGTCACAGAGTGGGAGTATTGATTGATGGGGGAGAAACCCACAATTTCACTCACTCCACTTGGGTAGCCAAGAGAGGTATTCAGACTGAGAAGTTCGAAGGATTCACTGTAGCAGTAGCTGGGAACTACAGCATGGAGTGCAACTACTGGATTCCAAAATTGAATGTCACATTAGGTAACTATCAGATGACAGATTCATTTTATGTAGTAGATGTATCATATACTCATGTAGTATTGGGTGTTCAGTGACTTTATTCAATAGGGAAATATACTACAGACTACCAGGAATTGGAAATGGAATTCCAAGGGCCAGACGGCAAACGGGTAGTTTTGAGGGGCATGAACACTTATCCCCCAAAACCGGTCTCATCACAGAGAATGGAGGTAGTACTTAGACGGGATGATATAGAATGGGCTGCAGAATGTTTTTTCACCTTTAGGAAACCCCCAGAAACAAGCACACAACACCCAAGTGACATTCAGGCCTTGTTACAGAAGCACGAAAAGGTATTTCGGGACCTTCCATCAGGTAGACCGCCAGACCGAGGCTTTGAACACATCACTGAGCTAGAGGAGGGGACACAGGAAGTCATCACCACTCCTTATCGGTATCCCAAAAGATACAAGAATGAGATCGAGAAAATGATCAAAGAATTGTTGGAGCTTGGATACATTCGGCCCAGTTCTAGCCCCTTCACATCTTCAGTGGTCTTGGTCAAGAATAAGGATGGTACACTGCAAATGTGCATCGACTATCGAGCACTCAACAAAAAGACCATTAAAAACA
Source organism: Pseudotsuga menziesii (assembly GCA_001517045.1). Classification (NCBI taxonomy): domain Eukaryota; kingdom Viridiplantae; phylum Streptophyta; class Pinopsida; order Pinales; family Pinaceae; genus Pseudotsuga; species Pseudotsuga menziesii. Next base: position 159,938 of record LPNX010041672.1, read on the forward strand.
AGTATCCCATCGCTAGAATTGATGAACTCATGGACGAACTACGGGGTGCCAAATACTTTTCCAAGATTGATCTTCGCTCGGGGTACCATCAGATCCAAGTAAGGGACCAAGACATCTCCAAAACAGCTTTCCGTTGTCACTATGGTCACTATAAGTTTTTGGTCATGCCTTTTGGACTTACCAATGCTCCAGCCACTTTTCAGTCGTGCATGAACCATACCTTCAGAGTTCAGCTACGTAATTTTTTGCTAGTATTCTTTGATGACATCCTGATTTACAGAAAAAACATGCGAGGAGCATCTGAAACACCTGGACAAAGTACTGAGCATTCTAGAAGAACACTCACTTTACGCGAAAATGTCCAAATGTGAATTTGGCATGAAGGAAATGATGTATCTAAGGCACATAATCAATGAAAAAGGAGTACAAGTTGACATGGAGAAAATCCGAGCTATCAGAGATTGGCCCGCGCCAAAAACAGTCACAGAATTGAGAGGCTTCTTAGGTATGTGCACTTATTACCGAAGGTATGTTAAGGGATTCTCCCAATTTGCAGCACCCCTCACAAATCTCACAAAGAAGGGAGCATTCACCTAGACAGAACTAGAACAAAAAAATTTCGAGGAGATGAAAGTCATTATGAGTTCTTGTCCAGTTTTAGCATTACCGGACTTCTCACAACCATTTGTAGTAGAATGTGATGCCTCAGGGAAAGGGCTAGGAGCAGTATTGATGCAAAATCATCACCCTATTGCATTTGAGAGCCGTAAACTGAAGAACTACGAGCGCCACTACTCCATATATGAAAAATAAATGATAGCCATCTTACATGCTCTCACGAAGTTCAAACAGTACCTGGTGGGCAGTAAGTTCAAAATGAAAACAGATCATAACAGCCTCAAGTATTTCTTCGAGAAGAAGGAACTGAATGAGGGCCAACAGAAATGGGTCAACAAAGTACAAGCCTACGATTTCGAGATCGAGTATGTAAAAGGTAAGAATAATGTAGTAGTTGATGCATTATCCAGGTGACCCACCTCACTATCTCTCATGAGTATATCCACAGATTGGAGGGCACTTCTCTTAGTAGAATATTCCAAAAATAAATTCGCTTGCGAATTATTGGATGGACAAATTCAGGATGATGGGTACAGGATTGTCAATGACATCATCTATTACAAGAACAGGATATACCTCATCCCATAATCAACTTCGAGGAAAAAGATCATATAGGCAGCACATGACTCTCTGTTATCAGGACATCAGGGTTTCTTGAAGACCTACAGATCTGAGAGAGGTTCTCATGGAAGGTCCTCAAAGGGGAATTTATGCAGCACGTACGGGAATGTAGCATATGTCAGCAGAACAAGATCGAAAACATCCATCCAACGGGGTTGCTTCAGCCACTACCAATTCCAAAACATAAGTGGGAAAGTGTCTCCATGGACTTTATTACACGATTGCCCAAGGTCCAAGGGCGGGATTGTTTATATGTCGTAGGTTATAGACTGACCAAGTTCACGCATTTCTTTTCTATATCATATGATTACTCTGTGCCTCAAGTAGCTGAGTTATTCTTCATGGAGGTCTTCAAGTTACACAGGTTACCCAAGACCATTGTCATTGCTCAGGACATTAGATTCACAGGTGCCTTATGGCAGGAACTATTCAGATTAGTGGGGACCGAACTGGCTACCAACACAAGTTATCATCCCCAGAGCGATGGACAAACTGAAATTGTCAACAAGTGGATTGAAGGATATCTGAGGAAGTATGTAACAGGGCAGCAGCAAACCTGGATTAAATGGCTACACTTAGGGGAGTACTGCTACAATACTACCTATCACATGTCTATTAGGATGACACATTTTAAGGCATTATATGGCTACGAGGCCTTAGACTATGCAGATTTAGCATTCGGAGACAGTAGGGCTCCTAAGGCAAAGGATTGGATACATGTCTGTCAGGATATTCTTAAAATCTTGAAGAAAAACTTACATACAACCCAGAATCAGCAGAAGTTGTATGCAGATACACACAGGGTTGAGTGGTGCTTTGAGGTAGAGATTTGGTATACTTAAGGCTCCAACCTTACAGACAGTCTTCACTTAAGAAGAAAGGAGCGGAAAAGTTAAAACCTCGCTTCTATGGACCCTACAGAATAATCAGGAAGATGGGAAAGGTGGCATATGAACTAGAACTACCACAGGAAAGTAAAAATCACAATGTATTCCATGTGTCCAACCTGAAAAAGACCATTGGGCAACACATTGCTCCATCAACATAATTACCTCCTTTAGATGATGAAGGACTACTGATACTGATTCCTGAATGGATCATACAGACTAGAGAAAGGAAACTCAGGAACCAGGTAATTAGGGAATACTTGGTTCAATGGAAAGAACTACCGCCAGAGGATGCCACATGGGAAGGTGAACATGTATTTCAGCATCCCAGTTTGTAGTTGCTTGAGGACAAGAAATCTCAAGCGAGGAGTACTATAATGTCCTCATCTGATTAGGCATTAAGGACCAAAACCACTAACCTATGTGATTCCTGTGGGTTCGAGCGGTTACTGACAGTTAGGGAATCAACTGAAGACTGATGCCATCTATAGAAAATCTAGGGAATCAATATGATATCACCATTAGGTCAAAGAGGGCCACCGGGGCCAAAGGCCACCGACATGCATGACATCTAAGCATTATTTAATGATGTATGCACCGATTTAAGTCTCCATGAACATGCATGCAAGTCAACTACAAATTAGAAATTAAAGTGACCTAATTAGGTCAAAATTAGGGTTTTCGCAGTTGAAAGTTATAAAAGGAAGATAAAGTGAATGGAGACTTCACTTATGATGATTATTCATTTTGGAGCTCTTGAGTAGCAGCACAACGTGTGGCCATAGCAGTTGGGGTTGGAGACGACGTCTTCAAGTAACGGGGTTTCGGCAGTAAGATATCTTCCCTAGTCTCATCCAGGGTAAACCATCCAGGTTCACCATCTGCTCTTCAAGTTATTCATTTCTTTACAGTTATTCAGTATCCATCAGAGATTGTTTCCAGGGGCACGTGTGCGGCCATAAGGGGGTTTTCAGCTAGAAATCCCCAAATCATTCGCTAGGTCTTCAAATATTAGTTTACCTTCAGAACCCAAGCATCATTCTCATCATCGGTATCATACTCCAGTACCCGGTGATTATCAGATCTGGTCTTGCTCATCCTGAGCAGTTTTCAGCAATTTCGGGTTTAGGGGGGCGTGAGCAACTAAACCTCCATATCAATTCTCTAGCCTGCCTAGAGACCTCAGAAATTCTACATGTGTCAGGAATTCTCTCCGATACAAGAAGACTACCAATCCTGAAAATTCTCAGCTTCAGCAGGCACCTCCTTCACTGAAAACGTCACCCTTAGCTGATTTTGGGTTCATGCTGCTGGGGTATCACAGGAGGCAGAAGGTACCAGGTCATCTCCAAATCAGCTCTTGATGCATGCATATTCTCTGAGGATTATTTCAGCCACCTTATCAGTGGTAAGTGTTACATTCTATCCTACAAACCCTAACCCTAATTTTAGCTATAAAATAGAGAATTTTTTGCATGGCAATTTGCATGCCCGGCTATTTCAGTAGATTTGCATAGAAATAGAAAATATCAGGACTTGGGATATAATATATCTATCTCTTGTGCGCTTCCCTGCTGGACTAATAGTCCCCACAAAGTCAACAACCCATTTATCAAATTCATGTAACGTAATTTGTGGAACTAAAGGAGTATGCAGAATGATCAGTGTACATTTTAAAATGCCCCCCAACAAGTAATGTATGAATTTATGCAATGCATAGACCATCACAAGTCCTTCTCTCTCTATTTTTGTGTAATTTTTTTCTACGATTGATAGCTTCCTGCTAGCAAAAGCAATGGGGTGATCAATATCTCCTTCTCCTGGTTGCGTCAATACCACTCCAAGCGCCATAGAGGATGCGTCGACATGAACATGGAATTCTTTTTTCCAATCTGAAAATATTATTATGGGTGTAACGACCATTTTTGTTTTCAACTTATCCAAACTCTCTTAAAATTCATCTTTCCACTGAAACTTAGCATCTTTTTTCAACAATTTCTCCATCAGGGCAGTCACTTGTGCATATCCTTTGATGAACTTTCTGTAGTATCATGTATGCCCTAGTGTTTTTCTTAATTGTTTAACTGTGGTAGGTGGTGGTAAGTCTAGGATGATGGCGATTTTATCTGGATTAACCACAATCCCATCATGACAGACCACATGACCTAGCAGAGCCCCAAAAGGTGTACAAAAAATACACTTCCTAAATTGAGGGCAATTTGGTACTGGCAACATCGTTCCAACATCATTCTAAGACTTTCTATGTGATCTTTTATGAGACCAAAAATTGTCCAATCATCAAAGTAGACTTCAAAAATGTTTGTATATAATCTTTAAAGGAAGCAACTACAATTCTAGAAAATATTGCATGTGCATTCTTGAGTCCAAAGGACATTATCGTGTACTGGTAGCATCCCCATTCTGTTGCAAAGGTAGTCTTGTAGCAATATTCTTTTGCAATTTTGACCTGATGGTAACCCGAGAATCCATCTGTAAATGAATACATCTATTGTCCGCCAATATTTTCCAAATACTTCATCTGTAAATGGAGTTGGAAATGGATCATGCAAGCATGCATAATTTAATTTCCGGAGATCAACACAAATTCTGACTTCCCCTGAAGTCTTATTGTCTTGTACCACGATTGGGATGATCCATTTTGATTCCTCAATTGGTTCTATTACTCTTTCTTGTAACATTTGGTCAAGTTTTGCTTTAACTTTCTCCTTGTAACATGGGTTCAATCGATATAGTTGTTGTTTGACCGGTTTTGCATCAGGCCTCAAGGGTATCTTCATTTCACCAAGATCTCCAACTATGCCTTTCATTTCAAAAAAAATCATAGGGAACAGGTCCTGAAACTCATGTAATAAGTCGGTGATCTTTACCACAGTCTCTTCATCCCAATAATCTCCAATATTGGAAAACTTTGGGTTTTCATTTGAACCAATATTTACTTTCTTAATCTTGAGCGGTTTTAGGAACTGGTCACTGGTTATAGCGGCTCCCTCTACTGTACGTATACCTTCTTACTTAGGTATATTTATCTCTAGTGAGTCATCGTCATTCGGTTCTCCCATGATATTATAACACTCCATCTAGTTGTGTATAGTCATTCTACATTGATGGAAGTTTCTGTTCGCAACAGGTATATCATCAAAGATCTTCTCCTTTATTACTTGTAGCGTAGCATCGATTGTTAGATGTTCACTTGTGAATTCAAATGTCTAGGTAAAGTTTACAGCTAAGCTTTCCCACAATTGTTCCTCGTCACATCTCTTCTAAGGTGTACCAACTTCTTGGCACCATTTCCAAGGTGTGGATGAATTGGTGAACCCATTCTTGTCGGGGATATTCTTTCCAAATTGCGCGACAGTTCTCAATATGCTTACCAGGATCTGTCAATCCTGTATATTTTTTATCAGAATAACTAATCTCTTCTCCAAATATGATCGACATTAGTCTCCTACATTGCAGCCATTCGGAGATAGATTGTTTATGTGTACCCCACCATCTACCGAGCATAGCTTTCGGCACATAGTCCAAATCGGACAATCGCTATGATTTTGTGAAATTTTCCTCAAATTCTTCCAAAAAGGATGTAATATTAGGAAATCCTTCATATGGAAGCAACGCGCTTGCTTCAACTCCTACCCTTCGAACAACTCTTGTAATTCTCGCAAATCTGTGCATGGAGACTTCATGCAACCTGTTCTGCCAATTTTCCAGAGAATCACCTGATTCGGACGTGCACGAGCTTACACTCCGCCAACTCAAGTTTCCATCAACTGTAGGATTAATATAATCTTCTTTCGAAGACATAATGTTATACAACTGGTCCAGATAATTTTCTTTCCCTTCACTATGAACAGGCTCTACATATCGATGTCCTTCGAGCGGACCAATGGGCGCAACCACTCTTATTTCAAAATCTTCAAAAGATAAGATCCGTTTTCTTGAAGTTTATAATAGTTTGGTTGTCTATTTCTCAATCAATTCCTAGAATTGCAGGATATGGATTTGTGCCATCGACAATGTCAATGAATTCGAAGTCGGCATATGTTCTCAACCCTTCAACTTCAACCGGTACTTGGGATAGTCTACCAATTGGTAGAACCTTCGACTGGTTTGCAAATCGTAGCTGAATAGGATACCAGTCTAGGCGTGACTTATTCATGATATCCCATACATGTCTTGTCAAGATATTGACATCTGAGCCTAGGTCTAATATGATATAGTCCATATCATAATCTCCTATCTGCGTGGTCATTCTCAGTTCTCGGCCTATCTTCACTTTTCTTCGGATATGATTGACTATTTTCTCATGTCGTAGGTCTTTTGCAGTTTCTTCTATGAGTGCTGTCAATTCTGCGACAGCATCTTTATCATGGATTAGTGATAAACAACTTTTGAAAAAGTATTTGAGCTTACTAACCTTTTTCATTGGTGGCTTCATAATTAGTTGTTCAAATCATTCGGGCATAGCTCTAACTTTTCCAGATCCTGACGGCTGATTGGTATCAACAAAGTCTTTTCGCACCTCTAAGAAGACTTCCTTCTCTTGTTGAACATCTAGTGGAGCTTTATTTTGTGCCGCAGTTCACACCTGCGGTTGTCCTTGTGGTGTATTTTGGTCTGCTCCCATCTCAACACCTCCTCTTGTGACTACAACAAGGTTGGGTTGTCTTGGTTCGGAAAAAATCATTTGAATATTGGGATTGGGGTTTGGATTCGGATTCTGCACTGGGTTGGGGTTAACGACAGTTCTAGTCTGCCATTTTGCAATAAGTTGCGGGCACTGTTCGATAGTCTGATCAAATGCTTTACAATATGTACTATTTTTCGCAGGACTTCGACAATCTCAAGAAAAATGTCATGTATTCCCACAATTATAACATATGATTTGGCCTCTTCCTCGACCAAATCCTCCTCCTGGTTGTTGTCCTCGACCTCTAAAATTCCCAACCCCCCTTTGCGGAGGGTATTGTTGTTGTTGAGGATACAGATTTGGCAGGTATTGTGGTTGAGGATATTGTTGTTGTTGATACTATGCAGGTTGATACTGAGGCTTCGCTCGTTCAGCCTGCATTTGTTCATTATTTTTCATTAAGTAGGTATCCATGGTCTTCTCTTGCAGCAACTGAAGTGCTCTGCAGTATTTTTCATCATGATCTACTGATCTACAAAATTTACAATACGGACTAGTGGGTGCACTTACAATCTTCTGTAAGTACAGACATTCTTCATACTTGTGACCTCTAGTATGACGTACTCTACACCAAGGAATTCCTTGGGTGTTTAATGGGTTCGGTGCACCTGCTGTGACATAGTCCATCAGCGACGGGAAATTATCTTTATGGTTTCCATCTATTCTGCATCTTATACACCATAGTTCCTCCTGAAGTTCCTTTCCTCTTTTAATGTCATGGAGCTGCACCATAAGATTGGCCAACTGCAACTGAATTTGCATCATTCCCGAACCAGTGTCCCCAACTGGCGAAGCTTCTAACTTCATTGCTATTTCCATAGCCTATGTCTGCGACACAAGTTTTTGTTGCATCAACGGCGTTTGGATATGTGGCAACAAGGTGGCAATAAACCATTCCTTGTGTTGCACATCCGACATTTGGAAACTCACTTTGGCCATTAATGTCTTAAATATCTGGTCAAAATACCAAATAGATTATGTCGGTAGCTGCTTGATCTCTTTGATCTCAGTGATGCATTGTGATTCGAATTTCGGATTTTTAAATTCACCAATCAACCTGAGTCGAATCTCGGTGAGTGTCTTTGGGACCACCCCTACTGATACTATGGAAAACTTCATATTCGAGTCTGGCGCACGACCTCGTAGCGTCGTGATCATCTGTGCTTTCTTGATGTTCTCATCCTAGATCTGTCGTACAATCCAAACAACGTCGTACAGAAACCAATGTTGCTTTGGGTCTACCAGCCCATTCCCATTTAATATTGGGAGATTAATTTCAGTTCTAGCCATTGGATTGACCATTGCTATGTTGACTACTGGTACAGTCGAAACAAAATTTGGACTAGTCGAACATCCTTGTCCGCTATTTACAACGTTAGTACTACTCATATTTACAGAAATACTTGGAGGCAGGTCTCGTGATCTTACCTCTGGTACTATAGGCGAGTTGTGTACACGTTCTTGTTCTGGAGCTTCAGTCGACTATTCATACTCTTCGTCTCCTTCTGAGATCGGTTGATATTACTCTTCCTCGTCACAAGAGCCTTCGTCTAAGTACGATGCAAACTCGTATCCTTCTTCTTCTTACTCTATGTTGCAACTCCCTCGCCTGAACAGAGTTTTTCGTCTTTTGTCGGACTTGAATCTTCTTTTGCTTCTTAAAAATCCTAGCTTTAGTTCAGTTCCACTTTCTCCTGGGAACATCTCACTCTAGGGTTCTGCTGAGACATAGCCACCCTTTTCTATTCAGTCTATCATTTTCATAATGCCTTTTTCACATAAGAGCATTTTTATCCACGTCTTTAAAGATAACAGGTATCTGTTGCGTGGTCCTTGGAAAAAAATTCGCTCTGCCTCACTCTATGAGGTTATTGTGTCAACAACAAACTCAATAATATATCCTTCTAGGATACTATCTACCCAAAAGTCCACAACCCTTGATATAGGATTTTTTATTCTTTTCAGCTGCTCGATTAAGAACGGACTCCACTCTTTCGGTTCTCCTCCCTGGAAATTCCTTCGTTGAGTTGCTAACTTACACAACCACTCGTGTAACACAATGCAAAACTCGGCAAAGGAAAACTCGTGAATGTCTGAATAAATGTACCTTTCTAGCCACTTTTTCAACGTCCACCGAGATCCTTCACTTTCTTTTCATGCAAACTCTAGCTCTTTAGCGTCCACCTCGTCTTGGATCTCCAATTTCGTTGGTTTCCATAACATATCCCTCATCACACACTTTAAGGTCCCGGCAACGGAACCATTTGTTGGCCTTCTAATTCCAGTCTAGCTCAAGCGTCTTTTCCAAGAGTCTAGAGATTTACTCAAAACTGTTGTATCAGCTAATCAGCTAAAACTATCTAACCCATTTACAGCTTGGGTTCCTTCTTTTATAGTCGTATTACAGACTCTATACAAATCCCATACATGCTTGTACAGATTCAATACTGACTCGATACAGACTCTAACAGACTCATCTTCAATCGCTATCCCAGCTGACTTACTATCTTCAAGCAACAGGTTGTCTGTCCTATTCTAGAAATACATAACAAAATGGCGCTATCGGCCTGACTTACAAAGATGCCTTTACGCGTGTGGTTTCCGTCGGCTCCAGTCGAGCTCGTACCCATGATCGCTAAGGGTTGTCGCTTTCTCAGCATTATGCCTTACTATAATTTCCTTGTCGTTACACTTCTTCAGACGCCTGCTTCTGATAATATTATGCCATGTCATCTCGTATCTTGCTCTCTCCTTCTGTCGTAACTTACTAAACTCGCACAGCTTCCTCGTCCTACGCCTTCTCTTTGTCTTCTCCTTCACTTTCCTTCTTTTTTCACAGCATTCTTCCCTTTCCTTTGATGTTGCTTCCTTTGTCGTAGCTCCTTCCTCTTCTCCTTTATGATCTTCTTCCATACTTAGGCAAAATTCTACATAAATTATTCCCTTTTGTCCCGAGGCCCAACAAGTGCTTATATTAGATGTCTTTTATCGATTTTGTACTTTTAGTGATATCATGAAATCCTTAGTGAAGTATTTTGGTCAAATTTTTGGATACTTTTGTATGCTGGAAAGGTTGGTGCTCAATCCTAGGTTGACTCCTTATTTTGCATTACTTTGTTCTACGGTACAACCACGTCCTTTTTAATACAAAAACCTTGTTCATTCTTGTTTTAAAAAAAGTGTAGCATGATAACTAATTATGGTTGCATTAGTTCTGTAACAAAGGGTGAATAAGGACAAGAAGATACTTATCAAGACGGTGGTGAAGGAACATTGAAAGCATGCATGAGGTACAAACTAAATAGTAAACATTGGGGATGTTAATGGAAACCATACAAGTACAATGAACCGTACCAATATTACATGTGTCATTACATGAATTTAAGTAAGAATTATTTAGACCATGTTTGATATCGTAGTTGATTTGTTCATGATATCTAAATGCACAAATGTAATCAACACCCAAATGCAAGTATGGAAAAAGCAAGAATCCATGCACATGTGAAAATTGTCAAATTCTATTAATTCATTTATATGAAAGGATGTTGTGTTCAGCAACCAAGGCAAGTGAATACATATGTTCATTATTTGAAAAGGGAATTCCATGTGAAACAATTGTGTGAGACCATGTTGTTGTTGGACTTAGGAAAGCATATATCATTGCATAGATATCTTGTGGTCTTCCCACTTGTATTGGTGCCTAGAATGTAACCTTCTTGCCCACACTAAAGAGCACTAAAGGGAAAGGGTTCCTAAGGGACTATTGCATGGAGAGAAAAATCATTCCCTTGTGTTTCGTCGAACATGAAGGTGTCCAAGTGGTTGAATAAGTGTTGGTGGGATAGTTGGGTAATGTGTCAAGGCATTAGCTAAGCCCTCTAGGTTGTTATGGTGGATTATTTCAAGACTCTAAATTTCACCAACACTACTACATTTGGATGAAAAACCTGACATTAATCTACAATGTTAATGGTAATAATCATTTTAAAATCAGATTTCTCTCTAGATTCTTGAAATTTAGATTATTTTACCACTAACCCTAATAGATAATGGTATACCATTGTTCCCTATGGGCATCGGTACACTGACGCCTAGATGATAATTTTTAGCATTCATTTGGTCAAATCAGACCATGTGAATGAGACATTGATGTACCAACATGTCTATAATAAAAAATGGAAAAACTGAAATAGGTTGCAATGATCTGTTCTAATTTACTAATTAGATTTGAGAACAAAAGTAATTTTTCAATGCTAAATTATTCATCGTTTCATTCTCAATTCACTTCTTCTCATCTCTTGCTCTCCTCTCCTTTTCTTCTTCTTAATGGTTGATAGTTAGGGTTTCTAGTTTATGGAGGGTAAAGTTTCAAGAGCTTGAGGAGGAAGGCACGAGGAAATGACTCCTCTTGGCCATGGTAAGAATCTATCCACTCTTTTATGGTTATAGATCTTTGAATCTTTCTTTGTTTGTGTGTGTATGTGTATTCTCACCCTTGGATTTGTTTGCAAGTTTGAAGGATGAAGAACCATGGCTCTACTCCTCCCATTGTAGCCATGAAAAGGCCAATTCTTTAATTTTTATGCTTACAAGTTGAAGGAGACCATCCCTTGTGTCTCCTTTCTTTTTTTGCATGGTTTCCATTTTCTTTTCATGGTTGTCTTTCTAGAAATAGAGGAAGAATCTATTTTGGGTTTCATGATCATATATAGTTCATTTTTAATGAATATTAATCTTATTCTTTCCCATAAAAAGTATGTCCCGTGTGTTTGTGGGTCTGAAGGATGAAGAACCATGGATGTAGTCCTCCAATTCCATCCATGGAAAAGGCAAGTTTTTTTTCTATAAAACCAATTTTAATTTTTTTATTTCATTAGTTTCCCTATAGGAATAAAAAAAAAATAGTATGGTTTTCATAATAAATAGTAAATAAAAAATAAAAAGATTTCATTCAATTTAATACTCCTTCAAAACATATTTAGGTTACATTCTATTTTAACAATATTTGTTTTATGGATTAAATTTTCTCATTATGGATGTAGCCTAAGTAAAACTTGTAACCTTGCAAGTAGACCTAAGCTAAAATCTCAGCACCCACTTTCATAGTAATTAGTGATTTTAATCCAAACTATATCTAAATTTGCACCTTATAACTCTTGGGTGGAATAACCTTCATAGTTACTTTTTTTTTGTACATAATTATTTAATATGTATGCATGGTTATAACGAGTACTCTGCACCAATGCACTCATAGACACCATGTAGTGTGTACCATGTTAACAACAACGATTAGGAAGGTGCCACATCAATAGTCCAACCTCTACAGTCAATCGATATACAAACGCCCAATCGGCATCTTCCTTAGAGTATTAGCATACTAATGAAAGTAGACTAACATCCTAAGAATTTCTTATCAACGTGACATTGGTGCGGTTAGTGTCAAACTTAGCAACCAATATATTAGTAATAATAATAAAAAATCATTTTGTTAACTCTAAGGCATGTGGCACTAGCTTGCAACAGTGCTAATGACTTGGTCACCCTAAGTTGATTGCATCCAAACAACTCAAACAACAACCAACCCCAGTATGTCCATTTTCCATTAGTACTACAACCAACAAACACACATGAAAGGTCGTAACCGACCATTCCTTCAAATATATCCCAAGTAAACAATGTTCAACACTTAGCCATTTAAACAACAATGCAACCATAACACATCACCATGTAGGGTTATGCCCAAGCAAGGCACCTAAGACTTTATTAGAAGGCAATACAACCAAGTCTTTACAAAGGTGAGTTTGGTCAACTATCACAACTATGCATACATACAAAATTGCACAAGTTACTTGCAAAGTTGCAACTTGCAAACACCCTACTTGTTGAATTACCCTTGTAGTACTTGCAAGTATATCTATTGCAGTCTGGGTCTTTTTTAAGAGAGTCACTTTTTATGCGATGAACCTATTTTCCACCCTGAACGACCTTCCATCTCTTCAGTAAAATGATCTATGCTATATCACATCAAGTCTAGCCTTGATTGTTCGACACCTTTGAAGAGGTACACAAACACAACATTGTCTACCTTCAAGACTTCAATTCTAACTCCAATGGTGCACTAGGTTCAAGTCTTCCACCTGCCTTCACTTGATCAAGTCTTCCATTGGACACTTTTGAACTCCTTGAATGGGACTCAATTCACTTGATCACCTTCACCCATAACTCAATTGATCAACCTTGCACTACATAAGTTTATAACGAGTAGATGCCTACACTCCATTACGCTGGAATGATTGATCAAACTTGAAGTGTTGTTGTAGCCAAAATGTCATGTGTTCAAGGCATCCATGGAACATTGTAAGCTTACCACAATCACTCAACAAGTGCAACCATAACACTTGTTGGTAGGTCACACTCTCATGCATGTCCTCATCCTCATGAGCTATGGGGTGCCTACAACATTGCAACCACAAAACGTTTCTATAAAAGTGTTTGTTGAAAGCACTCATCAAAGATTGCATTCTAAGGAACAATTCATTGTGGGTGTTAGAGCCAGCAAATTGCTTCACACACTACTGCAACATTTAGCTAGAACACATTTTTGGCACTCCAGCAAAGCCTTCTACCATGGCATGAACAGGTGCTAAGTCATCTTCATGCGACTAGCCATCGCCAAAGTATTCAACGGTCTTGCATGTCTCAAGGAAAGCATGGTCGTGTCACTATTCAAATATGCACTTCTTTTCATCTCAAGTGCCTTTTTTTCCTGCTGCAATGTCACACCAAACAGGATGACTTCATGCAGACTCCTAAGCAAGTGCCTAAAACTGCCCACCATCACCATTGTCAAGGTGACTAGGGAGGTGCTTTGTTTTCTCAAGATTAAAACTATTGAGCCTTACACATGACATGATGTTATGGTATTCAATGTAACGCTAGTGTGCATCAAATGGATGTCATGATTGCACTAGAAATTGTATGTATGCTTGGTTGTGCTAATAATGCATGCTTATGTTGACAACACAAATATGATAAACAATATTGCATTGCAATGAAAGTGTGAACAAAATAACTGAAATATTGGCATTCTAATTTGAAATCATTGTATATGTTGCTTTGAATATGGCAATGGAATCATATGCATGAATACTCACATGTGTGATATTCATGACATTTGCTGACTCAAATCAAGACATTGTGCTTTGGGTGTGTCAAGAAAGACAGTGAGTTGAATATTGCCCATGATAGCCATGTAAAACATACATTATATATATAAATATTGGGCTTTTATTGCCTACTATATCTTCTGTGATGAATGTGTGCTACGACTATGAATTGGAATTCATGTAGATAAATAATCATACATAGAAATGGCTTTGACATGCATATTTTCCCTTGATGTTTTTTTGTATGTATGCAAAAATGTTAAATCCTTTGGAAGCACTTCCAGTGAACAAGACGAATTGTGGTACATTGTTTTTCCCAAGAAGACACAACACACAAGTTCTAACAAGCATGGCAAATGCAACTAAAAATTGTAGCATGGCATTGTTGGAAAGAAAGCACACCAAGGGCAATGTTATTCCAAGGGGTATGGGAGTGTGATAGTTTGGTTTTGCCCCTGGGATATATTGGCCCAGATTGTGTATAACTGTAAATGCATGTTAAAAAGAGTTGGGCCATATGAGCCAAGATAACAACAATGTGGTGTAACAGTTCACGATCACTATGACAAACACAAGGGGTTATGATTCCATAAGAGGGGGAAGAGGAAAGGGAGCCTATGGAAGGGTAATCCTCCAATCTCCAAGTATCAACATTAGAGTTTTTGACCTGTCCATCTTATGCATTCAATATGATTCACCTACCACCCTTTAGAGTAAGAGCCAACCTTGAATGCATGGACGTTGAGTGAAACGAAGTCTGTACCACCAGTGATCAAATTTGAAGGGCTAGTCTTAATTTCAGTCAGAAGGATATATATTCATGCAGCCCTTCCATGATGAAAAGCTTTGAAAAAAACTACATTTCAATTCATAGTAATAAATTAGCTTCACACTTCATAAAAGAAAGGTGCTAAAAAAATATTACATTTTCAATCAAATTTATGCCTAGGAAATAAATCAGCCGCACCATAAGGTTGAAAAAAGCCAGAAGAAAAACAAAGAGAGAGTAGACTCCAGTAGATACAAACCATCCAAACACTACAAAGTTATAATAGACTACTACAAACAGTAAAAACACAAAAGAGGGCACTAGAAAATTAAGAATGGGGAACAGGAATTAGGCAATTGGGCAGTCATAGTGGGGGAATTCGAGGTCCAAGGAAGGTGAAACAAAGAAGCGAGAAACCCGACGGATTTTTCCTAGGATAAATTTTTATCTACAAAATTAACACCTTTATTGCAATCTAACAATTTAAATCTTTGGGATTTCATGTCCATTAAAATATTTTAAATCGATGTAAAATAATTCAATATGGTTGTATCAATTAGGGTGTCAAATATAATTATTAATATAACATAGGTAAAGAAAAACATTAATTGCACCGAAAGTAGCGATGTTCTCTATAACTCAGTATGAACGAGATGTTCTAATGGTGTAGCATAATGTTACCAAAAATTTAAAAATAAAAATAAAAAAGTCAATGTCTGCTAATAAAATAAAATAAAAATAAAACCATCATATATCCATCTTAAACCCAGATCTATTAGGCATCAAAAGGGATCAAATTTCTTGAGGTGTGAAAGAAAAAAATATTGATGTGTGAAAAATTTTAAGATAAAATTTACACCTCAAAAATTTGGATCCCTCTCGGTGCTTGATAGATCCAAGTTTAAGATAGATCTATCAAGCAACTATGTGTTGGTGCAGCTATGTTTTATTCTTATTCAACTATGTGTTGAAGGCTCAATTGATATTATGGACAATGGAGCGACATGAGCATAATGCAGAGGCCATTGCTTTAAATATAGTTAAAGAGAGCTACCAGTGGCTTTCACAGCCCAAACGTGCACATATATATATAATCAAGCATGCCATATCATCATCTCCATGCTAGCTTATACATCGTGTGGCATCTATCTATATGATGTCAACGTATATATAATGTGTAAGGTATAAACTCGAGCCTCACATATGAGTTCCATGGCATAATTAGTCAAAGACATTGGAGTAAAGCCAAGAAATTGAAAGTGCCTTGGCTAATGACACCAACTTGCCAATTGCTAGCTACAAGGATTAATCTTTGACATGCAATCTGTAACATAACCCTTTTTATGAAATTTTAATATAAGTTCTGCATTTATTTTAAAACGAGAAAAATAAAAATTAACATTTTTTTTTATGACGGCCAATTTTTTAATGGCACTTCTGGGACATGTTGGGAGCCCTTTGACATGCTGTGCCATGCTCAATTTTGGTATCACGTAATTATTGATGCACAGATTGAGTACTGCATTTACCTACCTTAAGGGAAACAGTCAATTACCTTTTTTGGAAGCTAACATTCTCATTCATAAATTCATTCATCATTGCTACAGGGGAAGAGGGGAGGTGGACACATGAATTCTGTGTTTACGTTTCCATTCACAGTTCGCTATCCAAATCTGAAGATAACCCATTTGGCAGCATCCTGTGTGGAAGAGTTCACAGGCTTGGGATAAGTGTTAAAGAAGTTGTTGATGAGCATAGCGGTTGGGCAAGATAGGAAACCCTCCTTGTGTTGTGGAGCAGTGAAAGAGAGGGTCATGGTAGAGTTGATGGCTGGAAAATATGCCTGGAAATATCTTTGATGAGCCATTCATTGAGCCATGAGAGTGTTTGGGGTTGGGAGTTGAGTGCATTGTGAGCTGATGGTTGTTAATTTGCCCTGCTGGCCTCATAGCCTGACTTGGGGATGGCAGCTGCCAGTATGGCCTATAGTTAGGTAGAAAATTGATTATATGCGGCGAGTTTTGTGGACAATTTTGGATTAAAGATAAGTGTTCATAATTAATTATGTGGAATGCTCTCTGTCAGTAAATCTGATGTGTAAACCCATTTTGATACAAATGTTAATTGAACAAATCGTGTATGTGAAAAGATATGTGGATTAGAATGATGATAACTCATATGAACCATGCATGTGGTTCATTCCCCAATGAACTATCACTTATGGTTGTTGTGCATGAATGCTTATTTCCACCACATTTGTTTATAATGTATACAATACCACTGTTCTTGCATGCTGTTTCTGTCATGAAGCTGTTGATACTTGATACTCTCATTGGACTTGGCTGGTAAAAGAAACAAAGAGATTTTGCTTGTTGGTACCCCAAAAGCCAAGGCATCCAAGTATGTCACAATAGTCTTCTTCTCTATAGACTACAATATTGTTCTCACAAAATATACGACAGTAGATGAAACACGCATAGAGCTATAAAAGCAAGTTTGGAAAAAATGTTCTAATTATGGTTGTCATATTGATGATTACTAGACAGCAAATGTGGAAATGACTCAATTTTGGAAAAATGTTTGTAGTTATGATTGTCATATTGATGATTACTAGACAACAATTGTGGAAAGACCATTCCTACTTTGATTATCATATCAATAATCAGTAGATGAGCACACCAATCATAATTGGTTAGACATTGATGCCAAATAATTGACAAGCAGCAGATTGATATCAATACAGGAAAATGAAAACTACTAAAATGTTCCCTTACTCAAAACTCAAGAAGCAAAAAGTTTGAGATCTTTGTGGACTAGCAGACAGTTTCAAATTATCAAGGAATGGCAACAATGAAAACACTTAGAATGATATGTAAAGAACACTCATGAAATTCTGTGCCGATTACATTTTCTTCCAATTCTTCTACAGCACTTATAACAGGCAGCATTTACACAGTCCCTGGCACCTTTGTCATGACACCCAGAAAATGAGCAAATAAATGATCCTGAAGGCTGTCCGTTAGAAATGTGCATATTTGGCACAGTTGCACGAACATGTGATTGCACTGCAAAGTGTGACCTATCAAAATTACCTTGTGGTGGCAGAAATATTCCAGACCTATGTGTCCACTCTGTCCTATAATTTGCATGCGTTGGTGATAGGAAACGGTTATTTGTAACTGGATTCAATGGCATCCAAACTGAAGATGGGTTTCTACAGTAGTCAAGTGTTGGCCTTCTGATGGTTGAACCAAATTGATAGGTCTCTCCAGGACGAAACTGTCCCAACCTCTGTGGCTCTGCATGAGCAAGGTACTGATGCATAGTCTGACTTCTAGAGGTCGCCTCCACTTGTCCATTATGTAGATGATCACGAGCAAATCTTGGGGTAGCATAGTCATTCCCAGTATTACTAAATTGAGTCGAACTGACAGCCATAGATGGATGGGAAACTTCTATGTGCCCTTCGTTCCCTTCACGAACATAAGGAAGATGAGCAGTGTTTGGATATCTACTGTTTTTCTGTCTGTTGTTTTCTTCAAGTGGTGGTTGTATACTGCAGGTTTCTTTCTTACTCAAACCACGGTTCTGTGGTGTCTTCTGGCTGTCCAATTTCTCAAGTCTGCGCCGCTTCCCAGATGGTTCAGAGCTATGAGAATTTTGAGAATGTTTATTACCTGCCAAGAACAATAAATCAGCTGTGTTTCATTCCAATGGAAAATTAAATGTATAATACACCTTGTCGAATAAATATGAAGATTGAATACCAAATACCAAAAAGAAACAATCATGCAACTGCACTAACACATAATTACAAGAAGTTCAGAATGGAAAATCACGATTGCCTTATTCACATCACAAGCAGAGTCACAAACCTTTGCTTCCATGTTGAACCTTTGCAGCAGCTCTAGTACTTCTAGCTTCAGCTCCCCTTGCATGCTTCTCTGCCAAAACTTTTTCCCGTTCTGCTTCATGTGGCCAACGCTACAACAGAAGAGCATAAGACAGTAACTTGTATTGATTTCATTCTACATAGACAACAAGAACAGGGGAAACAACCAACAATTGGAATTGGGAAATGAAAAAACTTAATAAGCCTGCTAAAAACCTGACGAGAAGTGTGCATGCGGTACAAGTTGCGTCCCTTGATAAGCAGTGGATACAGTGGAGGCAAGGGCTTTACACCTGTGCTCCAGAGGATTTCAACCTTCTCAACCAAAAGAATCATGCATCACCCCACAGTTTAAAAACTAGCTATAATGTTTATTAACTAACAGTTTTAACATGAAACCTGAGAAGCTTCTTACAGTAAAAGTATGCTGCTGCTTGGCTGCACCATAGCTATCCTTCACAACTCTTCCTGCTATAGTACGCTTGCCAATAGGAGTTTGTGCTCCACCCCTTGATGCCAGATCATACCTGTCCAAAAAAAACAAGGAACTGTAATAGATAAAGCAAAAAGCCATATAATTACAAGAAGCACTTACACCATAATAAAGGCTTCCTAACACAGTAGAATTTAAGGAAACAGCAGATCAGTTATTCACACAATGAGACTTGTGAAATGAATAAAATGTTTAGTATTGGATGGGATGTAAATACTTTTCAAAAACCTTCTGTGAGAATAAAACAATATCACCAGTACAAACATCCCCTGCACAGTCAAAGCACCATCCTGATTAGAATTCTTAATCAGCTTCACGTTAGTCGCAACTCGCAAGAAATTATTTCTATCACTTAAATAACTGAAACATCCACATCTCTCAATCCAACCGACAGGAGGGGACATTAACTAATTCAGGCTCTCAAAATTCTGCCTATAACATATTTAGTATTTACCAATTTATACAATTAAAATGCATATGCAGATATGTAAATAAAAACACACAGCAGAAAATACATCTATCCACACGCGCAACATGCAGTTACAGGCATAATTAACATAGGCATATAATTTATAAATAAAAATCATTGCACATCAAATACCAAAGAGTATTTATCTTTAAACAAAGATCCAAGCAACTGGTTGTGTAAGAGCGATTTTCCACCCAACCGTAAGCACTTTGTCCAGCATATACTCCTTCTGCCGAGAGGCCACCCCCAAGCTGGGCTATGAGGCCGCCAGAGCGAATGAAACACCTACAATCTTCTCTCACTCAGCCCACAACCCATTCTACTCCCTATGCTTAACCAAAACTCATACAAAGCTCTACACAGGTCTCACCCAGCATTCACAGCCATGGCATTCCTTCCAACTGCCCCACACAACACAAGGAAGGCATTTCCCTTCACTGATCCACAGTTCCCTCAAGGAATCCAACCCTTACAGTGCTTACCAGTGTCTGCAATAAGAGCCCAATCTGTTATATGTTGTTAGAGAACCCCTTGTAGCATAAATTATGGCTTCTCAAGCATCCCAAAAGTAATGAAACTCAATGGGTAAGTAGTGTCCCTAGCTTACCCAACCTCTATGCTCACCTACATCCATCTATCATTTCCTTCCAAAAATTTGAATTTTTGGGTTAAACACAATCTGGTAATGGACATGAACAACAGTAGTAAAACTCTACGTCATGTAGAAACATGCATGAGAGAGTGATAGATTGAGTGTTGACTCCAAGGAAATGATATAAGTGTGAAAAGACAACTGACATGGCTTCCAATCATAGAAGAAAAGGACTGCTGACAGCTGACATAACTTTCACCACCCCATTGGCACAGTTGCTTCAAAAACTGCATGAACTAACTTTTCCCACCAACCTCACATATGCATTCAATGATTGGGTTTAATAAAAGGGAATTAATTGGCTAATTCAAAGCACATGGCAAAATTTTTGGGTGAGTTCTAACAACATAGAATTTAGTTTCCCACTGACCCCCTTTCCTCTTTCTCTCTAGTGGAATCATAACCCCTCTAGTGCTCTTTACACAGCCATCTTGGACCATTTTATTAATTTCCAACATAAAATTTACATACATTTCGAATTGGCATGATAAGTCAACCATACGGTCCAAATAAAAATATATACACCATACATGCCTAGCCATTCACTAGTCGGGCCCTAAGTCACACGGTTCGGGTTCGGGTTCAAGTTCGACAAGGATTAGGTTCGGTTCAGGTTCGAATTTTCCAATGAGGTTAAGATGAGGTTCGACTATATATATATAAACTTTCTTCATATACTACCCCTTAACTAATTTTCTACACCCCATCGCCCATAGGATTCAAAGCACTTAGGTCACTATTCATAATTTCGTCATATATACTTTGTTGTTTATGACATTTCTGCTTACAGATTTGTACTTCTAAGAGTAGGTTTTTGTGGTTTAACAACGGATTTACATGCTTCCCACAGTAGTAGTTTGTTCTTAGGGGTAAATCTATGTTCTTACTTGTTGTTTGGTGTGTTCTTATGTAGACTACAGGTATGATATTTCAAATTACATGAGCATTTAATTTATAGACAACATAAATAATTAGAGAGCATTTAATCTATAGACATCATAAATAAATCAAGAGCATTTAATCTATAGACATCATTATATTTATAGATAACATAAATAAATAGAGAGCATTTAATTCATAGACAGCATAAATAAATAGAGAGCATTCAATCCATAGAAAGCATAAAATTTAAATCAATAGAGCATTTAATTTATAGACAACATTTAATTTATTGGTATTGTGTGTGTGTGTTTTTTTTAATTTTTTTTTTTCAGTATAAAATTTGAACCTCAAATTTTTTTTTTCCTTTTAGGTTCGCCTTTAAGTTCGGGTTCAGCTTTAGGTTCGCCTTCAGGTTCGAGTTCGGCTTTAGGTTCAACATTAGGTTCACCTTCAAGTTCAGGTTCGACATTAGGTACGGTGAACCTGTACGAATTTCAAATTTTTTTTGAGATTCGCCGAACCTTGAACCTCAAGGATTAGGTTCAGCAAACCCTGTGACTTAGGTCGGGCCTTGACCTTGAGCTCGGCACTAGGAATCCATACTAGCATATTTACATCATTTACATAATTTTGATTAAATATATTCCAAGTCAAAACTGGGGGTATTACAATAACTAAACAGCATGAGTTTGAAACTTCATAATACAAAATCTACTTAAAATGATAATACATGGGACAGGTAGACCATGCCTCTGCAATTGATTACAAATGATGATTTTGGATACAACCTTTGACCACCTCCATCTTTAATCCTGCAATAGTGACAGTTATTAGAAAGAATGCACTGTAAAATAACTGAAGTTGATAAGAAAGCAAATTGTTTAAGTTATCCAATTATAAGGTTCTCAATCTAATAATAGAAAGACAAATAATGGCTTCCATATCGCAAACTAGTGCTTTACCAAGAATGACTAATTAGTAATCATAGTTCTCCTGCCTAGATTCGTCAATGAGTGTTCTCTATTTAGAACCATCTTCCATTGTTGGTTAAGATTAGCCAAGTTTAAATTTGCATATCATCCAAATTATTTCAAGCTTTGTGACTTGCACTCAACTAATTCTGATAATACATGTATATTTTGAGCATGCTCAAATGGTTTTAATATTCTTAAACTGCCTCCCAGGGGAGTTTCTGGTAATAATTATTGACAAGAACATTAATCTACTAGTGCAGACATTCTTCAATCACGGCCATTTAGTTTTACCCGTCAATTCAATCTTGACATTATTTCCTTGTCATGTAATACAATGAAGGTTGATCTACTTGAATCATGTAGTTAACTTCAAAAAAGTCAACCATTCGGTGTAGTCAATGACTATGTCTAAGAAAACGTCATTGCAAGCTCTCATCATTGTTTGGTTCCCCACAGGAAGCTTAGTTTGATTATGCATTATAAAACTCACAGGATTGACTTGGCAAAGTAAAACTCCACTTTGAACAACGTCGCAATATTTGAAACTTGAATCTTCATGAATTCATCAAATTGTAATATACCAGATAAACCCAATTATTATGTACCATGTCAGCACTATCATGCAACTTCATCTAGAAAGTTTGCTCATGAAACATAAAATTCTGAAATCAAGTCTTGAGACTTTAGAATGCAGTCAAAATAAAATGTGTAAAGGAGTTTGAAGGACTACGCCCATTGTAAGTAAGGATAAGTAGTAGGCACTAGGTATACAGGTAATACATAACACTTTTTGTTCACCAAAACAGCTGATCAGATAGAAATTTGGCTAGCATAGCTCTAGACTAAAGTAAATCTCCAATGCATGGAACCAGAGATAAGTTAAACTTTAAAGAGACTTACTTCATATGCTCCTGTATGCGCTGTATACAAACCGATTTAGTGCCAGTTATTCTCAGTCCATGCTTCCGTAAATATGCCTTGATTTCTTCTAATCTCAATCCATGCAAATCACCCCCCTCTGTTGCACATGAAGTCAATAACAAATAAGCCATTTAACAACTTAAGATTCACCTCTTGCTGAAAAACTATACTTAATAATCAATAACTATGACCTATTTTTCAGCTATGGAGTCTGGACATAGATTTGCCTTGTTAAGTTATGACAAAGAACCAAAGCAAAACAGCTCCCCTATATGGACCCTGATATGTTCCACAGCTAGCATGCCAGCTTGAAGAACACATCTCTTGTTTAATGTTATACAGACAGGATATACTTTCCTTAAAGCATGTCAAAATTATCTACAACAATGAGACTGAATCGTACATGCATAGGATTTAAGACTGTCTCCAAATGTTTCTCTGTTTCTGGAACAATAAAGCTAATGTACAAATCTTTGATCTCCAAGAGATTCATTTTAGTGAGGTGCCAGACACAACTTGTCACAGTTGGGGAAAAACAAGCACAGAGACTAATACATAAATAAAGTCAAAATGTGAACTAATTTCCATATGCATGCTTTAGAGATATCATGAAACCCTTAACTTTTCATATATTTATAGAGGAACATGCTGATTAAGTTTTCATTGATGCCAACAGTGTCTGGTCATTGATGCCAACTGTTGAGTCTTTGGTGCCCCTTGTGGAGCCCCTGAAAGTTAGTGTTTAGTTAACGGCTGTATGCGTCAGAGGAGCCCTTTTGACCTTGTCCAAGCCCAAGCTTGAAGCCTTTGGAGGCCTTGGAACAATGACAAAAGCCCTGGTCAAGTGCCCCTAAGTTGTATCTTGGTCCCATTTGAGTCTTGTTATCACATATATAGTAGCCAGGCTACCATATTCTATTTTTCAAACACAATACTTTTTTCAGCCAAATCTCTTACATATGAGATGCTGAGATGAGCAGTTTTGCCAGATCATTATTATATTTGTGGACTATTGTACTCTCCCATGTCAGGACTGAGTCTCAGGACACTCAAATCTGAGGACCGATGTAGCCATTTAGTCATTACAAAGCAGTTATGGATGCCCAGTTTTATATCAATGCTTTCTCATTGGACAAATGATGTTTCAGATGGATTATGTGCATGATTATGACTCGGCTTTTATTATGTTGTGTTATGGTTATCATTGCTCTTATACTCATCTTTGTGACATGTATTAACATGTAGTGTCATGATCTAGCGGTCATAATTATATGGACTTGGATGTATTTGTATTTATGTATTTTTGTCCCTACTCTGACTTTGAAGTCCCTGATCTATACTCATTGGTTTTACCCTCCTTAGGGAGAATAGAGGTAGTCATTCCCACCATTGTTTTGGCTTGGTAGTGTTGGCTTCATCATTCACTATCTCCACCCATCCCCTTCCAGTTTTGTTTTAACCCGACTTACTATTTGATTTGTGGCATGGAGGACCTTTCCCCGCTAGAACCCTTGTTGAACAAGCCTCCCTGTTTATATTGTGTCTTGGCTCTGAGTTGGTGACAAAACTTGCCTTTTGTGAGTTGGATTGTATGCCTAAATCATTCTGGTCGGTTGTCCCGATGTTTGGCACTGTGCAGAACTCCCCCTGGTCACTTGAGGTGTTGTTGGCTAAAACTGAAAGCTCATGTACTACTTGTATTGGAAAATGTTATGTATGCGCCCATGGAAAATGAAAATGCTAAACTGTGTTTCTTAACATATGTAAAGAGGGCAAGAGCAATGAAATGCTAAAATACCCCTTGAAGGGTATAAGAAAAGATCCAAAAAGCAATGGTTAAATATATGCTGACCTTATAAATTTGAATATGTCCCGGATGAAAGCTGCGATTAGCTGTGCTTTTAAGCACTGGTGAAGTCCCAAAGGGTCATATAGGCCAAAAAGGCCATGGAAATAAAATTGATGATCCTAATGAAACTGGATCAAGCTTGATGTAGTCATGATGCCTAAGTTGAATAAGCACTCTCTAAACAACTCAACCATTTGTGAGGCACTGCCATTCCTTGTGGTGCTGTTTGTCTGACATTGGTTTTAGTGAGTTTTTCCTTTCCATATCCAAAGTGTCATGATGTTAAGTAGGAGGTCATCCTTTGCCCTGGCCTTATAAATTTCATCCTTCACCCGTCACTAGCAAATTGACTACAACTATGAAGTGAGTATAGTCCTGAAAGTCTAGTCTGAGTAATAATAAATAAACCCTATATATGTATTTGGTTGATACACCGCCAGTGAAATGACTGCTACTTGTTGTGATTGTTGCTTAAATGAGTTGTAGAGCATGTCTTAGCCTTATAACACTTGCAGCAGATGGATGATAGTCTGAGTTATATTATTGGTATCTGATCATTTACAGATGGTTATATTGTCTATTGGATATGGTTGATGATTAGGTAGAGACCTGAGAGGGGTATGAGTATACACCCTAGATGGATTTGGACTCTCTGAGTCTAATGAGACAATTTATTTTCAGTTCCGGGCACTTGTAGAAATGATCATGCTCATTTTACCTTTCTGATGCAATTTTGCTTCAGAGGATGATGTGTCTAAGCAAGGAGATGTTTTATTTGGATCTCCTAGGGCATTGTATGGACATAGGGGGTGCAGCCACTTGTTTGTACCATAGTACCCCCATCCCAGAGAGCCTGGTGGGCTCAGTTTGACAACGCATGCACCTTAGGAGGCTGTTTTGGCAGGTTCACGTTTCTCGAGGCAGATTAAAAAATGATTAAATGGCCATTGAAGAAATCGATTTGGGCTACTGAGGCAAGGAAATGACATGGGATGAGTCATGATGATGAGAATGATGTCCTCCACACCTTCTCCAGTAGTTGTAGCACCTGATTGGGCCCACACCTATTTTTGGGGCATTTTATATTATTTTCTGAAGCTTTTGGGAGGCTCACGATTTTCTCAAGGAGGCACAAAGTCAAAGAATTAAAATGTTATATTATTTTATTGTGCCATGGGGCACCCATAAGGAGTTAGTTAAAACTCCATGGACCCACCATGTGCTTCATTTATTTCTTGTTGAGTGGGGTACCCTCTTTATGGGTGATTTAGTCCACTTTGGTACTTTATGGTTATATTGATCCATGTATTGTATGTTGAGCTCATCTCAACCATTGATTAGAATATTTTATCTTTTAATCCTAGCCACTCGTTTTGAAAGTGGTTAAGATTCTGTTATGATTGTGGTTCTCTCATTTCTATTTAAAGGAGAGAGCTTCTCATTTGTAAGGGGTCTTTGGCTCTTGGATCTAAATAATAGAAAGATTTTTCCGGGGATATTTTCTGGATCTGCTTTGCATCTGATGTTCTCAAATGGTGATTGGATAGTCTTCTGCTTCCTAGCATTGTGGAAATTCATGTGAGATCTATATTTTTTCTGCTATCATTGTCTTGTCTACAGGAGGACGTTTTGGCTGGAGCATTTTTGCAGGAGGACCTCAACTCGTTCGGTTATCTTCGTCTTGGATCAAAGGGTTTTCATTAGTGTCATTGTGATCTATGATTACTTATTTTTACTTTCTTATAGCATTTGGTTTATTTATCTTGTCTTAGTAAATCTAATATTGTTGACGTTTGCTCATGCAGGGTAGGGGGCGCATTGGTGGCTTGGGGTTTACATCCGTCATAGAAATCGCGTGGATCTTCCAGAATTGATCAAGATAGCAAGGATCATCACTATTAAGGCTTCTACAAGCATTTCTAGGTACAATCTAACAAGTAATTCTCTTCTCTTTAGCAAATCTCAATCCATTGTACCTGTTTTCCTTCCATTTTTCTGAAAACACTTAAAATACTGAAAAAACCCTAAAAAGTACTAAATCTGGGAACCGTCCGATCTTTGGCCAAACCACTGCTGGGTTTCATAGATCGGGCCTCCCCCTCACTGAATCTACTGCAACGCTGGTCAAATTTCTGTTGGTTTGACCTAGATCTGAATTTTAGTCTAAAAACTGCATAGCACCCCCACTGAAAATTTGACCTGCTAGGGTTTTGATTTTTTCTGCTTTCTGACTTCATAGACTGATAGATCGGGTCTCACACAGTCCAAATCACCCCAACGTTGTCCAGATTCATGACAATGTGACCTAGATCTGAATTTTAGACTGAAACAACCCTAGCGTCATCACTGAAAAACTGAACCTTTCCGGAGTTTACTGTTTCCGAAATCTGACAGGCTAGGCTGATAGATCAGGTCCTGAGCACTCCAGAACACCCCTAACGCTAAGCTAGATCCAGTCTGCTTGCCCTAGATCTGAAAAAATCAGTTTTTCATCCTCTCAGCCTCATTCATCAACTTTGACTTTTCCGGGATCTGACTTTTTCTAAATTGTTCTAAACCGAGTGTGTAGATCAAGCCCTCCTGATCCATTTCCTCTTCAACGCTGAGCTGGTTGTCCGCTGGTGGCCTCAGATCAGTAGATCTGTCTCATCCAACCCTAGCGCTAGCCTTCCTTGACTGAATTCCTAACTTAACTAAGCCATCCAGACCAAAACACTTATCTAGGTCCACAGATCAAGGTCTACCCTAGGTAGGTTCACCTCATTGCTGGGTGTATACTGACTCCATTGCCCAATGCACGAAAGGCACTAATCTCCCATCCTTAGCGCTAGCCCTGAATTGACCTCTTCCCCTTGAAATTGGTTGTTCCTTGATGACTCAAACAATCACACCTGTTCACCTTCTTCATTGAGTCTGTCAGCCAAGCACTCGATAGTCCCGACTATTTTCCTGCCCATCCTGCCTCGGTTACGCTTCCCAAGGCAGAGATCATCTTCTTTAGTTGCTAGTAGCAAAACCCTAGATCTAACCATTTCCCCCAAAGGTCATCCGATTACTGCTTTGGATAAGCCAATATACTACTGAAGTCTTGATCCATCTACTGAATCCTACTGTAGATCTAGAGTTTCTAAACACCTTACACCTTACGTACCTCAAAGTGCATTTGATCTGTTCTGGTGTCTAGGTCTGATCTCTCGTGTCAAAAGTAGATCCGGGTCTCCCCCGTTGTTGTCTTGGACTTAGATAACACAAAGCGAAGACTGCCTTAATTGACGTGACAACCATCCATTTGGGAGTCTAGGCAGTCTTGGTTCCACCTCCCTAGTTGATTGCCCCTCTACCATCCATCCTGGATTCATCATACATAGGCAACTACAAGGTTGGTGATAACAAGTCCATTCTCGAGTTCCTTGATCCTAGTTGATCTTCGGTTACTAGTCTTTGTGTTGCTTGTTATGCTTGTACTTGTTTTGGTCTCTTGATTGGTTGTTGGATGGATGATGTGGTTGTGTAAGTTCCTTGATGTGTTGATGGTGGATCCCATAGCTTGCATTGGATGGTCTTGAGGTTGTTGAGTTCTTGTGGGGTCCTTAAGCCCACAAGCTTAGATCTTGATCCTCTTGCATGTGGAGACTTGGGTCTTGGAACCTGCAATTACGGTGGTATGTTGGAACCCCTTCTTATGGGGTCCTTGGTGTCCTTGGAAGTTTGGGTCTTGAACCCACACATATGGTGGTTTGATGGCCCTTGGAAACTATATGGTCATTGGCATCTTATAGCCTTGTGATCATGGATATGAAGCCCATAAGGTGCTGCAACCTAGTGATGAGGTCTTTGTACCCCTCTTTTGGGATGTTGGTACTCTTATGGTGATGAAGATATATAGTGAAACCATTGGATATGTTTTTAATGATATGCAGACCTTGAACATGATGATGTTGAAGCCCTTGAAGTCCTTGAAGCCCTTTTGACATTGGCCAAGCCCAAGCTTGAAGCCCTTGGAGGACTTGGAACAATGGCAAAAATCCCTGGTTACCCATTGACTTGGTCAAGTGCCCCTAAGTTGTATCTTGGTCCCATTTGAGTCCATTGTCAAGTTCCTTGATCTTGGTTGATCTTTGGTTACTGGTCTTTGTGTTGCTTGTTATGCTTGTACTTGTTTTGGTCTCTTGATTGGTTGTTGGATGGATGATGTAGCTCATGTGTGTAAGTCTCTTGATGTGTTGATGGTGGATCCCATTGCTTGCATTTGGATGGTCTTGTATAAAAATGATGATGATATTCTTGAAAAAGCCTTTGTTCCCACATGATTGGTGGTGTTCGAGTCCTTGAAACCCTTGATATGATGAGTATATGGTGGAGCCCTCCTCCTTGTCGATGTGAAATCTATGGATATGAACTCTATGGATGTGAAGACCATTGAAGCCTACATGCATTTGATGATGTTCCTTGAGCCTTTGACATTGGAACTTATGCATAAGGTAACATGTTTTTTGGCACCCTTATGTGTGGGGTCTTTGACATCCAGTACAAATTGAAGAATTTAAGGGTAATGGACCAAATATTTGCAAATAAGCCCTCCATAAGATGATGGTCCTCGTCAAACCCTTTTCATTGATATGTGGAGTGTCTCCTAACTCCTCACGGTTGAAGAGATTTTAATTTTTAAAGTTGTCGAGACAAATTTACCTCATCTTTTGGGTCAACCGACCAAACAAAAAAAAATTACTTTAATTAATTATTAATTTGTTATTTACATGTTGACATAGTCAATTAAAAATTGAAATTTTGTGTATATATAGAAGATCAAACATTTCATTTATTCATCAATCAAGTCTCTCTTTGGTATTTCGCAACATTTGGAGAAAAGTGTGAAACTTTGTGGAGGAGAAATTTTTGGGCATCTTTGAGGATTGAAGAGATTCACTAAAATTGGCATAACTTTCTCATACGAAATCAAAATTACAAAATTCTTGGCTCGTTGGAAAGGTTGTTGTGAGATCTATGTGATGACATAATCTAAAGTTTCTTTTAATTTGTCTATTGTTTCTTCATCTTGTGATCTTTGAAAAGGTATGGTTCATGCTTATGGGTTTCTCTTGTGATGGCACATGTCTCTCGTGGATAGTGTTAAGATTTCATATGCTTAGCTAGATATCATTAGTGTTTAATCCAAATTCACAACAGTAGCATATGCAGAATCACTGAAAGAAATACAATCACAAGATAGACACGGTATTTATCCTGGGAAACCCTCAAGGGGAAGAAAACCCAACAAAACTTCCTATGTATAAGATAAAACACCAAAACAAGTATTCTCCTCCTTATCGGTATGTCTCTCTCTCTCTCTCCTATGCGCTACACAAGTGAGTGAGCATGTGTTCAATGAGAAGCACAACTCCTCTATTTATACTCTTTTTGTCAACTAACTTTTACCCTAATCAAGTCGGCCCCACTAAACTATCTAGGCCAACTTCACCTAGGAAATCACAAAACAGTATTTTATTATATTCATTAGGGTGTTATTGACCCAACTTACAATGGAGGCTTTACCTCATGACTCTATGATGACCAATTACAATAATAACATCCCGACAGAGGAAGAGAACATCTCCCTTGGGGTACATCAGTAAAATACATTTAGAATATCCTTTGAAGTTACAATATTTCAACACTCCCCCTTAACGAGAAGGGTATTCTACTGANTTTAGCAGTATCGAGGTAGTACATCTATACGTCATAAAAAGTTTTCAACAATCATCAGTAACAGAAACAGTTACTTTTCAATATCTTCTGTAGCACACGATCACTTGATCCTTTTGCAGAACACTTCAATCTTCAGATCCTTCGTAGCAGCACTTTGATCTTCTCGATCCTTTGTAGCAGTCCTTCGATTTTCTCAATCCTTTGCAGCAGCACTTTGATCTTCTCGATCCTTTGCAGCAGCACTTCGATCTTCTCGATCCTTTGCCACCACACTACCTGCAGTACACATTATCTCTTTGCAGAATGATCAATCCCTATCACTTTAGGACATAGGTCCAAGGATGATGGAATCCTCATCGACATACTCCCCCTTAACGAGGAGGGTCCATAGTATCGACCAGCTGATTCGCCCGCAAATAAATGCAGGACCATATTGTCTGCAAGGACTCATTTTAGACCATCTTCAGCCTATTAGAGCTAGGACCACTCCAACCGAGTGTTATACTACGACATCGACATGTACATGTAGGCATACTCTCCATGCAAGAGTATCGTCTACAACTGCAGATCTCGACCGCAACTAAATGCAAACCATGTTGTCCATAAGAACTCATCGTAGAGCATCCTCAACTTCAAAGCTACGACCACTCCTAAGCGAATGTTATTCTACGGCATCCACAAGTGAATGTGGGTACACTCTCCATGCGAGAGTAACGTCTGCAACTGCAGATCTCAACCGCACCTAGATGTAGTCCCTGTCGTCCGTAAGGACTCATCGTAGAGCATCCTCAGCTTCAAAGCTAGGACCACTCCTAAGCGAGTGTTATTCTACGGCATCCACAAATGAATGTGGGTACACTCTCCATGAGAGAGTAACGTCTGCAAGGCCATCCTTAGCCAGTAAGGACCACTCTCAAGAACAGAGTGTTATTTCCTGCAAGACCATCCTCAAGAGAGGATACTATCCTCCACAAGTGAATGTCGGACCTTGTTAGCATCTTTAGGCATTCTTGGCCTCTTTCATACTGGAGCTTCACTGCCATCCTACTATCATTGACAGTCTTATCATCACTCCCCCTTTCCAAGGTGGATCCATATCATCAACATGCTCCCCCTTTGTCCGAGGAGGGTTCATATCTTCAACCTGTTCTTCCTTTCCAAGGAGAGTCCATATCTTCGACTTGTTCCTCCTTTCCGAAGAGAGTCCATATCTTCATCATTCCTTCTTGCAAGGAAAGTCTGTAGTATCATCATTGTTCCTCCTTGCGAAGAAAGTCTTTTCTGACTACACCAAGCTTGTCACAGAAATATTCAAACTTTATTCGAGATAGAGGCTTGGTCAGCACATCAACAACTTGCTCATTGGTACTCACATACTAGAGCTTTATAGCTCCCTTTTGTACCATATCCCTTATATAAAAGTATCGGATTTCTATGTGCTTTGATTTATCGTGGAACACAGGATTCTCTGTCATCTTTATACAACTCTGGTTGTCACAAAGAATCATTGTGGTATCCAATTCTTTGTCAAATAGACCTGACATTAGTTTCCAAAGCCATATCGCTTCACAACTAGCGGAGCAAGCTGCTATGTACTCTGCTTCAGCTGTGCAGAGAGCAACACAGGACTGTTTCTTACTAAACCATGAGATCATGGTGGATCCCAGACAATAACATCCACCTGAGGTGCTCTTTCTGTCTGCAGCACTTCCTGCCCAATATGAATCCGTATATCCATACAATCTCTAGTCATGATCTCTAACATAGTATAGTCCAAAATCTATCGTACCTTTTACGTACCTTATCACATGCTTTCCAGCTATCAGGTGAAACCGTCTAGGTTTAACTAGATACTGACTTAAGGTGTTCACAGCAAAGCATATATCTGGCCTTGTATTTGTCAGATATATTAATGACTCAATAATCTATTTGTATTGAGTCATATCCACAAACTCTGATGATTCATCAGATAGCAACTTCAGGTTGGTATCCATGGGTGTGGCCATGGCTTTACAATCCAACATATCAAATCTTTTCAAGATTTCTAGTGCATACTTTCCCTGGTTCAGAAAGATTCGTTCTTGGCTCTGCCACACTTCTAGCCCGAGGAAATAATGCATCAATCCAAGATCTTTCATCTCGAATTCTTCAGCTAACTTCTTCTTGCAATCTGTGATCTGTTTTTCATTTCCTGTTGGAAATAGTTCATCCACATATAGTAATAGTATGACAGGTTCATCATCCATAACCTTCATGTAAAGGTTAGGATCAGCTTTACTTTTGGTAAAGCCCAAGCTTGTCAAAAAGCTATCAATTCTACCATACCAAGCTCTGAGAGCTTGCTTCAATCCATACAGAGCCTTTTTCAACTTA
Source organism: Pseudotsuga menziesii (assembly GCA_001517045.1). Lineage (NCBI taxonomy): Eukaryota > Viridiplantae > Streptophyta > Pinopsida > Pinales > Pinaceae > Pseudotsuga > Pseudotsuga menziesii. Next base: position 192,918 of record LPNX010041672.1, read on the forward strand.
CAGACATGAGTCACTCTGTCTTCGACTTCAAATCCTTGTGGTTGTTCGATGTAAACCTCTTCCTTAATCATACCATTCAAAAAGGTCGTCTTTACATCCATCTGGTGTAGATCCCACTTCATCATGGAAGCAAGTGCCATGATGGTTCTGATGGAAGTGTACCTTGCTATTGGAGCAAATGTCTCTTCATAATCAATTCCCTCTTACTGAGAGAATCCTCTAGCCACAAATCTTGCCTTGTATTTTTCAATACTTCCATCAGCTACATGTTTTATCTTGTAGATCCATTTCGAAGATGCCACGCTCTTGTTTTATGGTTTGGGTATTATATCCCAAACATCATTTTTCATTATTGATTGGTATTCTTCTGTCATTTCTTCCATCCACTCTCTCTTCTGAGCAGCTTTCTCATAGTTGCTAGGTTCTTGATCTACAAGGTCACACATCAAAGCTGCATAACTGAAGTATGGCTTTGATCTCTTGCTTGTTCTTGTGGAGCCTTCTAGAGCTCCATATTTTTCTGCTTCATGTATAATTTCTCTTACCCAAGCAGGTTTTCTCTTTTGAGAGATATCCACAATAGGCGGTTCCTGAGGTTCTAGCATACCATGATCTTCAAATGCTATGATTTCAGGAGAGGGTTCAACTTCAACCTTTCTGGGAGGTACATCCTCTTCATGTACTTCTTCAAGCTAACACCTTCTGGATTTCTTAAGAGTTGTCTCTACATCAAATGTTACATCCCTACTAATCTCTATATGATGGAATCCTGAAATGTATGTCCTAAAGGCTTTGGAGACTTCACAGTATCCAAACAAATATCCCCTTCTTTCCAAAAGGATCCAACTTGGTTCTCTTCCCTTTCGGAATATGTACATATACTGATCTTGAGATGGCTCACTTCAAGTTTCTTTCCTGTATATATTTCTTCAAGAGTCTTGAATCCAAGAGCACTGTGAGATAATCTATTCTGCGCATACACCGTTGTTCTTGTTGCTTCAACCCACAGATGCATGGGGAGGTCTTGGTCATGAATCATTGTTTTCACTACTTCCATAATGGTTCTATTCTTTCTTTCCACAACACCATTGTGTTGAGGATTGTAGGGAGTGGTTAATTCCCTCTTGATTCTAGCTTCCTTGCAGAATGCTTCAATATCTTTTGAAGTATATTCTCCACCATTATCTGATCTCAGTGTCTTGATTCTTCTTTCTGAATGGTTCTCCATCAAGGCTTTGAATTCCTTGAATTTACCGAACACTTCACTCTTGGTCTTCAAAAAGTATATCCATGTCTTTCTTGAATAGTCATTAATAAATGTGATATAATATTCATATCCACTTAAAGATGTGTAGGGCATAGGATCACAAACATCAGAATGAATTAGTTCTAACGTACCTTTAGTCTTTGTTTCACTTTTCGGAAAAGGATTCTTGATATTCTTTCCTCTTGCACATCCTTTGCAAGTTCCTTCATGATCAATCTTCAGATCTAGTAACCTTGTTACCACCTTGCTCACATAGGGTAGCGCTTTGTAGTTGATGTGAGCAAGCCTCCTATGCCATAGTTCACTTGAGCTAGTAGTATCTTGGACAAGGGTTGTCTCTGGATGTTCTTTGCGTTTGTACAGTCCTCCTTCTTCTTCACCAATGACCACGGCATCTTCAAGTGTCTTTCCTTTGAACCACATGATTACTTGTCCATCTATAAAAGCAACTCTATATCCTTTCTTATCGAGTACTGAGATAAAAAGTAGGTTCTTTTTCAAACCCGCTACATAGAGTACTTCCTTTATCTACATGGAAGTTCCAAAGTCAAGCTTGTAGCTTGATTCCCCAATACCTTTGATGGAATATTGATAGTCATCTCCTAATGATACTTTCTTAGGAGAATTCTTTTCTTCAAGTCTTGACAGTGTTTGCTTCTTTCATGTCATGTGCTTTGAACCACCACTAACAATAAGCCATGTATCTTCTCCAGGTGTTACAAACCCAAAGAGTGCAGAAAATAGTACATAGTCTTCTACATCTTCTTTTGTTAGTCTCTTTCGAGGTCTTTCTTCTTCTTCCGTGTCCTCATCTTCAGCTCGATAAGCATGATATCTTTTGTTGTTGTTCTTCTTTCATGGACACTCTCTAGCAAGGTGTCCTATCTTATGACAGTTATAGCATTGATACTTTGAGTAATATTTCTTCTGAATGTTTAATCTTTTCTTTTGAAACTTCTTTGGATGTTTATGACTATCCTTCTTGAATTTTGATTGTTTTCTTCTTTTAGTATGGATGGCTAGAGCTTGATCATCTTCTCTAAGTAGAGTTTCTCTGTTAGCTACTCTAGCTTCTTCTTGGATGCAATCTTCCCATACAATGTCAAATTTCATACTTTCTTTTCTGGCACACAAAGTCTGTATGAATGAATCCCAAGGTCTAGTGAGACCATTGAAAGCAGCCATAACTAGTTCATCTTCAACAAGGGTGTCTCCAATGGCACTTAATTGTTCCCTGAACTAGGATACCCTTGTGAAGTAATCTTGAATTGATTCTCCTTTACTCATCTTGGTGCCCTTCAGTTGAGCTCTCAAATTCATCTTCATGTTGATGTTCTTTCCCTCGTACATTCTAGATAGTGTATCATACATTTGTTTTGGTGTCTTCTTAGATGACACTTGAGAGATCAAGTGATCTTTGATAGAATCAGCAATGATCCCCATTGCCTTGATTAGGTCTTTCTCATGCTTCTCCTTAGCTTCATCGTCTGTTGGTTATGCAACTTCATCCTTGATGTACTTCTCGAGACCATTCTCTCTAACAATGAGACCAATCCTATACTTCCATGCTAGGAAGTTTTCTATGCCTTCCAGTTTGTCCTCAAGCTTAGTGCTTAGGGCCATCCTATCCAGGAGGTCACTAAAAATTGAAATTTCTCAAAATGAAAACTAACCTTACCAAGAGATGCGCTTGACTGAGGCGAGTTGGTTGGTCCACTTGGTTTCTGGAGATCCCAAATCCTCACCCTTCAAATCTTACTTGCAAGGTTCCAATTTCTGTGAAATTTCTGGTTCTGGTTTTCTGCAGTTTTTTGGTTCAGGGCCAAACTAGGAAGTGCATCATACGTTTGTTTTGGTGTCTTCTAAAATGACACTTGAGAGATCAAGTGATCTTTGATAGAATCAACAATGATCCCCATTGCCTTGATTAGATCTTTCTCATGCTTCTCCTTAGCTTCATCTTCAGTCGGTTCTGCAACTTCATCCTTGATGTACTTCTCAAGACCATTCTCTCTAAGAATGAGACCAATCCTATACTTCCATGCTAGGAATTTTTCTATGCCTTCCAGTTTTTCCTCAAGCTTAGTGCTTTGGGCCATCCTATCCCGAAGGTCACTAAAAATTGTAATTTCTCAAAATGAAAGCTGACCTTACCAAGAGATGCACTTGATTGAGGCAAATTGGTTGGTCCATTTGGTTTCTGGAGATCCCAAATCTTCACCCTTCAAATCTTACTTGCGAGGTTCCAATTTCTACAGAATGTTTGGTTATGGTTTTCTGTAGTTTTCTGGTCCAGGGCCAAACTAGGGTTTGGCTTTCTCAAAGATTCAACCACCCAAAAACTTCGATCCAAGGCTCAATAGATGCACTCTAGGGAGGCACAACTTTCTATGCAGGCAAATCTTCAAAATTCCAAACTTTGTAGAAACCCTAAATTTGCAAAGCTATACACACTGTTCACCCCCCCCCCCCTCTCAGTGTGCTTGGTTTGTCCAATAGAAAATGCTTACAAAGTTACAAGAACAAGCTCATTCACAGCTATACTTTAAACAAAAAATAGAACCTTATATTCCTTCCACATCTGTTGATAATAAGTAAAAACTATATAGATATATTGAGGTCCACAACAAAAAAACAAGATAAAGAAGGAAATAGTACATTCCTCATTAATCTTTTGATTTAAATATGGATACGCTTCATTATTCTAATCTCTTTTCATCTCTTTTTTTAATATTTCCGTTCTTCAATTCAACTTTTAACTTTAACAATTAACTAATATTGGGTTCGAATGATTGCATCAAAAAACCATTTCAAAATTTATAATTTGACCAGGTAAAATCTAGAGGTTGCAATACTGATGGGTTCTCTTCAATAATTAGTATAATTAATATACAATCTTTTATTCCTGCTTGAAAAAGCATAGTAATAACGCTTTAAAAGTAGTCATGAAATTCACTCAGTCAACACACTTGCCATCACAAGTCACTAAACCAAGTTTTCTTTGACTTGCTCAAAGTGATCAAAACTCAGTTGAACTAAGCTAGATTTTGTAGTACTCATATTAGCTTTGATAAGCTCAAAAAACTTCAAACAAACTCTAACTCTGATAAAGCACAGCTTAGCTAAACTCTAGTCTCACCATCAAATTTGTGTTGGCAGCAAACCAACCTATTCTTACTCGGAAATTAAGAGACGATGTTAAATCCAAGATTACAAAGATTGGTAACTCCATTGGTTGATGTAATACCCTTCAACAATTTAGACACTTTGACATCCTGGTTTGACAAAAAATTCCATGTAAGAATTTGACATTCAATCTAATGAGAACTCAACGCCAAGGCTCCATTTATGTGGGATGTGAAAGGTACTAGAAATACTACTTTGTATTGTTTTTATCCACTTTAGGCAAGGCCTCAGATTATGTATTTAAAAAGCGGCAAATCTAATTACACTCAAATGTTGAACAAGTCAAACAAGATTTCATGGAATCCGACTTGGTGGACAAGTACACACCAAAGCTCATCCATATTGTAAGCATGCCTACCGAAAGAGGAAGAGTAGTCCACCCAATGATAGGTACTCCTTGAGTACCACAAATGTTCTACGAAATAAAGAAAAAATTTAGATTACATGCATCTTCTTGTCTTTATTTGTTAGAAGCTTGTTGTGTTGTTGCTTTATTGTGATCCGATCGCTTGTGAATGGTCTTTAGGGTAAGACACTGGAATCTTGATACAATAGTAACAAAATTGAAAAACATTGACCAATAGAACATAGATGAAGATCAAAATGCTTAAGGAGAAAGTGTGAATTTTATGACTTACCTTGATTATCCATATATTCTTACTAAACCAACTGCAGAACTAAACTTGAACTTCTAATAAACCAGCGTAGATCCAAATCCTAGGCTCTATCAAGCGCCGAGATGGATCAAATCTCTAGAGGTGCAAACCTCTTTTTAGGTATCCATTGATTTGATTCAAACCAAAGACACATCTTTTTATTTAAGGTCCACATATAATTTTATTATTACTAATATTTAATATTATTTATCGTCGACATATAATATTTTTTATTTTGTTAGGAACGAACATTGCATCATTTTCCCACACATGGTTTTAAAACCATATGCAAGGCCCTCCTACAATCATGGGTTGTTTAGGAGGCCTTGCACATGGTCTTAAAACCATTTGCAAGGCCCTCCTAAACCATGTAGAATAAAACCATGGGTTGTTTAGGAGGCCTTGCACATGATTTAAAAACTATGTGCAAAGCCTCCTAAACCATGCACAATAAAACCATGGGTTGTTTAGAATGCCTTGCACATGGTTTTAAAACCATGTTCAAGGCCAACATTTTTTGCGGATAATTCAATTTTGTGTTTTTTTCTTGACCCACATATTTTTTTTACAGAAAATTAAATTTTTACTTTTTTATTGTTTTGTTAGGTAGGAAGATTATAACATCTCCCCCATATTAGATTGTTTTTGTGGCTGACATTTATTTTGGCCTATTAGAAAATTTATTTTTTATTAATAAAAATAACGTTAGGAAAGTGATTATTTTTTATTTTGTGTTACAAAATCTCTCCCATAATATTCACCATCACTATTATTTTTTGCCAACATGTTACAAACGTTACATCACGTTACAAGATCTCTCCCATAATATTCACTATCACTATTATTTTTTGCCGACATGTTACAAACGTTACTAACGTTACATCATGTTACAAGATCTCCCCCATACTGGGCTGTAGAGCGCCTCTTGGCGCAATAAATTGAATAACACACATATAAGATCTTCAAACCCCATTGCTCTGGGAAAAACCAACAAATCTCAGATCTTCAATTAGCACTTGGTAATGAGTACATTACAATAGATATCTGGAATAACTCTCCAAATCTTATCTTCTCCTATGCAAACCCTCACCCGACTAGAAGATCTCTTCTTTTTGGCCCAACTTGGCCCTCCTCTTGGTGGCCCTAACACAACCTCCTTGATCACTTTGCTCAATTTCACTCCCTCTCTCTTGGATAATGAGAATTACTCGCAATTGGACTAACTCTGCAAATACCCAACTTGGTATTGCTCACTTTGATCACCTGGACTCCTCTCGAAAACTCGGAGCGAATCTCGCCTGTGATACTTAATAATGACAAGGGATTCTTACTTTATAACACAAAGTACATCCAAATACCATGGACTAAAACCATGGGACACAGAAAACCATGGGCAAACTCAAACTTACCCATTTTAGGTGTTATAAAGACTACCTTTACAACTTCGTCTAGAGAATACAACATAGGCACTTCACACATTGCTAGACACACCCAATGTGGAAGTAACTTCCTCACTATACAAACTCTAACAATCCCTCTTAGCGAGAGAAGTACTTCCAATCGAGACACCTCCACCATGATCCAAATCTTGAGCTACTGTTCCTCTATCTGCATCTAGATGTCCTGCACTGGAACTGCTAGTTGCTCCTTATGGATTGGAGCCACTTGTTCCCTCTGGTTTTGAGTGGCTAGCTCCCTCTGCACCATAGAGCCCTACTCTTATGCTAGAATTTTTTCCAACTCCTTGTACTTCAACAACCTGCTCCCTCTACACTAGAGCACCCCTCCTTTGTTGTGCTAGAGCCCCCATCTACTTCCAAACTGAAGCATATTGTTCCCTCTGCACTAGAGCATGTTGCTCCCTCTATGCTGGAACTTCCTGTAGCCTTTTGTTGCTCATCCAACTATGACAACTCTTTGAGATGAACCTTCTGCTCTATCACTGTCACTGAATGCCATTCTTGACTCCCTTTAAGTCCTTGTAAGCTCCTATTGTTGTCCTGCTTTGAGATCCCTCCTAGATCCCATAGTCTCTGATAACTCCTGTCCGGAATTGAAAACCACCATTTCAACAGAACACTCCAGACCACTATCACTATGATACTCCACGCTCCTTGATCTCAGCTAACCTTACCTTCCACTAAAGATTGTTGGAGACATTCTCCAACCAGTCCTCACATCTCAACCCTGAGGTCATCTTTGTTGGACACCTACTACAACCCCTTCTTGACCACACTTAGAAACCCTAACTTGATTTCCCTTCAATTTTTCCTGGCATTTTTCTTCCAAAATGACCACGTCTCTGTCAACCATCACTGTGTTGTATGCACTTTTGACCGGTTTTTCCTTTTACTATTGGTCAACAATCCCAATCTACCAGTATACCTCTATCGATTATTTTGCCCACGATCCCGACACCTTTTTTGTTATGGTGGTTAATTTGCTACAGCCCGCAACGTCACCTTTGTTGCGATTGCTTCCTGCTGCAGATATTTTCCGTCGTCCTAATCACCACTCCAACGATTGACTTCCACACATCTACTGCACCCGATCCCGAGCATTCCTTAATGCTTGCCCGGCTCCCTTGCTTCACATGGGCTCCAATCTGTCTACGTTTTCTCACCTTTCCACATAGACTGCCTTATGCCACGTCCTATCCACCAACAAACTCCCATGTCATGTCTCACAAGCATGTGTTGGCTCTCCTAGTAACAGACTGCAGCTAAGAATTTGTCCACCTCGTGACACAGCAAGGTCTCGTGTTGTCCCTATCTAAATGTTCTAATGCATATCCCAATTTAACTCGTGGTCGAGCCCACCACCCTACTGGCGTTGATCTCTGTGTGCAGTCGCCAAACTCCTAATCTCTGGTAGCTCCCCACGATCCAAGCTTATACTGCCTTGAATTCTAATCAACCCCTCCTGCAGGTGCAACTCCCAACACTCGATGCAGAATACGGTCGCTACCCTTGTGTCGGTTAATCCACTCAACCAACTTTTTGCTCCACCTGAGCTTCACAGCCGCCCACAGACTCTTCTACTTCATGCTCCTACAGCTCAATCTCACTGAGATCTAGTGCCACCACCCTTGGCCAACTCAATGCCCCAGCAACAACACACAGTCTACTCTGCAAACCATCACAATCTTGCTTCTTTGTTGACTGCTGCGATTACGGCGATATCTACACGTGCAAACTTCGCGCAATCGTACGGCCCATACCGTGGCCATACGATGCTCTCGTCCCCTTTTTTTTGTTTGCTCTTATGTGCAATTCTTCAAACCCACTCTAATACCATGTGAATTTTATGACTTAACTTAATTATCCAACATTCTTATTAAACCAACTGCAAAAATGAACTTGAAATGTTATTTAATGAATTGAATAACACACTTACAAGATCATAATGCAACAGAACATAAAACAATACAGCTACACAATCAAACAAGTATTTTACCCTAGAAAACCCCATTGCTCTGGCGAAAAACTAGCAAATATCAGGTCTTCAATTAGCACTTGGTAATAAGTATATTACAATAGATCTCTCGAATAACTCTCCATATTTGATCTTCTCCTATGCACTCAAACCCTCGCCCAACTAGAAGATCTCTTCTTTCTGTCCCTCCACATGGTGGCCCTAACTCGGCCACCTTGATCACCCTGCTTGAATTCACTCCCTCTCTCTTGGATAGTGAGAATCACTTGTGATAGGATTAACTCTGCAAATACCCAACTTGGTGTTGCTCACTTTCATCACCAGGACTCCTCTCTAAAACTCAGAGCGAATCTCGCTTGTGATACTTGACAATGACAAAGGATTCTTACTTTATAACACAAAGTACATCCAAATACCATGGGCTAAAACCATGGGACACAGAAAACCATGGGAAGACTCAAACTTACCCATTTTAGGTGTTATAAAGACCACCTTTACAACTTTGTCTAGAGAATGCAACATAGGCACTTCACACATTGCTAGTGTTAAATTTTCTTAAGATTATAGCAGTATATCTTAATTGCATTTATCAATAGGATCACTAGAAGATAGACAAAGCACAGAACAATAACACGAGTATTTTTCACCTAGGAAACCCAAATGGGAGAAAACCCAGAAAACTTCGTCTAGAGATAATAATACTGAGATCAGAGTATAATGAAGAAAGAAAGAGAAAAATATGAAAATGCCTTCCAAAGATAGAAACCCAAAAAACTTCTCTCTCTCCCAGAAAATTGTGCACTTCACTTGTGCTGATGTGCTGCTACTGTGTGTAAAAATGAGGGGCACCTCCTATTTATACTGTTTTCCCACTAAAAATTTAACTGAGGCCGACTTCACTTGGGGGAGGAATATAATTTTAGTTTATTTCTTTTATCGATGGCTTTTCACCCCAAGGTTTATATTGTTCTTTCTAGGGGTTGTATGAATGATTACAACAAGTTCAACTCCCGAAGAAGGACAATAAGAACAGTGTCTGAAGTTGCACGAACTCCAACACTCCCTCTCAACAAGGAAGGTATTCTTCGGTTTTCATCGGCATCATGATCATCTGGGTTTCATCTTTACATCTATATTGTCTCTATCATCTCTAAATGTACTGAAGGTTGTCATTATGAATTTGTTCTATCCGGATGTCTAAGAGAAAATATTCTGCTACCTATCCGTCTCTATTACTGATGGAATACTTCCATGCTTGGCTTAGAGATCCTGGATGAGAACACGTGCACGACCATCTACTACTTGTTCGTCTCATCTATCGATGGGGTACTCCCATTCCTGGCTGAGAACCTGAACAAGTAGAGGTACCTATGCAATCACACGACCATCTACTACATGTCCGACTCATCTACCGATGGGATTTCTCCCATACCTGGCTCAACACCTGGACGAGCAGAGGCACCAATGTGAAGCCGACCATCCACTACCTATCTGTCTCATCTCCAGATGGGATTTCTCCCATACCTGGCTAAGAACCTGGACGAGCAGAGGTACCTGGGCAAGGGTATAGTGAGTGTCTCTAAGTCATCTTTCCCTCTCAAGGAGGGATAGGTTCTCTTCTACTCCAAGTCTTCTGCGAAAGTATTCAAATTACACCCTCGGAAGAGGCTTGATGAGAAAATCTGCAGTCTGGTCATCTGTCGGAATATATCGTAGCTCAATCGCACCTTTCTGCACCATATCACGTATGTAGTGATATCGAATCTCTATGTGCATTGACTTGTCATGAAATACAGGATTCACTGACATTTGCACACAACTCTGGTTATCACAGTGAATCACGGCTGGCTCTGGAATCTTGTAATGTCCTCATCTGATTAGGCATTGAGGACCAAAACCGCTAACCTATGTGATTCCTTTGGGTTCGAGCCGTTACTGACAGTTAGGGAATCAACTGAAGACTGATGCCATCTACAGAAAATCTAGGGCATCAATATGATATCACCATTAGGTCAAAGAGGACCACTGGGGCCAAAGGCCACCATCATGCATGACATCTAAGTATTATTTAATGATGAATGCACCCATTTTAATCCCCATGCGCATGCATGCAAGTCAACTGCAAATTAAAAATTAAAGTGACCTAATTAAGTCAAAAGTTAGGGTTTTCGCAGTTGAAAGCTATAAAAGGAAAATAAAGTGAATGGAGACTTTACTTTTTGATGATTATTGATTTTAGAGCTCTTGAGTAGCAGTACAGTGTGCGACCACAGCAGTTGGGGTTGGAGACGGCGTCTTCAACTAACGGGGTTTCGACAGTGAGATATCTGCCCTTATCTAATCCAGAGTAAGCCATCCAGGTTCACCATCCGCTCTTCAATTTATTCACAGTTATCCAGTATCCATCAGAGATTGTTTGCAGGGGCACATGTGCAGCCGTAAGGGGTTTTCAGCTGGAAAGCCCAAATCATTCGCTGGGTCTTCAGATATAAGTTTACCTTCGAAACCCAGGCACCATTCTCATCATCGGTATCATACTCCAGTAACCGGTGATTATCAGATCTAGTCTTGATCATCCTGAGCAGCTATCAACAGTTTCGGGATCAAGGGAGCGTGAGCAGCTAAACCTCCAGATCAATTCGCTAGCTTGCCTAGAGACCTCAAAACTTCTGCATGTGTCAGGCATTCTCTCCGACACGGGAAGACTATCAATTCTGCAAATTCTCAGCTTCATCGGACACCTCCTTCACTGAAAACGTCACCCTTAGCTGATTTTGGGTTCGTGCTACTAGGGTATCACCGAAAGTAGAAGATACCAGGTCATCTCCGATTCAGCTCTTGATGCATGCATATTCTCTCAAGAGCGTTCCAGCCAGCTTATCAATGGTAAGTGTTCATTCTATCCTACAAACCCTAACCCTAATTTTAGCTATAAAATAGGGAATTTTTGCATGGCAGTTTGCATGCCCGGCTGTTTCAGGAAATTTGCATAGAATTAGAAAATATCAGGATTTGGGATATTACAGTGGTATCAGAGCTATCTTCTTGGCCAGCTGTGGGCTTAACAAATGAGAAATAGATGAATACATAAGAAGACCCTTTTGTAACCTATAGGAAAAGAAGGAGTAGATACACAGGGGACTTTGAGGATATCCAACTAAAGGATATCAGCTCAGACATGGAACAAACAGGTATACACTCTGACAGGGGAAAGGGAATGGGAGAAGATGAGGTCAGAATGGAGTTTCGCAACTTAGTATCTTCATTGCAAGACTTAGCCAAAGGGCAAAAAGATGTACTCAATGCAATCAATAGATTATCGGCAAAACCATAAATAGGTAACAACAGTACACCTCCCTCACCGGTAGATCGAGGGTCTACAAGCAGCAGTGGAAAGGTTGCATACACCAATATACAGAATACACTGCACATATATTGCAAACCTTCCAACAGGCCTACTATGCCTCACTTCTTGGCAAGATGCAGCAGGAGGTCCAGTCATGCAGGTAGAGCCTAGTGAACCTTTTGGGGCTCATTTGCAGGAATACAAAGACTTAGGGGATGAGTTTCATGTCGCCATGTCTTTTTCGGATTTTTGCAACATGAAGAGTAGGAACAGGCCCAGGAATTTCAACAAGGGATTCAATCACAACTATGAGTTGCAGAAGACCTTGGGCAGGTTGACCATCCCAAACTTTGATGGGACTCGCAGAGATTCAGCGAGGATATGGGTTCAAAAGTTGGATACCTATTTCCAACTCAATCCCATGACAGAGACAAATGCCATTAAATTTGCTACACTCCACCTAGACGGAGAGGCTCACGAGTGGTGGTACCACGGATTGGTGACATTGGGTCACAACACCATACACTCCTACGGTGAGTGCACTCAGAAGCTCATGGAGAGGTTTGACAGGAAGGACCCAGAGATACATTTCAGGCAGTTGGCTCAACTCAAACAGACAGGTAGTGCAGAAGCCTTCATCTCAGAATTCCAGAGGATAGCAGTCATGGTAACAGATGTGTCAGAGAGCAGGTTGACTATGTTATTCACTGAGGCCCTAACAGAGCCACTACGGGGATGGGTGAAAGCCTACAAACCCTCCACTCTGTAGGATGCCATTAGCAGAGCCAGAGATCTACAGGATTCAGTCCCAAAGAACAAGTTCCCTCTCAAAACCAACTTTCATGTTAGGGACAAGGACAAGAAACCTTTCCAGCAGGACGTACCCAAGAAAACCTGGTTAGACGAGGACACTAGAAAAGACTTAAGGTGGAAGAAACTATGTTTCACTTGTCAGGAACCATGGGTGCCAAGACATGTTAGATTTTTAACATTAAGCTAGCAATATTAGGATCTTTTAACTGAGAGAATAACAAGCACAGCAATCAAACACAAGAGACAATGAACACAGTGTTTTTCCTCGGGGAAACCATAAATGGAGAAAACCCCG
>LPNX010041672.1:212642-259467 GCA_001517045.1 Pseudotsuga menziesii
ATCGAAGTACAAGACATAAGATACATAGATGAATACATTTCGAAGTTACAAATACATCCACAGGACACAAGTGTGCGAGGAAGGCGAAGGCTCACTACATCAAAGTGTATTCGGACAGTGATGAGGAGGACTATGAGCAGGAAGCCACAGAAGAACTACGAGCAGCTGAGGAAGAATCACTCCAAGGTGATACACCAGAGGCAGTCATTGCTACATTATCTGGAGTACCAATATTCCATACTCTCAGGGTCAGAAGAGTAGTACAGGGTCATAGAATAGGAGTATTGATTGATAGGGGAACAACCCACAATTTCATTGACTCCGCTTGGGTAGCCAAGAGAGGTATTCAGACCGAGAAGTTCGAAGGATTCACTGTAGCAATAGCCGGGAACTCTAGCATGGAGTGCAACTACTGGATTCCAAAATTGAATGTCACATTAGGTAACTATCAGATAATAGATTCATTTTATGTAGTAGATGTATCAGATAGTCATGTAGTATTGGGTGTTCAGTGGCTTTATTCAATAGGGAAATATACTACAGACTACCGAGCAATGGAAATGGAATTCCAGGGGCCAGACGACAAACGGGTAGTTTTGAGGGGCATGAACACTTATCCCCCAAAACCGGTCTCGTCACAGAGAATGGAGGCAGTACTCAGACAGATTGATATAGAATGGGCTGCAGAATGTTTTGTCACCTTTAGAAAACCCCCAGAAACCAGCACACAACACCCAAGCGACATTCAGGCCTTGTTACAGAAGCACGAAAAGGTATTTCAGGACCTTCCATCAGGTAGACTGCCAGACCAAGGTTTTGAACACATCATTGAGCTAGAGGAGGAGACACAGGCAGTCATCACCACTCCTTATCGACATCCCAAAAGATACAAGGATGAGATCAAGAAAACGATCAAAGAATTGTTGGAGCTTGGATACATTCGGCCCAGTTTAAGCCCCTTTGCATCTTCAGTGGTCTTGGTCAAGAAGAAAGATTGTACACTGCGAATGTGCATTGACTATCGAGCACTCAACAAAAAGACCATTAAAAACAAGTATCCCATCCCTAGAATTGATGAACTCATGGACGAACTACGGGGTGCCAAATACTTTTCCAAGATTGATCTTTGTTCGGGGTACCATCAGATCCAAGTAAGGGACCAAGACATCTCCAAAATAGCTTTCTGTTGTCACTATGGTCACTATGAGTTTTTGGTCATGCCTTTTGGACTTACCAATGCTCTAGCCACTTTTCAGTCGTGCATGAACCATACCTTCAAAGTTCAGCTACATAAGTTTTTGCTAGTATTCTTTGATGACATCCTGATTTACAGCAAAACATGGGAGGAGCATCTGAAACACCTGGACAAAGTACTGAGCATTCTAGAAGAAGACTTGCTTTACACGAAAATGTCCAAGTGTGAATTTGGCATGAAGGAAATGTTGTATCTAGGGCACATAATCAGTGAAAAAGGAATACAGGTTGACATGGAGAAAATCCGAGCTATCAGAGATTGGCCCGCGCCAAAAACAGTCACAGAGTTGAGAGGCTTCTTAGGTCTGTGCACTTATTACCAAAGGTATGTTAAGGGATTCTCCCAATTTGCAGCACCCCTCACAGATCTCACAAAGAAGGGAGCTTTCACCTGGACAGAACTAACACAGTAAACTTTCAAGGAGATTAAAGTCATTATGAGTTCTTGTCCAGTTTTAGCATTACCGGACTTCTCACAACCATCTGTAGTAGAATGTGATGCCTCAAGGGAAGCGCTAGGAGCAGTATTGATGCAAAATCATCACCCTATTGCATTTGAGAGTCGTAAACTGTAGAACTACGAGCGCCACTACTCCGTATATGACAAAGAAATGCTAGCCATCTTACATGCTCTCACGAAGTTCAAACAGTACCTAGTGGGAAGTAAGTTCAAAATCAAAACAGATCATAACAGCCTCAAGTATTTCTTGGAGCAGAAGGAACTGAATGAGCACCAACAAAAATGGGTCAGCAAAGTACAAGCCTACGATTTCGAGATCGAGTATGTAAAAGGTAAGAATAATGTAGTACCTTATGCATTGTCCAGGCGACCCGCCTCACTATCTCTCATGAGTATATCCACAGATTGGAGGGCACTTCTCTTAGTAGAATACTCCAAAAATAAATTCACTTGCGAATTATTGGATGGACAAATTCAGGATGACATGTACAGGATTGTAGATGACATCATCTATTACAAGAACAAGATATACCTAGTCCTAGAATCAACTTTGAGGAAAAAGATCATACAGGCAGCACATGACTCTCCGTTATCAGGACATCAGGGTTTCTTGAAGACCTACAGACAGATCCGAGAGAGGTTCTCATGGAAGGGCCTCAAAGGGGAAGTTATGCAGCACGTACAGGAATGAAGCATATGTCAGCAGAACAAGATCGAAAACATCCATCTAACGGGGTTGCTTCAGCCACTACCAATTCCAGTGGGAAAGTGTCTCCCTGGACTTTATTACAAAATTGCCCAAGGTCCAAGGGCGGGATTGTTTATACGTCGTAGCTGATAGACTGACCAAGTTCGCACATTTCTTTTCTATATCATCTGATTACTCTTCGGCTCAAGTAGCTGAGTTATTCTTCAGGGAGGTCTTCAAGTTACACGGGTTACCCAAGACCATTGTCAGTGATCGGGACAGTAGATTCACAGGTGCCTTCTAGCAGGAACTATTCAGATTAGTGGGGACCGAACTGGCTACCAGCACGAGTTATCATCCCCAGAGCGATGGACAAACTGAAATTGTCAACAAGTGGATTGAAGGATATCTGAGGAACTACGTAACAGGGCAGCAGTGAACCTGGATTAAATGGCTACACTTAGGGGAGTACTACTACAATACTACCTATCCCATGTCTATTAGGATGACACCTTTTAAGGCATTATATGGCTACGAGGCCTTGGACTATGCAGATTTAGCATTCGGAGACAGTAGGGCTCCTAAGGCAAAGGATTGGATACAGGAGAGTCAAGACATTCTTAAAATCTTGAAGGAAAACTTACATACAGCCCAGAATCAGCAGAAGTTGTATGCAGACAGACATAGGGTTGAGCGGAGCTTTGAGGTAGGAGATTTGGTATACTTAAGGCTCCAACCTTACAGACAGTCTTCACTTAAGAAGAAAGGAGCGGAAAAGTTAAAACCTCGCTTCTATGGACCCTACAGAATAATCAGGAAGATGGGAGAGGTGGCATATAAACTAGAACTACCACATGAAAGTAAAATTCACAATGTATTCCATGTGTCCAACCTAAAAAAGACCATTGGGCAACACATTGCTCCATCAACACAATTACCTCCTTTAGATGATGAAGGACTACTGATATTGAATCCTGAACGGATCATACAGACTAGAGAAAGGAAACTCAGGAACAAGGTAATTAGGGAATACTTGGTTCAATGGAAAGAACTACCGCAAGAGGATGCCACATGGGAAGGTGAACAGGTATTGCAGCATCCCAGTTTGCAGTTGCTTGAGGACAAGCAATCCCAAGCGGGGAGGACTGTAATGTCCTCATCTAATTAAGCATTGAGGACCAAAACCGCTAACCTATGTGATTCATGTGGGTTCGAGCCGTTACTGACAGTTAGGGAATCAACTGAAGACTGATGCCATCTACAGAAAATCTAGGGCATCAATATGATATCACCATTAGGTCAAAGAGGGCCACTGGGGCCAAAGGCCACCGTCATGCATGACATCTAAGCATTATTTAATGATGCATGCACCCATTTAAGTCTCCATGCACATGCATGCAAGTCAACTGCAAATTAGAAATTGAAGTGACCTAATTAGGTCAAAAGTTAGAGTTTTCGCAGTTGAAAGTTATAAAAGGAAGATAAAGTGAATGGAGACTTTACTTTTTAATGATTATTGATTTTGGAGCTCTTGAGTAGCATCACAGTGTGCGGCCACAGCAATTGGGGTTGGAGACGACGTCTTCAACTAACAGGATTTCGACAGTGAGATATCTGCCCTTGTCTCATCCAGGTTCACCATCTGCTCTTCAATTTATTCACAGTTATCCAGTATCCATCAAAGATTGTTTGCAAGGGCACGTGTGCAGCCGTAAGGGGTTTTCAGCTAGAAAGCCCAAATCATTCGCTGGGTCTTCAGATCTCAATTTACCTTCGAAACCCAGGCACCATTCTCATCATCGGTATCATACTCCAGTACCCGGTGATTATCAGATCCAATCTTACTCATCCTGGGCAGTTATCAGCAGTTTTGGGATCAAGGGGGCGTGAGCAGCTAAACCTCCAGATCAATTCGCTAGCCTGCCTAGAGACCTCAGAACTTCCGCATGTGTCAGGTATTCTCTCCAGTGCGAGAAGACTAGCAATCCTGCAAATTCTGAGCTTCATCGGACACCTCCTTCACTGAAAACGTCACTCTTAGCTGATTTTGGGTTCGTGCTGCTAGGGTATCACCGTAAGCAAAAGGTACCAGGTCATCTTCGATTCAGCTCTTAATGCATGGATATTCTCTCAGGAGCGTTCCAGCCAGCTTAACAGTGGTAAGTGTTCATTCTATCCTGCAAACCCTAACCCTAATTTTAGCTATAAAATAGGGAATTTTTGCATGGCAGTTTGCATGCCCTGCTGTTTCAGTAAATTTGCATAGAATTAGAAAATATCGAGATTTGGGATATTACAAATCTAGCCAAACAATCCTGCAAGAAGTTTACAAAGTCAAACTGCTTCTCGGGTTGCTGAACTAGTAGCCATATACTCGGCCTTTGCAGTACTGAGAGCTACTGAGTTCTACTTCCTACTGCACCAGGAAATAACTGCAGAACCCATACTGAAACAGCATCGTGAAGTACTTTTCCTATCAAAGAGCATCCGACCCAATCTAAGTCTGTAAACCCTTATAATTGCAAGTCACATTCTAAATCATATCGTAGACCATATCCCACAGTGCCACGTAAGTATCTGTGCACATGTTTTGCAGCAATCCAGTGAATCTACCTCAGTTCGCACATGATTTGACTGAGAGCATTCACAACAAAACAAATATCTGGTCTGGTGTTTGTCAGATACATCAAGGACCCAATCAACTGGAGATACATGGTGGGATCAATCAAATTTGAATCTGAAGTAGAATCCCTCAGCTTCTTCAAGTTTGCATCCATCGGAGTAGCTATGAACTTGCAGTCCAACATTTTGAATCTCTTCAGTATATCTATGGTGTATTTTACTTGTCCTAGGAAAATCTCTTTCTGCCTCTGCCATACTTCTAATCCCAAGAAGTAGTGCATCAATCCAAGATCCTTCATTTTGAACTCAGAGGCGAGTTTCTTCTTACACCATAAGATAAGTTTCTCATTTCCGGTAAGAAACAAGTCATCCACATATAGTACCAAAATCAGTGGCTCATCATTCACAACCTTGTAGTAAAGGTTGGGGTCTGCATCACTCTTGGTGAATCCGAGACTCACCAGGAATCTGTCTATCCGTCCATACCAAGCACGAGCTACTTGCTTGAGTCCATATAACACCCATTTCATCTTGCATACGTGAGACTTCTTTCCATGGACAACAAACCCTTCTGGTTGTTCAATATATACTTCTTCCTCGATAATACCATTGAGAAAGGCAGTCTTGACATCCATCTGATGCAACTTCAATCCCATAAATGAAGTAATAGCAATAATCGATCTGATGGAAGCGTATCGGGCCACAGAAGTAAATGTCTCATCATAATCGACTACCTCTTTCTTAGAGAACCCTCTGGCAACAAATCTGGCCTTGTTTTTTTCAATACTCCCATCTGCTCCATGTTTGATTTTGTATAGCCATCTAAAAGTTACAACTAACTTCCCCTTAGGTCTCAGTACAATCTCCCACGCATCATTCTTCATGATGGATTGATATTCTTCCACTATGGCATCCTTCCAAACTTTGTGTCTGGATGAATCTTCATAAGTGGTTGGTTCTGAGTCAATGATATGACTCATCAATGCAACATAACTGGAGAACCTCTAAGGTCTTTTGATTTCTCGAAAAGTTCCATGTGGAGCTTCATGCCCCTCTGCATCCTATAAAGTTTGTTGTGCCCATCTAGGTCTTTTTCGACTTACTGTCATATCTTCGGGAATATCAACTGTCGCGACTGGATCAATGGGATCGATGGGTTCATCTTTTCCTGCTAACTCATTCTGAACTGGAGAAGGAGATGATCTCATCTCCAATTCCTCATCATCGATCTCCATGTTTGATCCTCCGCCTTTCCTGACAGTTATTTCTTCTTCAAAGGTCACATCCCTGCTAACTTCGATCTGTCTGGATCCTGGGATATAAATTCTGTAGGCCTTTGAAGGTTCACTATATCCCACGAAAGTTTCATTCTTGCCTGAAGGTTCTAACTCTGTCCTTTTCTCCTTGGGCACATGAATGTAGACTGGACAGCCAAAGGTTCAAAGATGACCCAATTCTGGTTTTACTCCTGTAAAGGCTTCTTCAGGAGTCATGTTCTTCACTATCTTATGTGGGCATTTGTTCTGTATATATACAGTTGTTTTGCATGCTTCTTCCCATAAGAACATGGGTAGACTCTGGTCATGAATCATAGCTTTGGCTACCTCCACAATTGTTTTGTTCTTTCTTTCAGCATCCCCGTTTTGTTGGGGATTGTAGGGAACTGTAAGCTCCCTCTTAATTCCTGCGTCTTTGTAGAAATCATTGAATTCCGTAAAGGTATATTCTCCACCATTATCTAATCTTAGGATCTTGATCCTCTTCCCTGACAAATTCTCGACTTGTGCTTTGAACTCCTTGAATTTACTGAGTACTTCCTCGGATTCCTTGGTCTTAAGAAATTAGATCCAAGTCTTCTGTGAGTATGCATCAATGAAGGTTACATAGTAATGATATCCTCCCAATGAGGTAACTGTCATTGGGCCACACAAGTCAGTGTGCACTAGATCCAAGATTTCTTTGGATCTGCTCTCACTATCTGGGAAAGATTTCTTGGCATTCTTGCCAAGAGCACATCCTCTACATGTTCCATCATGGTCTACCTGTAGCACTAGTATACTTGTAACTATGTTCTTCACTGTTAGGAGAGCTCTGAAATTTAGATGAGCCAATCTTCTATGCCATAGCTCACCCATACTTGTAGAGTCATGGACTAGGGCTTGGACTCGTGGAGTGTTCAATCGATACAAGCTCTCCTTTCCCATACCAATTACTTTGGTTGTATCCATGCTTGAGTTCTTCTGCCAAGCAAGTACTTTTCCATCTGAAAATGCTACCTTATATCCTTTGTCTTCTAAAGCTGAGATGGAAACAAGAATTCTTTTCATACCAGGTACATAGAGCACATCACTTAAGTGTAGAGTATCATTAGACTCTAGCTGAAGGGAGGTAGCCCCAGATCCCTTCATAGTGTAGTTGGCATCGTCTCCAAGTACAACACGGAGATGAGAATCTTTCTCAACAACTTCTGAGAGATTTTCTTTATATCTCGTCATGTGTCTAGATGCACCACTATCTATGAGCCAAGTATCACTAGTGGTGGGAACCGTACCTGATAGAGCTAATATGAAGAAGAATTATGTACGATCTTCATTCTTCTGTTTCTTGTGATGATGATCTTCCTCTACATCAGCAGTTGAAGTTCCATGCTTCCTTTTGTGAGAACTTCGACAGCTACTGGCATAATGACCGTATTTCTTGCACCTGTAGCATTGGATCTGAGATATATCCTTCTTTTGTTTCTTCTGATCTAGGGGACGACTTGATCTCTTATCTTGATGCTTATGAATGTACCGCCTCCTTCCCCTTCCCTTGCCTTTCTTGACATGAGATACGAACGCTTGATTTTCCTCAAGTTGAGTGCCATGAAGTCTTTGGCGTGCTGCGATTCTTGTTTCTTCCTGAGTGCATTCTGCCCATAGCTTATCAAATTTGGGCAACTTGGTCCGACCACTTATAGTTTGGATAAAAGACTCCCAAGATGGTGGGAGACCATTTAAGTTGGTCATAACGAGATCCTTTTCTTCAAGATTGCCTCCACTGGACTTTAGCTTGTCCAGGAGCTCGGTGAACCTCATGAAATATGAGACTATATTCTTGGACTTCGTCATCTTCATGTTCGACACTTGATTCTTAAATGTGAGAGTCACATTGATGCTACTGTGTTCAAATAGCTTCTTTAGAGTTTTGAACATCCTCCTCGTCGTCGTCTTTTCTGAGATCTGAGGAACCAAGTGATCTCTAGCTGAGTCCACTAAAATCCTCCTTGCTTTGGCATCATCCTTTCTCCAGCGAGGTTTGTCTTCTTCGACTTCTGGTTCTGGGACTTTTGCCTTTATAAACTGTAATAGGTCATTTTCTTCTAGTAGAAGAAGAACACTAGACTTCCAGGGGATGAAGTTGGAAGCCCCTTCCAAACGATCTTCAACCTTCATGCTGATCATCTTGACTGCAGATTTGGATCTAAGACCCTAGCAGAGGCTAGGCCAAAAAATGAAAGTTGGAGTTTTGGAAAACTGACTCCACAGATGATGCGCCCTAGAGAGGCGAGTTGAGTACAGGTAGAGTCAAGCCAAAACTATGGAGAAGGTAGGTCAAAACCCTAATTTCTGTTGCAGCTATAGAATTAGGTCAAAATTGAAAATTCTCAGAATTAAATTTTGTCTTCACCAAAAGATGTGCCCTCCTTAGAGTGAAATTCCCAAGGCTCTTTTCCTGCCAAAAGGTTGAGTGAAGACCTTGAAAGATGAAACCCTAGTTCCGACAGGTTTCCGACAGAGCTCCAGAAATGGCTTCTTCTAGCACTGCTCTGAAACCATGTTAAATTTTCTTAAGATTATAGCAATATATCTTAATCGCATTTATCAATAGGATCACTAGAAGATAGACAAAGCACAAAACAATAACACGAGTATTTTTCACCTGGGAAACCCAAATGGGAGAAAACCCAGCAACCTTCGTCTAGAGATAATAATTCTGAGATCAAAGTACAATGAAGAAAGAAAGAGAAAAATATGGAAATGCCTTCCAAAGATAGAAACCCTGAAAACAATCTTCTTCTACACTGCATGCGAACTTCTCTCTCTCCCAAAAAACTGTGCACTTCACTTGTGTTGTTGCTGTGTGTAAAAATGAGGGGTGCTTCCTATTTATATTGTTTTCCCACTAAAAAATTAATTGGGGCAGACTTCACTTGGGGGAGCAATATTATTTTATATTTTATAATTTTATTTTATTTCTTTTATTGCTGGCTTTTCACCTCAAGGTTTACATTGATCTTTCTAGGGTTTGTATGAATGATTACAACAAGTTCAATTCCCGAAGGAGGACAATAAGAATAGCTTCTAAAGTTGCACAAACTCCAACAGCTAGAAACACCCAATGTGGAATTATTTGCCTCGCTATACAAACTCTAACAAAAAGGTCAAAATGGGATAAGTTCCCAAAAGACTTTATGCAGAAGATAACACTAGTATGAGAAAATAATCAATGAATTCCACAATCTTAACTCTTTAAAGAGAGACTAGAAAGAAATAGCTTGAAATATACATGAAGAATTTATGGTAGAAAAAGATCATGTGACCTCTAAATTGTTGGCAGTGACAATGAGAAGTTTGCACAAACAAATGCACAATGAATGTATCTATTGACACTTTAAGGCTTCGAGTGAAAATAAAGTTTAACATCCTCCATTAAGGCATACAAAGATACATCATGAAATAAAATATAAACAAAGGTGGCACGTAAAGTAGAACATGTTGATCTTGTTAGCCCCCATTTTGACATGGGTGTCCACATGTGTTTTTTGTCACACATTCAACAAGGATTACAAGTTGATGGAGCAATGGATGGCCTACGTTCCTTGATGCTAGAGATTTGCTTCATGTTGTGATGATGTTCTAGCATGTGGATTGTTGATGGATCTTCATGATGTTTCCTCTCATAATGTTTTTGCTCTCATATCGATGGTGTTGCACATGTTTATCACACATGGATCACTCTCTTGTGGAGCACCCTAGTGCTTTGATTTTGTTAGGCATCTAGATCACATGTGTTATCATTATACATGCAACAGTTGGCTTCTTTACATGATGATGTGGCATTTGGAGACTCGTCCATGCAAGCACTTTATCTTATAGCATGATTTGATGACATGGTTGGCTTATATGGAAAATATGGTGACATGTGGACGCCTTTCTTACCGAGAACTCTTGCTCATATGATGTATTTCATGCTTGAGGATGTTTGGTGATTGACTTTCCATAAAGCACCCTCCGCCTAGAGCATGTTTGGTGGCATATAGGACATGTTTCATTGGAGTTTCCCTCGGCCCTTAACCCTTGGTTGGCATCATGACATGCTTAGCTATCATTTCTATTGGAGTTCTCCTACCTTTTATCACTTGGATGGAATCTTGGCCCTATTAGGTATCATTGTTGGCTGAATGATCTCCTTGTTTCTCTATATTTGGCACATGTGGAGGCATGTTATTGACTTATAGAAGGGGTTGTTACCTTCCTCGTGGAGAGGGTATCTATTTTGTATACATTGCTCTTGGATTGGATGCTTTGCTTTTTACGTAGTCATCAACGAATTGATCATGGTACTGGCACAAATGTTGCCAATTTATACATTAGTCTTCTCAATACCTTAATGAGTAGAACTCGTCATGCATCACCTACATGATGTTGCCCCAAGTATGATGGGTCCACCACATACCTCACATTGCTAGTTGTGGGGTTCCCACCAAGGCTTTGTGATCAAGTACATTTTCACGATTGTGAGCTTTATCTTCACTACATCAATGAAAATATTAGCTTCTAAGTAGGTATGGAGAGCGAGCACTAAATCACTCATCAACCACTTGAGCATCAATTCTAACTTTAAACAAAGGGATTGCTATGATCAACTTTTAAAGGGAATCATGCCACCAAGTGAGCTTGATCTACGCTAAGCACATGTTGTTGAATTTTGGGCAGCATCAAGAGCCATTCTCCAAGAGATTGGCATCAACCTAAAGCTGAGGACCTAGTCAAGGACTAGGATGTTGATGTTCTTGTTCTCCTCCTGAAGGAGATTACATCAACATGAATAAACCTTTCTTATAAAGATTCTAGAAGACTAGTTGACCATTGAATAGTGTAGAGGACTGTAATATCCCAATTGATATTCTACCCTTGTATTGATAATATGTTTGCAGTTTATGTGTTTCAGGTGTGTTTGAGATATAATTGAATTTGCATGCAAAATAAGTTTCGTGCCAAAAAGCCCTAAATATAGCAGATCTAGAGATAAAATAGGAAATATGACTCGACAAGATTTGAGTAACATACCAATATTTATAGTTGTGAAGACTCTTCAGTATACAAAAGACATGCATGCCATGCATCCACCAGATATCCAAAAGCATGATGCCAACTCAGAGGTGACGCCCATTCAGCATAAAAACGTCCTTCTCTGGTGATAATCTTCACGTGGAAGATCCAATATGTTGTCGATGATGCTGATAATTTCTAGGAGTGGTGGTACAGGCCCCTGAAGATATAAGATGAAACATGCACAAGTTACGATCCCTCCTGGTACCCTAGCGAATTGTTTTCCCTTGAGTGGGTGACATCCTCCCTCTTCCACGTTTATGTTGATAGTTGCTCCAGGTGTGCAAAGGATCACTTGATAATCACCCATTATAGTGATATGAGCCTACTAAGAAGAATGATAGTGACATGCAAAAGGAATGATGAGTTTTTGGATCCCAACGAATTGTTTTGGGTCTTTCCAGCTTTTCCCAGCAGTAAAACGTGACCCTGTAATAATGGCCTTCTCTGTATGCTAGATCTCTGAAGAAGAATGAATGCGATGAAAAGTTTATGATAGATCTGTGAAAGTTTTCCCAACTTGATTTCAAGCCTTTAGGCTTCTCTGCATTGTTTAAAGCCCAACCCTTTCAATGCATAATTTTTCACAAATTAACCAGACTCAAACACATGTGAAAACTTTTTCTCAATTTTAAACAAACTTAGAAAAAAAAAACTTCAAACTGGAAATGTAAAACTCAGAAATTTTTAGACATTTACACACATGAAAAATTCAGACACTTGTTTTTGTCCAATGGACCAGGAAAAAACCCCTTAGGGAAAACCTGTTTTCAGAGTGTGAGAGATTTTATTTTTCTTCAAGTAAAAATCAGAAATACATTCAACAATACTTATCAGAATTCTGCCACGATTTCCGAACCCTTTTATTGCTGATTTTTCCTCGATTTTCATGCCACATTCACCTCAAAACACATGCCAGAAATTTCTGTACAGACAAAATTTTATGCAGTCGTACACCTCGATTTTTGTGCAAGCAGGTCATACTGTACGATACTGATAGATTTGTACACCTCGAAAATCGTGTTGACGTACGGTTGTACGGACCTCGGTATTCATGATGTTGTTTTGCCTTGATTTTTGTGCAAACCTCCCTCGAATTCTGTGCAGACTTTCTCGATTTCTAAGCATAAAATCTTCCTAGAAATTTGTGCCTTGGCCTTGGAAAATGTGCCCTACAAATTTTCTTCAATCTCTGAAATTTTTCTCTCTCCTGCTTAGAAAACTCTTCAAACCCTCATCTCTTCCTCTCTCCAAAAATCTCTTCTGAAGATGAACAAAATGAATGAACTTTTGCCTTGCCCTCGCCTTTTTGTTCATCGCAACTTCCCCTGTCCATCTAACGATCGAAATTAGATTAGATCAAAGGTTGACATGAAATGCTCCATTAAAAAATAATTAAATGATATTTAGTGCACTTATATCATTTAATAAAGTTGAGTAACCTCTTTTTTCTTGTTAATCACTCACTTAACTTTTTAAATGAGAACTTAGGAAAATACCCACTTAACTTTTTAATAAAGTCACTTTAAAAATATAAAGTGCATCTCACTTTATTAAAACACAAAAATGACTAGGAGTCACATTTAAGTGTCCTTGTCCACCCCAAGGCAACACTAGGTGGACAAACACTTCCTAGGTAACTTTTCAACAATCTGAATTTTCTATCCAGAAATGATTAGGACAAATAGATTTCGTTGTCGAAAACACCTAATAGTTGTTGGCTCACGCCCCTAACCCAAACTTGTTGTTGCGACTACTATTGTTGCTGCTCTAGAAACCAAACTCCAAGATGAATAATGATCATTGATATCCTTTTGGTTCGACTAACCTTCTTATATAGCTTTTAGGGTTTGCATGTAACCTTTAGGGTTTACATGTCACTTTTAGGGTTTGTACTTTACTTTTTGCATGCATGCAATTCTAATTGCTCCTTGACTTAAGCCCGAAGAAATAAGGTCTGGATGCTCTGTATGCTTTATGATATTAACTCTGATGGCCTTCTTTACAATACCGGTGACTTAATAATACTAAATAAATGTTCCTTTCTGCTCCTGGTATTAAATGTCCTCAGACAATTCCCTTTTTCCTTAATACCCGTTCGAACCTATGGGAATTAAATAGGTTAACGGGTGTTTCTGATGCTTATGTAGAAGAGGGCATTACAGTCCTCTCCGCTTGAAATTGCTTGTCCTCAAGCAACTGTAAACCAGGATGCTGCAATTCCTGTTCTCCTTCCCATGTGGCATCTTCAATAGGTAATTCTTTCCATTTTACCAAGTATTCTCGAATTACCCTGGTTGTGAGTTTCCTTTCTCGAACCTGTAGAATCTTTTTTGGAATCAGCACTATAAGCCCTTCATCATCTAATGGAAGTAACTCGATGGATGGAGCTATGTGTTGCCCCACTGTTTTCATGAGATTTGATACCTGAAATACATTATAAATTTTACTTTCCTCTAGAAGCTCCAATTCATAGGCCACCTCTCCAACCTTTCTGACTACTTTGTATGGACCATAGAAGCAAGGTTTTAGCTTCTCCGCTCCTTTTTTCTTGAGTGAAGATTGTCTGTAAGGTTGTAGTCATAAATATACCAAGTCTCCTACCTCAAAACTACACTCGACTCTATGTTTATCCGCGTATAATTTCTGTCAGTTTTGAGCTACCTGTAAATTCTCTTTTAGCACTTTAAGAATATCATGATTGTCCTGTACCCTAAGTTGCATGATACATGGAAACAGAATTGTGTATCCGATACGCAAACGCACTGGAAACGTGACCCCCCAAAATTTAGGAAACAGAGAAACGCGATATATATATATATATATTAGCAAATTAGTAATATCCAAAAACAACCTTAGCAGTACAATATATATTCAAAATTTCAAGATCAACGTTTCTATATGAGGCTACAATGCTACATATATCAAAATGTGAACAATCAACATAGAACTAAAACATGAGATAAGTCGATTTACACAGTGTTGTAGTTGATTGTCATCAAATTGACTTCCTTAAGTAACCCTCGCTTGCTCAAATAATTGTGTGAGATGAGGGAGGTAAAATCCTCCTTTTATTAAAAAACATTGACTTTTAGAGGCTTCTAGAGATTTCCTAAACCATTATTAACCCATTAAAAACAACTTAACCCATTGATTAAGATAACGAGTTCTTTTTTTGGACGGAAAAGCAAGAAGTCAAGGAGGAAACGCGTCGTACAGATGCGGATACAGCACGAAAACACGTTTCCAGCCGTACCACCCGTGTTTCCTCCACGTGAAACACGGTGCTTCGTCGGAAACGCGTTTCCGAGTTTCTTGGCTAGTACGGCGGTGATACGGGGCCTAGTACCAAGTTTCCTGCAACTTAGCCTGTACCCAATATTTTGCCTTAGGGGCTATGCTCTCTCTAAAGACTAAATCTGCAAAGTTTAGTGCCTCATAGCCATATAAAGCCTTGAAAGGAGTCATCCTAATAGACATATGGTGGGTGGTATTATAGCAATACCCCCCTAGGTATAGCCATTTAATCCATGTCCTATGTTAACTGCTACATAATTTCTTAAATATCCATCAATCCATTTGTTGACTATTTATGTCTGCCCATCGCTCTAAGAATGATAACTTGTGCTAGTAGCTAATTCTGTTCCAACTAACCTGAAAAGCTCCTGCCAGAAGGCACTAGTGAATTTAATGTCGCGGTCACTGGCAATAGTCTTAGGTAGTCCATGTAGCTTGAAAACTTCTCGGAAAAACAAATCTGCTACCAATGATGCGGAATAATCCAAAGAAATGACAAAGAAGTGAGCAAATTTTGTCAACCGATATACTACCACGTATAAGCAATCTCCTCCATGTACCTTGGGTAAACTTGTATGTTAGTTGTTGAACTATTTAATACTAAAATCCCAAGGTCCCAAGCTAATCTCAAAAAGGGACCACCATGCTAATGTTGTGCCACTCTGATCATAACCATCCCACTGCTCAGTCTACATCCTCCTCTCCTGGAACTCCAAGTTGAAACACCTATAAGGGATGAACCTACCACCATGGATAGTGGCTTGCATAGGCATCTAGGTGAAGTTACGGCCTACTAACCCATTGCCATACTCAATCTCGAATATCAGAAAAGGAAGTTTGTCTTGATCACTAGCAGTGACTCTAATCAGCTCATGTACTCTAATCATCTCTCCACTAAATAGCTTTGCCACCTGTGCTTGCCCATACTCCGATGAAATCACTGGGAAGTGCATGAACTGGTTAATCACTGAATACAAACTATTTTCCCACTACACGCTTGGTGAACCTATGATGCATTCAACCAACATACTCTCCCACTTCTGCCCAGAAATGATCAAAGACTACATCAATTATATGGGATGTGTGCTTTGACCTACTCTGTTGTCAAGTCATACACTCCCCCTTATCTCTCCCTACATCATCTGCGAAGCCCCTCCATGTGAACCGCTCTAGGGCCTACTTGGATGATGTGAAACATTCTCTGCTCCTAGCACTGATCTGCAAGGTGCTAATCTAAGAATCCCCTTGACTACCATTAATAAGCCTAGAAATCATAAGTTGCACAAACTCAGTTAACTCCTCAAAGGACCACTCCTCCACACATCCAATCCTAAGCATCCCAAGAGTAAACTCCATGTTACCGGTTGAAATGGCAGTCCGGTAAGCTTATGAAGAGAAAGTGACCATTGTCACCTTAGTCACTTTCTTCTAACTGCTTTGGAAGCCTAAGCCTCCTAGGGGGAGCCCTAACACAACTTTGAGGTAACACTTAGACACCCAAAGATATTTCCTTTAGATAATGTTGATGACCAGTGCCTTATTGGAGTTGAACTAGAGAGTGCATTGTGTGTGTTGGTGAAATACGTGAGTGGAATTAACAATGTCTACATTCATTTGTTATATGAAAACAAATTGACCAACTAACAACTAATTACTTACAATGCATCAAACCATGAAACAAATGTTGTTGTCATATATCAATTCAAAAAACATGTACAGCAATATACACCAATCGGTATATAAGTATTATGTCAGTATCAATAATTGGAGCATTTACTACAACATAAAAATGTCATCATTAAGTGCAAACTAACCCTTATGTGTGTTGTATGCAGACTATGTGTAATGATACAGGATGCGAGCAGCCACTTTCAGTGGTAGTTTAATAGGTTCAAAGTTACACGTTTTTACCATTAATAAAGTGGTTTTACAGCCTGTCTATGTCCCTTTTGTTTTGCAGGTTAAAGGGTGCAGAGGGCTGCCACTGTAAGGGCAGCCCTAAAGCTCGATTGAAGAGGGACCAAGGCAACTTGTGCAGCAGACTGCTAGGGTGACGGGAGGATTGGAAAGGTAAAGGAGAAGGTTGTTGTACTGTTTAGAGAGAAGAATAAGGGTAGTTGCTATAGCAGCAGACCCGTGGTAAGTGGGGCAGCCCAAGGGTTGCCTTAAAAGGCAAGCCCGAGAAAGCAACCAAGGAAAAATGAAGGACAACGAGGGTAGAGGTAAGGCCCAAGAGGGAGAAGGGAAATATCAAGAGCTAAACAAAGTTAAGGAAGAGTTACCAAGAGAGGAGAAAGGGTCTTAGGGTTCTCTTAAGGCAGACCCGAGGTAGAATAGGGAATCAGAGAGGGTATCTAAGGGTGTAACAGGCTGTTAGGGTCTATGTCAAGGGCAGCGAGGGTTCTCAAAAGTGCCTAGAAGGCAGCCGAGAAGGAATAAAAAGGGACTGAAGGTTAGAAGGGAAACCTACAGGACTGTTTGGGTATTGGGATGAGAGTAAGGGTATACCAAAGAGCTCTAGTCCTAGGGCATCCCAGTAGAAAATGGCTCCCAAATGAAAAGGACAGACCTAGCTAGGCAACTATACTAGACACTATGGATAAACCCTAGAGAAACTCTCTCATGGAGATGTTCCTCTTCCTTTCAAGGTGACAAAAAGGCTGGAAATGGCCTACTCTAGATAAAATGCAGCCCTAAAGCTGCGATTCAGTCATGAATATGCATCATTCACCAACATTTAAACAAAGAGATTAGAACCCAAACCTCTGTGTGCTTGTGATAAGCCAACAAATCTAAGCATCACCATGAAAGAGATTTCAACCAAAGAGATTCCAAAAACCAGCTTGCATAACCAAGAAAAGTCCTACTCAAGAGGGGCGCATTCTCCCCAAAGAGCCCTAGTTAGGGTAAAAAAACAACATAGTAGTAATCCCACTTATCTCATGTCTAAAAATGAAAGTGAGGAGATCTATTTGTATGATCTCACACTCACTTATTACAAAAATATCCAGGCCGACATGCCTTAAAAATGTCAATTTGAAATTATAAAATGCCAACTTAAAATTAAAACAAAATAATAATAAAATATGACCTAATGTAGGCTCCAGGTAGGCTACCTGGGGTATTTGTTCCCCTAGGTGCCAAAAATAGCCCTAAGTGAGCTAGAAGGGGGGCGTCATGCCCCTACTAACCCCGAGATGCTATAAAATCCCTCAACACCCCCCTCAAACAACACGTACGACCTGGTGAAGGAGAGAACGTCTTGATGAGGAAGCATGCCCAGAAGAGAAAGCACCAGTTGTATAAAGGGCCAGGAGGGTGTCCTTGTGGCTACGAAGGGAGACAATTGTCTCATAGCTAAAGCTAAGGCCACTAGAGCATGAAAACAACATATGTGGCCATGTGACCCAGTGGCCAACTCTTAGGAGCGCCGAACACCAACCTCGAGGTTAAAAAACCCAGCAAAGGGCAGCCAGTAGTGCCATTAAGTCATAGTACCCCTAAAGGAGGAACCAAAGGGCCCAGCCATGACCACCATTGCTTGATAACACCCTTCATGGTCAAAATTTTGGCTCTCTCTCTCCCTGGGGTACACCTAAAGGTGTGTTGGGTATAGGTGCAACGTAACACTGGCTCCGAGTGCGAGACGAGTGCTCTTCCAAGGAGTGCTCGAAAACCTATGAATCTTTTGGTACCTGTAGACCTACACACACATCAAATAAACAAGGGACTACCTATCTTATTATATTTTTATACTTATCATATAATACTCAAATATTAATAGTTTTGTGAATAAAATAATTTTAATTTAAAAAAAATAAACATTTTAGTTTAGCTTTTATGACAATGCTAAAAACCCCATTAGAGGAAATCTGAGGTCTAAAATGTGCCTCCTAAATAAAATAATAAAATAATATTTATTAATTTTGGAGAAAGAAAGAAAAAAACTACTTTTTTTGTTCGTATTTTCAAAATATATCCCTATGTTTTTACTCAAATTTCGAGCGAGAGAACTCGTTCGATGTGGAATTAAAATTCCGCATCCAACAAGTACCCACACTGCATACTTTTAATGAACCCTGTTGCCCCAAAAATAAGAAATACCTAAAAAAACATGATGATAAATTCCACATCCAATGAGTGCTCTCGCTCAACATTTGAGTAAAAGCACGGAGAGAGACGTTGAAAATACGAACAAAAAAATTAGTTTTTTTTTACAAATATGTCAAGTCAACCATTATAGTTGACTCATTTTATTGAAATTCTATTAGTTCTTGAATTCCAACTCATCAAGAAATTATGTTGGCACATTTTCTTATAAGGCCCATTTTAGACCCCAAATTTCCTCTAATGTATATTCAAAATTTTGACATCGTGGTACACTTGAAAAAATGTCAATATATAAGACATTCTCATCACATTTTGTGAAATGCGCTTCACGTAATGATTCAATTGGTCTTCGTGTCTGACCGAGGTTCAAACGCAAAAATAAATGTGAGAGGCGACCAGTCAATGCCATCATTTATACAAGGATGAAGTCAACTTCATGAATTATCATTTAAATTATAAACAAACACTTCAGCAAAACTGAAACATTTGAAGCAAATCAATCCCCTGATTCCTTCGACTTTGGAAAATGGCAAAAATAAAACCGATTACCCAATTCCTTCGACTTCGAAAATGGTGAAGTTAAGCTCGACATCCTTCCAATCTCTTGGAATATTCATAACTCCTTTACAAACTCCCATATAATTACATGACGTAAAATGTCAGATATTTCCAGTATACATGTAGCTATAAGAAATCGTGGCCCAAAACTGAATAGGCGATCAATCCTCCCACCATAAACCATTACACCTCCGGCAATGATATAAAATTGGAATTTCTGTTTTGAATGTTGAAAGCCAAGATGTCTCTATCCCTCCGAAAATTGAGGCGCTCCTGAGCCCAACAATACAAAACATCCTCGCAAAACACAGAGTCTGGGCAAGTGCTCGACGAGTCTCCCAAGTGTGGCAATTCTTGGCCGAGTCATGGACGAGTACTAGTTGCAGGGATTGACTCAACCCTACTCACGAGTACTCGCAAGTCATGCTTGACTAAGAAATATAACACCTACTAGCTAAGTGACATCAATAAATCCATCTAGAATCCCTTTTCTTCACTAACTATAGCCTCGAAAGTTATCCCCAACTGCAAAACAAGGGTACTCAAAAATGGGGACATTACAAAGCTCAATACCATGGGCACTCAAATAGCATGGGCCCTCCAATACCATGGGCTAATTGACCTTTTACATAAAGTATTATCAAGGTCACTTTTACAAAGTCTGTCTAGAGAGTTCCTTGTCTCAGACACTTCTATGTGCTAGACACCAAGCCAATGTAGAAGTACTTGTTCGAGCTACAAACTCTTCGGGTCAGTTCTCATAGACACTAAGTGGGGATTGACCACCATCTACCACGTTCTCATAGGATCTACCAAATCTGTCACCTGTAGGATCCAAAGATAGAGATGCACCTAACTTTTAGGTGCCCTTTATACTATGAGATCGAAGGACGATATCTCTGCCTCTATACGAACTCGGGGGGACCCCTCTTCGCCTTCTTTCGATATCAAGACCAGAGATCAGTGTTATCAACATCGACCGAGAAATCGCGAGATTTTGAGGACGTCGATTTTTCGGCAAAAAATCGCCGAAAAAATCCGCCCTATTTTTGCCGAAAAAATCCACCCGATTTTTGCCGACAAATCGTCGTTTTTTTGCCGAAAAAATCGTGAGTCGATCGAAAAAATCAGCCGCCGTGGACTGTGGAGGAAAAAAGGGTTTTTTAAGTCGTTTTTTTTTTGTTTTTTTTGTTTTTTTTTTTGTCATTTGCTCACTGCAGAGAGAGAGGAGAGCTAAGGAGACCAAGAACACTTTCTTTGGGCTTAAGGACGGATTTGGGCAACATTTCCTTCGCCATCAACCATCAAAATTGAAGATTGGATCTTGTTATTTGAAGTTTTTTTCCACATTTATCACAGCTGAAGGTTAGTAAATAATTTGCCCATCATTTCTCATTTTTCCAAGAGGGATTCTTGTTGATTTACATCACCAATTAATTCTCCATCTTCCAAATCGATTTTATAGGGTTTTAAGCAAGTTTTTTGCATCTGTTATATATTTTGCATGCCAAAAAACGTTTTTTCATTTTTTTTCTTACTTTAGATCCTTCTAAATCCTCATAAAAATGTTTATTTATTTTCCCTCATCAAAATAGTGTTTGAATGCTCAATATATCTTGGCTTTCTTCTTGTGTTTTACATTTCCATCAATCACATATGCTTAAAAACGTTTTTTTTCTTGCCTTAGGTTCAAAGTTCAAAGTATCAAGCTTCATTTTCTCCATATACAAGATGCCGAAGGCTTTGCATCCATTTTGGGAGTGGGGCACACCTGTTGACAAACTCAATCGACAAATTCTCACTTGCAATCTATGTGGGAAGAGAATGGCAGGTGGGATAAGTAGGTTGAAATACCACCTTGCACAAATAGCGGGGCATGATGTGGGTCCTTGCAACCAAACAACCCCAGAACTTATTGCTAAAGCCATGGAAGCAATTCAAGGCACTAGGCTAAGCAAAAGATACAAGGAGGCCGAGAGGAAACAAATTGCTTCAAGATCCGTGTCCACAGCAGGAGTGGGGGCTAATGGGACTAGTCCAGATACCAATACCCACTACACACAGCAGTCCACATCGCCTTTCATTGTATCTTCAAGATGCAATCCTGGTGGACAACCTTCTATAAGGTCCATGGTGAAAGTAAACGAAAAAGCAGACGCACACAAACTTATTGGTCGATGCTTGCTATGGAGTGCCATTCCATTTAACTTTGCAAAGGACCCATTTTATGTGTCCATGTTTGAAGCGGTTGCTATAGTTGGACCGGGGTTTAAGCCCCCTAGTTATGAGGAGTTGAGAGGGCCCATCCTTCAAGATGAAAAGGATAATTGCACTCACAGATTGGAGGAGCTTCAAAGATCATAGGACTTAATAGGATGCAGTGTAATGTCGGATGGTTGAACTGATATGAGGGGTAGGACACTTCTCAACTTCTTGGTCCATTGCCCCACGGGGGCTATGTTCATGAGATATGTGGATGCATATGCACATGTCAAAGATGCCTTTACTATGTGGCTTGTTGGATGAGTTCATCCAAGAGATTGGATCGCAGCATGTTGTCCAAGTGATAACAGACAACGCTGCGAACTATGTGGTTGCTGTTAGGATGCTCATGGCCAGGTATCCTGCGCTATTCTGGACTCCTTGTGTCGCCCATTGCCTTGATTTGATCTTAGAGGATTTAGGCAAGATTGATTGGAACAAAGATACTATTGATTCAGCGCGAAGCATCACAAAATTCATATACAACCATGCAGCGGTGCTTAGCTTGATGAGAAAGTTCACAGGTGACAAAGAGTTGGTGCATCCTGCCATCACACGCTTTCCCACTAGCTTTATTTCTCTTCAGTCACTCTTGAATTCTATGTGGGACTTGCAGGCGATGTTCTTTTCACCAGAGTGGCGTGCTTTATCATTTAGCACTAGAACAGAGGGGCAGGCCACATTCAGACTAGTTGCACATGATGAGAGTTTTTGGGGTGCGGTGAAGGAGGTGTGCACCATCACCAAACCTTTGATAAGGGTTCTCCGCTTGGTTGATGGAGAGAATCCTGCAATGGGATACCTATATGAGGCCATGAATAGGGCCAAAGAATCCATTCGTGTTTATTATAAGGACAAGGGAGATCAAGGGCAGGAGAGACGACATATGATATGGGCAGTGATTGATGCGCGATGGAACCACACACTCCATCGCCCCATTCATGCTGCAGGGCTATACCTCAACCCTGCGTTTGCTTACTCCTATGGCTTTAGACTTGATGGAGGGGTTAAGTCTGGATTCTATGAGTGTGTCCAGAGGATGGTACCTAGTGCAGCTAAGCGTACACAGCTTTCCCAAGAGTTGGAAATGTATAAGAGAGCCACAGGATTATTTGGGTTTGATATAGCAATAAATGATAGGACCAACCTGATGCCAAGTAAGCTTCACCTAGTTTCAAACTTTCAACTTTCAAGTTTAAAATTTCATTTTCTCTTTCTAATTCTTTGTTTTAAACTTTATTTCCGTTTCTCATGTTTATTTTATTCATAATTTCATTGTAGATACCTAGTGGGAGAACTATGGTGGTTGTGTACCTATTCTACAGAGGCTTGCCATTCGAATGCTCAGCCAAACATGTAGCTCTTGTAGTTGGATGAGCATGTTCCAGTTCCAGAGGAGTTTCAGATCGATTCTGGGAGTGTGCCACAGTCAAAACTAGAGGGAGATAGACCCGGTGGTAGCACAGGCACTAGTACTGGTAGAGGAGCAGGACTACCTCCTCGACCTTCTCATTCTTCAGGACATCAGTTTCGGCCACCTTCTCCAGTTTCTAGAGGACATCATTTTGCAGGGTCTTCTTCTAGAGGACGTCAGAGTCCAGTACGAGGCCCACAAGCCTCAAGGGCACCTACTTCTAGTTCTAGAGGAAAGGCCATTTGCACAGCGATTACCTTTGCCCGTAAAAGGAGTAGAGGAAATCGATAGTTTATTCACTTTATTTCATTGTATATGACTCGTGAGTCATGATGATGATCATGAGATACATTTGTTATAATTTTTATGACTCAAGATTCAGGGACATGATCCATTTTTTGTGTGATGTATCTCTAGACATCTTATATATCTATATATTGGTTTTCTTTCCATATTCATGTGGCAATGTGTTTATTTGATGTTATTGTTGCTTTAGATGTTAAAAAAATTGAAAAAAATGAATATTTTTGTATTTTTTAAGTTTGTCAATTTTTTTCCCGATGTTTGTCGATGTTTTGCCAAGATATCCCGAAACGAAGTTTCCTGGACCCTGCCGATTTTTTCGCCGCACCGATGTTTGCAACACTGCTAGAGATTCCTTTCCCTCATAGAGATATTCAGCCACAAGTAACCTCTTATTTTAGTGTTGATTTGTTAGATCGGAGCAATAAGCAACAGGTAGAGTCCCAAAGTACCTCCAACAATAGTCAGGACTCTCCTTAGCCTCTCCCTCAAGGAGAAAGATGGATTTTATCGAGACCAATTCAGAGTTGTCAAACTATACATCAATCCATTCATTCTCAGAGCATCAAAGGGGTCAGGTCTAGATGAATCCAGACCAAGACGCCTCCCACTCATCAGATCCTTCAAAGCTCCAACGAAGTAGCCAACGATCTATCCAGAGTTCCTTTCCTTCAACCTAGGATGCTAAGAGTATTCCTCGCTTCTACACCCCCCTCAAGATCATATAATCAAGCACCTCGACGACATTCAAGCACCTTGTTCGCCCCCCTCGCCCTCGACCATCAAACCCAAGAGATCTTGACATCACTAAATTCATCTTTTGCTCTCTCACATGATCTTCCTCTCTCAACAAGATCTTGAGTTGTTTGAGTTGTCCAATCTTGGATAAACTCACTTTGTATTTTGCATTTTGTACCTTTGACATGGATATATACATGTTTATGAGGTTGTACTATTGCTTGTATCTTTCTTTAATTTATTTTATCTTAGTTTCGGTATTTTCTTGGAGTTATGTTTGCACTCCCATATTGTACTCACATTGGATGTATCCTTTAGTCCCATTGACCTACTTTTGTGGTCATTCAGTGGACATTAATTAAATTATCTTATCTTATCTTATGTAGCCTTTAGTTAATGCATTGGGATATTCGATTGCCAAAAGAGACGAAAGAAGACAAAGATAACGGTATGCTTCTCTTAACAAAAAAAGACAACCAATTAATAAATGGACTTTTTGACTAGGATTTGTTTATTATGTTAACAAAAGATGAACACATGGTTAAAAATGCTAGACACGTATTGAGATGTTCAACAAAACTTATAGATCCAATATGAACTAGAAGTAATTTCAATGCTTTTTCTAGAGGACAAATATATGCCTAAAGTTATGGATGACCTTGAGTTAATATGGATTAATTTAGGTCAAATTTTCAACTTTTTTGCATCGCTTTTGGCTCTATGTCTTCATTAGTAAAACTAAAACAATATGTTCTAGGCAACGGAGAAAAAAAAAACTATAGGAGATACGTTAGAGAAACCATGTAAAAATATACACAATTTAAAGTTCTAAGAGCCACTCGTGTCTATCATTAGTCTCATTGACTTATTTTGTATCAATCTTATAACAAGATCATTTAGTTGTTAAGAAACATCTTACAAAGAAATCCAAAAGGTGATAAAGGCTTCCATCAAATTACCTAGAACGTCTATTAAACTCCCAAGGGGCTTGGAGGGTTGGTTGTCATAGACATTAGAACTCAAGGGTAGCCATATGTTTGAAATGAAGTGAAAGAAAGCTAAAAAATATTAATCCAAGCCAATATTCCAGAAGGACTACCACACACAACTGAATTGGAAAGGTCATTGCTTACATCATTTAATAACTATGTTAAGTCCAATTGAGGTTAAAGGTTCCTTTTATCTTCTAAGTAACTAAAAATCCTTGGAGAATTGCACGTCTCACAGAAGGTGGAAGAATGATGGATTTAGATCTAGCTTAAATTCAATGATCATTTGAATTGGTGGCATCACTATTTACTCACGATGGAGTGTTGCTAGGAAATATCCCCAATATAATACACTAAGATTCTTTTGAAAGGTTCATTAGTTAGAATATTCAAAGCCAAAGGATAAATTTCACAATCTAAATTCCAATAAGATGGTTCTAGACAAAATCAAAATATGAATACAAGGTAATCTCTATTTCAAACTTGGCATTTCATAGAGGGATAAATGATGGAAGAATGGACTAGGAAAGCCCCTTACTTACTAAGTATTGTGTTCATGTCAATATAATAAAGTCACTAGCTATTTGGAATTGGTCCATACATTTCAATATATTCTCCTCCTTACTTGCTTATTAATGGATGATCAAATTTGTTGATATTGAGGATAAATTTAACAAGTGGAACAACTTCAATTTCAATTTTCTACCTAGCTACTTAGGTGGAACAAAATTTGCAAGGCCCCAACCATGTTAAAGGTAATGTAGCTATGAGAGCCATTCTCTAGGAGGATGGCACCCTATTCAGTTAACTAGGGTTCCTAGTCAGTTAACAAGGCAGTGTAAGTCCCTAGTAGGTATCTAGGGCCCCTAGCAGTTATCTAGGGATCTTGGTCTGGGACCAAGTAGTACAGAGCCATCGCAAACCTCCCTAGTTGATCACTAGTAACAAGAGCCTCCTGGTCAGTAACACTAGAGAGATTCTTGATCTGGGACCAAGCAGTGCATAACCCTAACAGATAACTAAGGTACTTGATCTAGGACCAAGTAAGATAAGTCCCTAGCAGTTATCTAGGGCCCCTAGTTGATCCCTAGGGAACCTAGTCAGTTAACAAGGTGTATCTTCGTTAGTTAACCAAGATGGTGATCATGTGTGATGTCCTTCTGTCCTAGGTCTTCGAGATTGTTGACCTAAGTTGTTTCCTCAAGGGACTGGCCACTCCTTGATGGAGTCACTAGCACTTGACCTTAGGAGTAGTCAAGAGGACCAGAGGATCACATCATCCAGTGTGAACCTTCCTTATATGGTGATGATAAAACTTTTAGTTATTGTATGTAACACTTGTGGACCACATACAATGAGAGAGAGATAAAAGGGTTGTCTTCCCACCTTGTTGTTACACCTTTTGACTTGTAGATAAAAGGGTTGTTTTCCAACCTTGTTGTTACACCTTTTGACTTATAGATAAAAGGGTTGCTTTCCCACCTTGTTGTTACACCTTTTAACTTGTAGCTAAAAGGGTTGTTTTCCCACCTTGTCATTACACCTTTTGACTTGTGGTTAGAAGGGTTATCTTCTCACCTTGTTGTTACACTTTTGTTCTTGTGGATAAAAGGGTTGTTTTCCCACCTTGTTGTGACATATCTTGTTGACTTGTCGTTAGCCTTTTTTAGCTTAGTCTTGTGTTGACCTCTCCCTTGTTGGTCCTATGTGCTAGCGCCTCCCTTGAGTGTGTCACCCTACTCGTAATCATGTCCTTGGTACCCTCTCCTAAGACGTCATAGCATTAAATTATAATTTTATAATTGGTAACCCTCCTAAAGCTTGACGCCTTGACTTTTTGGGTAACCCTAACCTCAATGACCAAATAGAAGGTGGAACCTTCTAGGGGTCATTGAGAGGCTATAAATTTAAGCCTAGCCTTCATTACAAAAGCATTTTGAAAAGATAACTCAGCTTTGATTTTTTGTGTGACTGATCTAGGGTTTTCTGCAGTCTAGTTTAGGTGACGTTTAGGGTTTCTTTGATCCTTGTGCTTGGGCACTCTCTTGTTTTTTATCTACTACTGAGGGTTGTTCTTTTTTAAGGTTGTTTACTCTTCCTCTCTCCCACACATGTGAGTCGTGGACTGTTTTGGACTGTTTGAGAGGGTCACTTCCTGTGTTACTCTTCCTCTAACCCACACATGTGAGTCGTGGATTGCTTTTGGACTGTTTGAGAAGGTCGCTGCCTATGTGGACTATTCTAAGGGTGCCATTAGACTTCTTATGATTGTCATCTAATGTTTTGGATTGTTTGAGGGTGTCGCTGCCTGTGTGGATTGTTCTGAGGATGTCGCTTGCCTCCTTGTGACTAAAGTTTGTTGTGTGGATTGTTCTAAGGGTGTCGTTGTTGATTAGGGTCTATTTTAAGGCTGCATTTTGGTCCCTTTGCCCAGCGTTGACTTGTTGAGGTTGTCGCTCACTATTTAGGTCTGTACTGTGGCTGTCGTTTGGGGTTTAAGGTCTAATTTGAGGTTGCGTCGATTTGTTGAGGTTGTCGTCCATGGTTGAGATTGTTATGTGGCTGCCACCTATTGTTTAAGCGTTGCATGAAGTTTGATTTGAGGTTGCGTTGAGTTTACTTGTCTAGCGTTGACTAGAAAAGAGGTTGCTTGGATTTGGAGTATTTATTGGCTACCTTGGTTGACGGTTTGGGACTGTTTTAAGTACTATACCTACTGTTGTACCTACCTAACCCTATTCTCCAGTACTTTATCTCTCTCTCTCTCTCAGGTATGTTCATACCCTCAGGTAAGGGTTAGTTTCGTTCCATTTAGTGACTTGCATCTAAGAGGCAAGATCTGATCTGAAAGTTAACTCTAAGTATAAGGAAGATTCTCACACTCAAGTAGGTTATCAAATCTGAATTTGCTTGTTTTGTTAATTACATTTCTTATTGTTGTTATCTTTCAGTCCATGTTTTAGTCCAGTAGTATTTATTATGTATTTCAACATTACTTGTTAATTTTTTGTTTTAAAACCCTAATTTTAACATGGTACCAGAGCTTAGGGTTTGTAGCTAGCTCTATTTTGCAACCTAACTGAGCCTACATAGATCCTAAGGTAAGGGTTTGAAATTTAACTAACTTAGTCGCAAGGGTTCCTTGGTAAAATTTCAGTGGGTTGGCCATGAGGGTTTGAAGCATACTTACCAAGCTCGGAATCGGCAATAAATCCACAAGGCAAAAGAGCGAAGAGTTTGAATCAAATCGAGAAAAAAACGAGGAAAAATCAGTGGATATTCAAAATAGCCATGTCCATTTAGTGCAAGATATCAATAGATGTCCAAAAGATATCAATATAGTCATAGATGTCCAAAATATATCAACTCTCATCCATAAGATGAGTCCATAATCCAGAAAGATATCCAAAATATATCAAGTCTCATCCATAAGATGAGTCCAAAATACATAAAGTAAGGATCCAAAATTTAGATACTAAATACTAAACAGTACGAAAACTAAAAAACTAAGAACTAGATGCTCTGGCATCTCCGGCAACTTGACCCTCAAGGGTCTCTAAGTTTAGAGCTAAAAAGAGGAGCCTTCTCTAAATGAATCCAAGTAGATGTAGCAATAGGATCCTCGTTCTGGCCCAGTCCTAGCTCTGTGTCTTCATTGTCCAATGAAATAGTTGAATGATCCAAACTTGTCAACATCAAGATTCAAGACACATTCAAAATGTGAATTAAAATTTAAAATGTAAACCAATGATTAAGATTACAAGCAATTAAGCCTTTAAGTGTCTCACCAAGCAACTGCCTGTTGTGAAGTCAAAGGTTGTAGTGGACAAATACAAGGTCATTTGAGCGCTTTTGTCTCAAGCAGTTGCACCTATTGGAATGAATTTTCTCAAACATGCTCCAGTTGCGCTCACATCCTAAAGCGTTGCAAGTTTGATTTAGGATTCTAGTGGCAAACTTCTTAAGATTTGGTGTACCAGTGCCAAAATTTTGCCACCAAAGACCTAACATGTGGCAAGGAATCTAAAGTCAAGATGATAATTGAAGATGAAAAAACTTAAAAGAATTAAGATAATAAAGTATCAAACTGAAACCTAATACAAATGACAAAATACCTGGCAACATTCTTGTCCTTTCCCGTATAACACTTGTCAAACAATTTTGAAGGCAACCTAGTCTTGCAACTAGGCAATGATACGGCTTTGTACTTCTAGATCTAGGTTCATCCTCTCAATGCAAGTCATAAGCCCTCGACCAACCTCCCCATCCTCACTAAATTTGGTCTTATCATAAAAATATGTTGGATTGTAAAAGTATCCAACAACATGTAAAGGAGAGTGCAATTGCCTGTCCCACCTCTCATCAATGATGTCCCAAAGAGGCATATACTTGTTCTCATCATTCATATATTTGGCTTTTATGGCCTCCTTGCAAGATCCATTGACTCATAAATGTAACCCATAACGGGTTTCTCACCATCAACCATCTTGAAAGATCAATAATCAAAGTCAATTCAGATAGTCAAAATCTGATTTTTTATATCAATTTAAGACTTTAAAATTTAAACAACAA
This sequence comes from Pseudotsuga menziesii, assembly GCA_001517045.1. Lineage (NCBI taxonomy): Eukaryota > Viridiplantae > Streptophyta > Pinopsida > Pinales > Pinaceae > Pseudotsuga > Pseudotsuga menziesii. The sequence continues at coordinate 242,284 of LPNX010041672.1, forward strand.
ATGAAATGTGAAAATGTAAACAAGTTTAACTTCAAATAGAATTGATGAACATTGAAAAAGTTTAACAATTAAGTACCTGAGCACTTTGACAAGTGGTTCTATCACAGCAATGATCTCTTCTACATCTCTCCAGAAGCCATCATTAAAGACAAGTGCAACAATTTCAATGCCCTCAAGGCTTCTTCCATGTCTAGAAGCCATCCACTCAAGTCCCAAAAACATTCTCTTTAGATTGACTTTTTGCTCTACTACAAATTGCAAGGAGATGAAGTTTGTTGCAAATCTCCTCACTCCAGGACAAACAAGCTCCTTGCCTTCAGTGTATAATCTCATGACGCAAAGGACATTTGTGTGATTGTAAACGAATTTGGTTATGGATTTTGCCTTATCCACTACCTCTTGTATCCAATGAAGTTTCCCAATATCCTCAAGCATCAGGTCTATGCAGTGTGCAGTGCAAGAGCTCCAAAATATAGTGGGGTGCCTAGCCTCAAACAATCTACCAGCAACCATATAATTACTAATTAGTTGCATTGTCAGTGATAATTTGCACAATGTTTTCTTCTCCCACTTCTTGAACAATTTCTTCCATCATTTCACAAATCAGTTAAGCACTCTTAACTTTGTCTGAGGCATTAACTGATTTGAGAAACATTGTCCCCTTTGGACAAGAAACAAGGAAATTAATCAAAGTTTTGTTTCGCCTATCTGTCCATCCATCACTCATGATGGTGCACCCTGTTTTTGCCCATGATCTACGAAACTCAACAAGTACAAGATTGAGGTCATCAACACTCTCTACCAACATATATGTCCTAAGGCTCTCAGATGTAGGGGCTTTGAACCCCAGGCCTGCAACAACAACTGCATCGATCATAGATTGCCAATATGGGCTTCTAGCACAATAGAAAGGGATGTTAGAATAATACCAAAATTTAGTAATGGCCTTCCTTGCTTGCTTATGGAGATTCTTTTTCCAACCAGTGCCATCTAAGCTAGGTTGGGCACCTGGTTGTGTACGGGGAGCAAAAAAAGTGTGGATATTTCCTCCTCCATTGCTCAAATTTGTAGGAATAGGAGGAGGAGGTGGCATTTAAATTTGACCTTGAACCATGTTTGGATTATGAAAACTTGGTCTAGGCAGAGGCATTGAGGATTCAACAAAAGGAGTTGACATGGGGGTATTAGAGGATTGTCCACCTGCAACATTTCCCATCTCCATGTTTACGCTTTCTTTCTTCATTTTGGTTTCATTCATGCAATCAATGACCAAGCTAGCCTGGTGTCTAACATCCTCAGGTACAGCTTTGCAAGGATTGATGTCATGCCCACGAAGCTTAGCAATGTGGAATTTGAATCTATAAATTCCACCACTACAATGCTTTCTGAAAAATTTACAGACCAACTTAGTTGACCCTAGAATCTTCTCACAATAAGCCCAAGCAAAGTCTTTTTCTCTTAGCATTTTCATACTTTCAAAAAGACAGTCACACTCATTGTCACCCTTTCACAGTTCATTGGTTTAGTTGCTGCAAAATTATTGAGAAAACACAAATTAACAGGGGTAGGGAAAATATTTATTTATTTCTTGCTCTTAAATTTTAATGTTTTATTTTTTACATTGGACAAGGTAAGGCAAAGGCTTGTTTCTTGAAGCCTGAAGGTGTTGCTTGAAGCCTGCAACTTGAAGCAGTTACAAGCTTCAAGCAACCCCTTAAAGCTTCAAGAAACAAGCCTCTACCTTACCTTGTCCAATGTAAAAAATAAGAAATAAACAAGAAATAAATAATAATATGAAATAAAATATTAAAATTTAAAAAATAAAAAAACAAGCAATGCACATTATAAATAAATTATAACATAATACATACCTTGGCTGCTGAAAGGTTGATGGCGCTTGTTTCTTGTTGTCACGACTCAAACCGTAGGCTTTCCCGAGCTCACACCGACGCACACAGGTGACAAAACTCCAAAAATAGAGCTTGTGGCCTTGCAGACAAGTGAATCAATGACGGAAATAGAGCCCGCACGGCCCTGCACACAAGTGATGCTCACTCACTACAAGCCTGTGTAATGCTCAGTTGCAACTCGCTACAAGCCTACATCATCTGCCTCCTGCTGAGAACAAAACTATGCTCTGCTGAGAAGCAAACTGTGGAAGAAATGCTCGTCGTTAAGAATGCTTGAAAACAAATGAAGAAGCAAGAAAAAACAAGGAAAAAAATGCGGCCATGAATGAATGGAAAAAACAGTGACAAAGGTGCGATTTTGATTTTTTTGAGCAACCAACAAGTGTCCCATGAGTTGAACATGCCGATCCGAGCCAATCCAATCCGGTTTTTTGCCGAGTTCCGAGCTTAAATCACCAGGAGTCAAGTTTGACTCGCACCGAGCTGAATCTACTCGTCTAGTGCCCGATCCAAGTCAAACTCTAAATAATCGCGATTCCTGTAATTATGGTTTGAAGATGGCCTCTTCTTCAGTTAAGTCACAAGACAGGCTTAAAGGAGCCTCAAACTTCAATGCTTGGAAGGCTAGGGTTTTGAATATCCTAGAGGAGAGTGACTTAGATGATCTGGTTACTAGGATTGTGAAAGAGCCCACAACAAAATCAAGGAAGAGCGGCCTTTAAGAAGAAGCAAGCCAAGGCAAAGAGAACCAGTTTTTATTCAGTGAAAGATAATTTGATGCCACTAATAGCTCCTCTAAGGATAGCTAAAGAATGTTTTGATGTCCTAGCAAATCTCTATGAGAAGAAGGCCCCTACTCATAAGAGGGTTTTGAAAAAACAACTTCGTTCACTAAAGATGGAGAAGTATGAGCCAATTGCCTCCTCCAAGATCTCTCGGATAAGAGATCATCTCATGGCCATTAGAGTTAAAGTAAATGATGATGACCTTATTCAGACAATAGTTGATGGTCTTCCTACAACTTGGGATACATTTCTGGCAGCAACAAATGGAAGAGAGATTTAGCCAAGTTTCGATAGGTTGTGGCATGATTGTTTAGAAGAAGAAGAAAGGAATCAAAGCAGGATTGGGCCTCCCACTAAAAAGGATCATGCCCTTGCAGGCTGCAGCAAAGACAAAGAAGGGAAGAAGATTCCCTCAACACAAGGACAAAGGTAAGGGATCTCAAGGTAAGCGTTTTAATATATCAAAGGTAAAGTGTTATAAATGCAGCTAGTTTGGTCATTTTGCAAGAGACTGTAGAAACCTCCTAACAAGGAAGCGGTAGAGAGGCAAATACCATGCTTCAACTGTTGTGAAAGAAGAAGAGTCGTAGCAAAAGAAATCAAGGACTGAAACCATAGATCAAGAACAAAGAGAATGCTAGTTGGTTTCAGCACTCTCAGGTTCAATCCACAACTCGACAGATTCATGGTGGATAGACAATGGAGCCTCCAAGCATATGACTAGATTTAAAAAGGCTCTTGCAAATTACACGAACAAGAAGTTCAATGTGAAAGTGGAATTGGGAGATGATAGTACCTATGCCATAAAAGGAGTTGGTTCAGCCTCTTTCCAGCTTGATTCAGGTACGATTATACACATTGAGAAAATTTTATATGTTCCTGGATTAAAAAATAATCTTCTTTCAATGGAAGTTCTAGAAGACAAGGGGGTTCAGTGTAGCCTTCTCAAGAGAAAAGGCCCTGATGTGGCCTAAGGATGGAAACATGAGTTTGGTCATTATGATTGGGGTCCGTGAAGGAAACCTTTATAAGGTTTCAAGGCATGTTGTTCAAAGCGAACAATGGCACAATAAGATGGTCACAGATAATGAAGGAGAGGTTGACTATCATAAGGTTGATGACCCCTATCAAGATTTAGAGATCAAGAGGGAGACAACTGTGCTCTTCAATCCCCAAAAAAAATGGGATTGCAGAAAAGAAAAGTAGAGATGTGACCTTCAAAGAGGCTCCCCATGAGAGAGTTGTTTATCGTCACTTCAGAGAGGCTCCCCATGATATAGACATGGAAGTGCCAGCTTCAAAAAGCCCAGTCCATGAGTCATCTCTTTCAGATGAGCAAAGGGAGGAGGCTAGGGAGCCTTCAGTTGATCTCATTAAGAAACCTATTGAGAGGCTTCAAAGGTGCTTCGATTTGATATTTCAGTTGAGCCACATCACCAATTCAAAATCCTCCACGTATGAGGAGGCAGCCAAATATCAGGTTTGGAAAGGTACTATGAAAGAAGAGCTCCAGTTAATAATGGAAAATGACATGTGGAAAGTGGTTCTCAGACAACAAGGGAAGTCAATTGTAACTTCCAAGTGGATCTATAAGATCAAGCTTCTTGCTGACACCCAGAGTTGTTTGAAGCTCTCAAAAAATCCCGTGTTCTATGACAAGTCAAAACACATCGAGAGAAAGCATTACTATGTCAGGGACATGGTGCAGAGAAATCAATATGTTCTGTCAGAAGAACAGTTTACCGATGTGTAGACTAATCCTCTGTCCACGACGAAGTTTGCATACTTCCAAGACAATCTTAGTGTTGTTAAGAATGCCTCCCTTGCTGAGAGGGAGTGTTAAAGATAATGCAGCTGCGAGAGCCATTGTCTGGGAGGATGGCACCCTAGTCAATTAACTAGGGTTCCTGGTCAGTTAACTAGGGTTCCTGGTAAGTTACTAGGTAGTGTAAGTCCCTAACAAGTATGTAGGGCCCCTAGCAGTTATCTAGGGATGTTGGTCTGGGACCAGGAAATATAGAGCCATGGCAAAAGTCTCTAACTGATCACTAGGGCCTCCTAGTCAGTTACACTAGACAGATTCTTGGTCTGGGACCAAGTAGTGCATAACCCTAGCAAATATCTAGGGTACTTGGTCTAGGACCAAGTCAGATAAGTCCCTAGCAGTTATCTAGGGCCCCTAGATGATCCCTAGGGAACCTGGTCAGTTAACCAAGTGGATCTTGGTCAGTTAACCAAAATGACGATGATATGTGATGTCCTTCTCTCCTAGGTCTTCGAGATGGTTGAGCTAAGTTGTTTCGTCAAGGGACTGGCCACCCCTTGATGGAGTCACTAGCACTTGACCTTAGGAGCAATCAGGAGGACCAGAAGATGACATCATCCAGTGTGAACCTTCCTTATATGGTGATGATAAAACTTCAAGTTATTGTATGGAACACTTGTGGACCACATGCATTGAGAGAGAGAGATAAAAGGATTGTTTTCCCACCTTGTTGTTACACCATTTGACTTGTTAGAAAAAGGGTTGTTTTCCCACCTTCTTATAACACCTTTTGACTTGTAGTTAAAAGGGTTGTCCCACCTTGTTGTTACACCTTTTGTCTTGTGGTTAGAAGGGTTGTCTTGCCACCTTGTTGTTATACTTTTTTATTTGTGTATAAAAGGGTTGTTTTCCCACCTTGTTGTGACACCTCTTGTTGACTTATGGTTAGCCTTGTGTTGGCTTAGTCTTGTGTTGACCCCTCCCTTGTTGGTCCTATGTGCTAACGCCTCCCTTGAGTGTGTCACCCTACTCTTAGTCATGTCCTCGGTACCCTTTCCTAAGACGTCGTAACATCAAATTATAATTTTATAATTGGTAACCCTCCTAAAGCTTAACGCCTTGAACTTTTTGGGTAACCCTAACCTCAATGACCAAATAGAAGGTGGAACCTTCTAGGGGTCATTGAGAAGCTATAAATTTGAGACTACCCTTCATTATGAAAGCATCTTGAAGAGATAACTCAGCTCTGATATTTTGTGTGACTGATCTAGGGTTTTCAACAGTCTTGTTTGGGTGACGTTTAGGGTTTCTTTTATCCTTGTGCTTGGGTGCTCTCTTGTTTTTTATCTACTACTCAGGGTTGTTCCTTTTGAAGGCTATTTACTCTTCCTCTCTTCCACACGTGTAAGTCGTGGACTGTTTTGGAGTGTTTGAGAGGGTTGCTACCTGTGTTACTCTTCCTCTCTCCCACACATGTGAGCCGTGGACTATTTTTTGACTGTTTGAGAAGGTCGCTGCCTTTGTGGATTGTTTTGAAGGTGTCGTTGGCCTTCTTGTGACTGCCATCTAATTTTTGGACTGTTTGAGGGTGCCGCTGCATGTGTGAACTGTTCTGAGGATGTTGCTTGCCTCCTTGTGACTACCATCTGCTGTGTGGACTGTTCTAAGGGTGCCACTGCTGATTAGGGTCTGTTTTAAGGTTTCATTTTGGTCCCTTTGCCCAGCATTGACTTGTTGAGGTTGCCGCCCACTGTTAGGTCTGTCCTGTGGCCGCCGTTTGGGGTCTAAGGTCTGATTGGAGGCTGTGTTGATTTGCTAAGGCTGCCGTCCATTGTTGAGACTGTTATGTGGCTGCCACCTGCTGTTTAAGGGCTGCCTGAAGTCTGATTTGAGGCAGCGTTGAGTTTACTTGTTGACTAGAAAAGAGGTTGCTTGGACTTGGAGCATTTATTGGCTGCCTCGGTTGATGGTTTGGGACTGTTTTGACTACTGTACCTACCTAACCCTATTTTCCAGTACTTTATCTCTCTCTCTCTCAGGTATGTTCATACCCTCAGGTAAGGGTCAGTTTTGTTCCATTTAGTGACTTGCCTATGGGAGGCAAGATCTGATCTGAAAGTTAACTCTGAGTATAAGGAAGGTTCTCACACTCAAGTAGGTTATCAGATCTGAATTTGGTTGTTTTGTTAATTACATTTCTTACTGTTGTTATCTTTCGGTCTATGTTTTAATTCAGTAGTATTTTACTGTGTATTTCAGCATTATTTGTTAATTTTTTTGTTTTAAAACCCTAATTTTAACAAACCAAACACCGAAGAGCCATTTCACCTGATCATTACTTTTCTAAAGAAAGGCCCATGGCTCAAGCCTTGTTAAAATTGGCCTAGTCCTCATATTTGCACCTATTGGAATAAAAGGGAAACATTCTTCTATTTATCGTAGTTCTATCTCAAACCCTGACTGTTCTAGGACTAGATGGCAGATCTCTATATCTCTAAAATTGTTGCCTCCTTTGGTTGGATAGAATTAATTTTAGCAAGATGACTTTCACTTTCTCTTTGATTTCCATAGTACATCACATTTTTCAATAACTAAAGCAGTTTTTCTCTAAAAAACAAAACCAGGTGATACAAACATTGTTATGTTAAAAAATGTGTCTTATAATGAATATTTCACTGGTGCCTTGAATTTGCAATGCAAATTCAAATCTAGAATCAGAACGTGACCATGGAGCTTAAACACCTCTATCACCTCATTAGTCACAAGGCTAATGATCCTTTGAAGGAGTAAGATTCCATTCCGAGAGATATCTATATAAGCAGGAGAGAAATTAAAACAGATCTTGTTAAAGTTAGCATCATAATCATGAATGTGTATCTTCTAAGATATGACAAAGTGTCTACTTAGTAACAAAGTCAAGCCCGTATCATGATTGATGATTTATCATGTGTTACTCTCCATAAAAATGTTAAACATTAATAATCAACCATTTATGAAAGCTCAGACTTCAAGGCTTGTAAAACACAAAATTAAAAAGTTTCAAACGAGGCAAGCAAATGCCAACAATGTTAACTTCTCCCAAATTGCAACCAAATCTCAAGAAAGTTAATTTAATCATAAGTGTTTTGGAGAGGCATACATGACGTTCTCTATGGTTGGGACTCCTTTAAAGGTTTCGGGGAAACTTTGGACTGTCGAAATACTAATACTACATACCCCAACAACTCCACTAGCAGAATACCCTTCTCAGGAGCCCCGGTGCTGCCACAACTCAAATTGGCCCTGTTTTGGCCCGGTGCTATTCTGCTAGGTAATCAGGATACCCACTCTCCACTTCTTGTGCCAAGGCATATGTGCCAGGACATTCAAATATTTGCCTCTAAAAAGAATGACTAGAATTGATAACTTCTCAATTTTAGATTCTCTAACTAATCGGCGTATAAATTGTTAGATTGCCCTAAGAAAAGATTGCGCAAAACTAGATTTAGGATCTAGACCTCACGCACTTGCCCTATTTGCATGGATAGGTAAGCGAAAGGCTAATTTGGTGCAGTCATGGATTAGCGTCTACATTTACAAGGAAAGGGGTAACAATTGCGTTTCTCGGCAATATACTTGCCTTGTTCTTTGAAGATAGAATACACAACTTACTACGTTTCGGTCTCAATCTCGTTAAGCTCGATTTACACTAATCTAGTTCATTTTCTCACACAGACCGGGAAAAAAATTTAAACATTCAAGAAAATTAAAGTTAAAGGCTTACTAGTCAACAACTCGATCACTTTATCATATCGGGATTCTTCCGTTGCTGGATTCTTGGGTTCTTCTTCAACAGAGTCATGATCAACTTCGTTGTCACTCAACTCGCTGTCATCGCTACAAGTACGCAAAAGAAGAATTGTTAAATTCACTGTCAAATTTTATTGAAATTGAGGGCAATTCCTGAAATTGCTGACCAATATTCTCATAGAAACGCAAGCAATCACCTGGAGGAATTAGCCTGGTCTTGAGAATCGTCATCAACTTCGATAACATACTCTGAGCATTCAGAATCTTCATCGGATAGATCGGATGAAGAAACTTCGACCACCTCTGCATCCTCCATTTGGATCCAAACCCTAACTCAACTTGTGACCGCCGAGGAGGAGAAATTCAAAATAATATGAATTCAAACAATTAACATCCAAATGTATTTGATAGGACGTATGCGCAGTGTTCGATGTCTTGCAATCAAATTTTATTGCGTGCGTTTGGAGAATAAAATGAGGGGAGGGAACGAGGGAAACAAAATTCCAAGACCAATAGATTTAACTTGTTTATTAAATTGAAAAGGTGAAAGGGCCCGTTCTTTTCTTGCCGGGTAAACCACCGCCCAATCATTTGTAGCCATGTCAGCATGCCATGTGGAAGTAAGGACCTCGGTAGCACGTAAGGCGTTAATCCTCTTGCCTGCCGTTTCTATAATTCCAAATTTTTATTTTATTGCAAAGGTGCTCATATTTAATTTTTGGTCGCTTTTTTCTCGATTATCTTTTCTGATACTATTTTCCATTGAATGAAGCTATTAAATTCTCTCTTTTATGTTTTCCAAATTTTAAGATGGGGTATTTGAATTAATTCAAATAGTTGAAAAGTAAGTTTTCTACTTAAAGTTAAATTTTTATGAAGCTGTCAGTTTTTTTTGTTTTCATTAAAAGAATATTCTTTTCATTTGAAGTATTGCTTTAGACTGAGGTTTTAATTTCTTATTAAATCTAACGTGTAGGTTTTTGTGTTTACTTTAGGGTTTTAGAATAAATTTGAATTTGGATCTTGTTCATATAATTTGAGTAATTGTATTTTACTGTATCTTAAAAGAAGATGATTTAGTATTGTAATTTTTTATATGATTATAAAAATTTATTTTCTTATAAGTTAAGTAGCTAGTCTTTTAAAACCACAACTACATTGTATCTTCTTTATCAACAAAGAAATCCATAAATAAAAATTACAAAAGAAATACCTAAATATGTCATTCAATATACTAAAGTAATGATAAGTAATATAATGAAAATTGATGGATAAATGCAATCATGAAATAGACTACCCATCCGAAAGAGAATTAAAAAGTAGAAAATGCACCATGTCTCAACAATACTTGCATACATTGTATAGTTTAATGTAATAGACAACATATATATTTGGTATTCAATTGTATAAGCAAAAATTCATCAAATAGGTTTTAAAAGCAAGACCAAACCTTCTTGGAGTTTTAAAATGATATTTACCATTCAATTTAAGAGATCTAAACAATGTTTTTTTGCGAGATTAGTTGAGGTTCGTAAACTTGATGTCTTTATGGTTCAGGAAATAATGGGTGAGAGCATGGAGATTGTGGAGAGTCCAAGTAAAATTATCAATGAATGGGATTTCTTAGCTTTAAATGACTCATGAAACTTTAGAGGAGCTCTCCCAGGTTGGAAAAAATCAATTCCTTTATGTCAATTTGTTGTTTTTTATTTGGGTTTTTGGACAAAGTTTTTCTTTAATGAATTGGGACAAATGACCTTTGTTGTTATTGCTACAATCTATATTAAGGCAGGGCATGAGTTCTAGAACTTTCTTTTTGCTTTGGATTATATAAATAAAGGAGGAAAGGGTCATATTAGGTGGAGGACTTAATTTCACCTTAGTAGAGCGGAGATGTGGGGATTGACAAGTGTCGACAATTTGGTAAAAATTGAGGAGGTCGGGCTAGCTAATTTGGAACTTATAAAGCTCATGCCAACCTAGAGGAACAATAGAATTGGAGAAACTTGGATCTTAGACGGATTACATAGGACTTTGATTCAGATAATTCGATAAGTGGATTTGAAAGAATTAGGATCTTGTTGACATAAGGGAGGAGGTCTATTATCATTCTCATTGAGATATAAAAAGCAAGGAAATAAGACTACTATTCATTTTAAATGTAATCATGATTTATTAGAGGATAAATGTTTTCATGAATTGGTTAAAAAGGAATGGGTAACATTCGATGTGAACTCTAGGGAATCAACGAGTTTTCAAATTGCAAAGCTTTAAGGAAGGTCAAAATAGTTATGCTCACATGGACCTCAAATAAAAGGAAGTGGAAGGATAGAGATCTTGGGTCTATGGAAGGGGAGATAGGTGAGATGTGTGAGAAATTTGAGGAAGGATAATTCAATGAAGAGAAGAAGTTAATGTTACAAAATATGGAATCGAGGAAGATAAGGTTATTGAAATGGAAAGAGACCAAGTGATGGATAAAGAGTTGAGTTGTAAACCTTGAAAAAGGGGGTGAGAATACAAATTTCTTCCATAATTTCATTAATCATAGAAAAAAAGGATATATATTATTTCAAAAATGCAAGAAGAATCGAGGCATTATGTTAACAATTTATCTAAAGTAACTTGGTTTTCCAGTTGGATGGCGGATATTTGGGACCATAAGAGTTGCACTCCATCAAGACAAAAAAGCTTCCAACTATGTTTATATAATTGGATTTGTCCAAAGCTTATGGTAAAAGTGACTTGATTGCATTTGAGGTTAATGCTTTTGCACATGGGATTCAATTTTCCTATAAGTTCATGGATTATGGGGTGCATCTCTTATGCTTCTTTTGTTGTTCTTATTGATGGCTCTACCTTCTTTTTTTCAAGCTATCCAGAGATCTTAGACATGGATTTCCTTTATCCCCTTTGATATTCTTGCTATTAGTTGAAGACTTGAGCAAAGTCGTTATGGAAAAAAGAAGAGGGATTATCTTAGTATCCATGATTGGAAGAATTATCGATCTAACCCATTTGTTATTTGTCAAGGATGTTTCCTTGATCTCTATTAGAACTCATGGGGAAACTAAGATGTTATTGAATATATTGGACACATATGGCATTACCATGGGTATGGCACTAAATATTAAAAAATCTATAATATGTGTTCATAGACAAGAAGAAAAAGAGGTTACCTTGTCAAGGATGTTTCCTTTCCAATTATTATATTTTCAACAAGGCTTTAAATGCTTTGGATTTTTCTCAAACTAAATGGGTATGGAAAAAAGGACTAGGGATGGCTTCTTAAAAAGGTGGAGGCAAGGATCAACATTTCATGCAACGAATCGCTTTCTATAGGCAAGAAGTTAAGAGGTTGACCTTAGTCAAATCAATATTGGAGGTTATGTTAATGTTTTGGCATTCAATGAGATATATTCCTAAAGGGATTGTTGAAAAGGTAAGGAAAATAAGCTTCGAAATTATTTGGTCTAGAAAGAATGAAAAAAGAGAAAATTCCACTAGTCAAATGGAAGAGTATAACTTGACCAAAGGACCATAATGCGAAAGATGAATATGGGAAAGCTCTAACATCTGAAGGGTTATGGAGGAAAATAACTAAGCATGAATATATTAGTCCTAAGTCCTTTCTAGACTAGGCCAAAATCATAAGAAAAAAGTATTATAGATCTAAATGTTAAACAGTAGGCCTTGGTTCAGGCATTCCCAGTCATTGGGGTTTATTTGGCATGGAAGGTTTGTTCTAAAGTAAAAATTTAGAATTGGAACAAACTTTATTTGGGGTATGGAGAAGAGACGATATTGGCAACAACCTTAAAAAGATATTTGAAAGAAAAACATGTTTACTTTGAGTCAGGCAGTGGGATCCACTCCCTACAGACTTATGGCAAATAGAGTGGAGATCTATTGAGTCTATTGATTTAGAAAGTGGATCAACATGCTTATGCTCTGCGTATATTGGAAATTTGAAAAAGTATTATATAAGGTTGAAGGATAGAGTTAAAACACTTACCTAGGAAAAATAAGATCAGAGAGGAGCATACAACTAGGCTTGGTTATAAAGTAATGATTGAAGATGGTCCTCTAAACCTTCTTGGTGTCGTAGACAGATATGGAGGCTTAAGACATAAGAAAAATGTGTCTTCCTTTGGTTAGTACTAACAACCAAGGCTTTGAGATGGGAGTTGTTGTAGAGGCAATAACATCATGGTCCATGTATCTGTATGCTTTGCAAAATCGAAGAAGAAAACATTTATCATTTTGAATTCATTGCCCTTATGCAAATCAACTTTGGAAGGAGACAAAGAAACTGATAAGAATTCAAAATGTTTAAAAGACGAACCATTAGAAGCATGTCTAAAACAATGTTATTGTAAAAATGAATAGAAATTTCTCGTGCCATTGTCATGCCTCATTATCTGGGGATTTTGGCTAGCTACAAATGCCCAATTTTTTTAAGATAAACACTTACCCACTTTTCAAATTTGTCACAAGTTCAATCAATGATGTTAGGCATAAGAGATCTGGTTAAACAAAGGTATCCTCATGGTTTGGAGTAATTTTCAATTGATAAGTTAAAATCTTGGCCCTATTTCAATGGAGTAAGGGCTTTTCTAAATTAAATAGTGTTAGAGGCATATTATATATCTCAACATCCCACTGTACCAAGCTTAAGTCTGGCCTAGGTTTTGGTTGCAATAATTATGTAGAGTGGATAGTTTTGAAGTTATTACTGACACTTGATTCCAAATTTTTGGTGACTCTTCTATGATGGTTAACTAGATGAAGGAATCCAAACAAATTCATGAAACATGCCTCGAGCCATTGGGTGAACAACTCAAGATTGTAGCAGACTCAATTTTTTTCCTCTCACATCATTATAAAGTTGAATGAAGGTGTTGATGTGGTTGAAATTAAAGCTAGTATTATCTCTTCTACACTGGACTAATTTTGGTCGATTCAAACTTTATGTCATTCTTTGGTTTAGATGTATTTATGATTTAAAGACTTTTACCTAATAGAGAGTATAGTGAGATGATGGAGCATTTTTAACTATTTTTTTTCATTTTTGTGTAATATATATAGCATAGTGCATGAGATTGTATGTAGGCATGACCAAACATTTAGGATGATACCCTCTTTCTCTATTTTTTTGGAGAACATGTTTCTAGATCATGTTTAAAAATCATTTTTTCTTTTTTAGATCTAGTATTGTAGAAACACTTGGGAAATGTAATTTGTGCTCTTGCTTTGAATAGAAGTGATGAGTTTTTTCTTGGGAAAAAAAAACATAGATATTTGGTCGACTAATTGATGAGCTTAAACAATATGATGTGTATGGGAAAACAAATTTTAAGGAAGTGTACTACACATGCTATCATGGTCACATTATCAAGTATTCAATGCAATTTATGGTCTATAATCAAATCAAGTAATGGGAAAAGATCCTACAATGAGGCCACAACCATGGAAATTTGGAGGTGAGTTCTGCAAAATGTTGAGTATTGTTTATTGTTGTGAAACAATATCTAACAATTATTTTCCAAAGGCAACACAACATTTAAATCAATGATTTCAAAATGGTTTGCAAATATGTTTGATAAAGGTTGTCGTCACAACAATTATGGTTGTGTTTCTTCAGTATAAAAATGTTGTTCTTGGTAGGGTGGCTATCATATAACTTTTGTCTCCAAAGAAAATCCTATTGTTGATTACATTCCTTGTGCTTATGTTAATATGTAGTTGAAATCATGGGAGGGAGTGTCAGCACTCTCCTACACCCTTTCACTTGGGTAAGCAATGAGTTTAAAATATTTGGCAAAGCTACTACACCCACAAGAAAAACTAGTAATGAATAGCCTCGTAAAGAAGTTTGTGAAATCAATGGAAGCCTCCCCAAGGCTAGTCATGATAGTTGGGGTCCCTATAAAAATAACACTCATGTTTGTAGAGAATGTCTATATAGACGAGTTTAATGGCATCTAGTCAAGCCCTAAAGTTGTAGAAGCATGGATTGGAATACTCCAGTGGAGCTTATTCAAGGAACAATTAGGTATATCTATCGTGGAAAATGATCCATTCCTTTCTCTTTAAGTACAAGGATGACCGAGACACAAATTCTATGGGGGCTAACATATTGTATCTCAATCATCGATCCCTCAAATTTAATATGTAAGATGAAATTCCAGTGACTATTATAGTGTAGGTTTGTAATGTAGCTAGGGTATATTACCACTATGTAATAATCTATGAATTGTTTATATTGTAATAGTAGTAATGTAGGTCAGTATTGTATTGATGTTGTAATAATTATAAATCATACCCTTCCCCAAAGGACGAGGTTTATCACCTCCTACATGTATTTATTTTTCATGAAATACACATCCCCAAGAAACCCACTGGGTACTTCCCCTCATTCTAAGGATGATAACCAAGGTATGCCGAATTCCACAGAATTTTGAGCCTTTGTCAACACAAGGCTCAAGGCCATTGCAACAAAATAATAATCAATATCTCAACATGCCACTTGTAGGTATCAAATTTACCTGGGAAGGATAACAATAATTCCTCCCAATCACCCAAGCCAAACCCAATTAGCATCGTACATGTGTTTATATCTACGTCCATTGTATTAATTAATCAACTCAATCTCGTATATATTAATGTAATGAATAAATATTATTTTAATATGGATATATGGATTTTTCTATGTTGCATTCGTGATGATTTCATGAAGGGACCCATCAAGTTCACTTGAATTGGTATCATAGCTATTATTTTACTAGCTTATGGTCAAATACATTTTTTTGGTTGTTTCGTTATATGTGATCAATTTTGTTTTTTCTAGTGCCATAAACAAATCACACTTCAAATCATATCATTATATAGTTTCATTGTTAAAAGAATAAAAATCAATGGTAATACAAGAAGATTATAAAAAATTGTAGTAAAATTCACACCATATTTTTATTACCAGTTGAAGACATTAAATATTAAATTACCATGTCCAATTTGCACATGAATTAAGGAAACACATACATATCCAGTGATGGTTGATAATCTATGGATCATTGTTGATGAAGCGGTTAATACACCAATGAATACAAAAATATCTCATATTAACATGCTAACACTAGTAATTAATTGTAAAAATATTATATCAATGATTGAGAAGGATCAACTTACCAAGGGACCATATCGCACCCAAAGTACAAAAAACATAGAACACAAGAATCAACATAACTATGTCAATATTTTTTTTCATTTCAAAGCTTATGATAATCAATATATCTCAAAGTCAACAACAACAAAGATCAGATCCAAACTCTTACCAATAGAGAGTTCAAGAAGGAATCCATTTAGGTTGGATTGATCCTTTTTCAATGTGGTAGTATTGTTCAAGGTTTTGACTATCACACTGCCTCATGTCCTTTACCTTATCAAAGAGGCAAAATTTATAAGAAGAGGTTCATTCTATTAAAAAAATTCCTTTCTCATGCTTTGAGGGCAAAGCATTTTTAAGCAGGGAAGATTTGTAATATACCTAGGGTATATTACCAATATGTAATCATGTATAAAACTTAATAATTATGTGGGTAAATATTATATTAATGTTGTAATAATGATAATTTGTGCCCTTCTCCAAAAGACATGATTTATCCCCACCTATGTGTATTTATATACACATCCATTATACTCATCCATAAACCTAGTCTAATATATAATCATATAATAAATAAACATTATTTAATATGGATATATTGGATTTCTTGGTGTTGCATTCATGATGATTTCAAGAATCGAACCCTTAGGTTTGCTTCAAGTTCATAATCCATTTCTCCCATTGAACCTTTGGATAATGTCATCGTAAAGGAGAATAGTAGCCATATAGGGAAACCCATTGACAAGTTGGAAGCTAGGTAATGAATATTAGCGTGCGTAAGAATGTGTGTTGAATTTAGTTTAGAGAAAAGGGTTATAAGAATTTTGTTCAAGTATAACCCTTTTCATGATTATAGACATTTCAACAACAACTATCTAAAACCCCCACCAACTCTTCAAGATTCAACTCAAGATGTAGGAGGCTTAAACAAGGTCACCAACAAAAGAAAACAATGAAAAGGGTAGAAGAAAGCCTAACAAGAAGTGGAAATGAAAAATAAATAGTACAATGCTGTATAGAAATTAAATCAAGAAACATCGAGTTCCCCAATGCAACTAAATGAAAAAAGATGTAGGAAACTCCAACTTCTGTACAAGATACATAAATAACCCATTATCTAGCACAAGACGAGGAGATTGGAAACATGAAATGAAAACTTTTGACCTCGAGACAAAAGAAGCATGGGAAGGACTCCAACCATCAAAACCACTTGCCTCTCCCCATCGCTTGGATTAGAAATTCCCATTCCCTTCTCTCCAAAGGAAAGGCATTAGAAGAAAGGACCATGAGGGAAGCCAAAGAAAGATGTTAGTGAAGAATAGGAAACAAAGAACAAAATATTCATATTTTTTATTTTATTTTCATTTTACATAATGATCACCATTTGTATTAATAAAAGAGGGGGATTGCAGTTGTACCATCCAAAAATTTAATACAATTTGTTGGGAATGAAAATGTTTGAAAGAATCCCAAACCTTCAAAGTGTCCAAAAAGGAATTACCCAACTTACCAATATTAATAGTTTTAGCTATATAATATTGCACTAAATGGAATCTAAATAGCTTACATATTGACCTAACAAAAAAAAACACTTGTAAAACACAGTGTTCAAACAAGTTTATGATACACGAGAATGGGGACACACACATTGGGGACATGTAGAGACACCCAAATTTTGAGGTATTTTTAGGGGCAAGGAGTGGGGGCATCGGTATCCCTAACATAGGGGGGTCGTTTCTTATATATATATATATATATACATATATATGT
>LPNX010041672.1:261023-280415 GCA_001517045.1 Pseudotsuga menziesii
ATCCATAATGGTTATTTTATAGTGTTCCACCAAGTTTCTAAGACATGGGATCGGGGAAACACACATTGGGGATGTGTAGAGACACCCCCAAAATTTAGGCTATTTGTGGGGGAGAGGGGGTGTCGGGGTCCCTAACATAGGGGGTGTCTCTAAAATTATTAAAATAAATAAATAAATATGAATCCCAACATATGAACATAGCAATTCATCATCCCTTCAACATTTACATATGAAATTGAAATTCAACATTGTGCAATGTAAACATGATATTCAATTCATAATGGTTATATTAAATTTTAAATACATGCACATCTTCCATAATAAATTTGAATCATAGACATAAATAGTACATAAATTTTAAATGACAAATCTATAATCATAAATCTGAATCATAGACATGTCACATTAACTATAAACAATAAACAATAAACTACTAAACAATATAATATATATATCAAATTGAAATTACTCCAAATAGTACTAAAGAGTAAAGACTCAAAGTGTGACAAGTCAAAGTCTAAAGACTCTATCTGATTTCATCAACGACAATAAATAAAACTAAAAGTATCAAAAATAAATCATGAAAAGAGCATCAAGGAGATAGATCCATGGATTGGTCCTCCTTATGCATATGATTCATGAAGTCACCATCTATGGGAGTGTCAACATCGAGGTCTCACTCTCAGTATCAACCTCAGGCGTGACCAATGGCACACCAACCAAGCCATGTTACATCTCGTTTGGTCTCTCCTCCTCATTTATTTGTGCATCATCCTTTGGATCTACATCCCGTCATGTCATTGGTCCCATCTGATACCTTATTTTCTTCTCGTGTGAAAGATGTAGGGCATTGTGCATTGAAACTATATTATATTCCCTCTTAGAGGTATGTTTATTCCTCTTGATAGAGTGATGAAGCTATATGTATACCAATTCCTCTTTTTTGCAGAGGAACTAGCAATCTGAGACAATAAGAAAGTAGCAATATATTGGATCTCTAGAGCATCATCCCCATGCATCCTCCACCAACCTATGTGGTCTTATTGGCCTAAGTCCTTAAGATCTTCCTTTACATCACACTTGTTGAAGGGACCATTGAGAAATACAAAATGAGTCCACTGTCTTTGAATTTTTTTTGCTTCATCCTCATCATACATCTTTACTATGCCATCTCGAAATCCCCTCTTGATCTCTAGATTATCGATGGGGGGGATTCTACCAGGCCTCTCAAGATACAATTTTGAGTTAAGTGCATATGCTACCATGTGCAAAGGTGTGTTCATTCATTCCCACCTACACTAAATAATGGGTCGAATATGGGTCATATAGAACTCTAAGGATGGCTCTTTCTCACGAATGGCCACCCTTACTCGACTCGACATGCTATCAAAAGTATCGTAAATTTATCCAATACTAAGAGAATATGAGTCCCCATATTGAATGACCTTAACTATAAGGCACAAGAAATACATCAAATAATTGCAATATACCCACCAATCATTAACCCATACTTGGAGCTTGACCTTATTACCCTCATTTGTCTTGGATTTGGTCTACATGTTCCATCCGGAGTCACAACCATGGCCTACAATGCTAGTTGCACCTCCAACATCCTCTCCAATAAAAGATAATAGCTAGCATATCTAGTGTCTATGTAATTAAGGAATTCCTTGTTTGAGTGATTCATGTACATGGCTAAGGAGGTGTGGTGGTTACAGATAAACATCTACACATCTCTCACAATTTACACCAAAGATGATATTCACTCAATCTTCCCAATGTTTTTCAATCCATTGTTGAGTGCATGCACACAACAAGGTGTTCAAAAAATATGCCTATATCTTCTCTGAACTAGTAACCCAACTGATTTGCACATTGTTGTCGTCTTTGTCATAACTTGCATGACATTGGTAGACCCAAACTCCTCTATAACATCTTGAAGAAGTGTAAATTAGAAAGCTAAATATTTACGCTTTCCTAAACTATCAATAGCTCTAAGAAATAAAGGCCTTTCTTTGCATTTAACTATGATGTTGATAAGTGGACATTGGCAATGTCTATCCATGCATCCATAATGATGGAGCAACCTGTCCTCACCCATGTTAGTCTCACCTTTTCTTTATGCATGTCACGTCCCCATGCCTCTGACCGGTGTAGAGGACGCGATCCATGACTTCAACCACCCGGGCTAAGAGCCCCATGAACATATGCATACACACAAAATTACTACAACGGCACGCTTAAACAAAGACTTGGAACTAAAACATGCACATATGCAATTAATCATTATGAACAGCAGAAACCAACAGCATTCATACATGCATGCATTCCACATGTTCATAACATTCATTAACAGAAAATATAGTTGCAGAAGTAAAAATGGACAAAATCACTTATCTCATGATTTACTCGTTCCGCAACCAGCTACGTCGCTGCAATGTTCCACCCAACCGTAGGCCAGTGTGCTCCTTAATCTCTCAACAGCGCTGCCACCCCCGAGCTGGGCATGATTCTCTAAGGAATAAGGGAACTAGCAGGCTGACACATAGCCAAGGATACACAAAACACAACCAAGCCAACACAGTTGGGTTTATCAGGCCATCCAGGAGTTGGGAAAGGCTAAATGCTAAGCTGGTGAGCTCATTACAGAGCCAAGAACACCTACACCAGAACTAGCCTGGCCTCTAAGACACCCACCCACCCCCAACACAAGGAATCAGTCCCTTCTCTGCTACACAGTCCCTCAGGCCCTGCATTCCCTTCCAATGCTATTCAGGGGTGATGGAGAAGAAGGCCAGCCCTCTAGCTCTGTCTGTGTGGTTTCCAGCCACCAGGTTTATCAAGTAAACCAAGCCCCCATCCCTGCTCCTTACACAGTCTGAAGACCAACCATTGCACACGTGCAATCCATCAGCTAATACAACTTAAGACAGGGAAG
The DNA here is from genome assembly GCA_001517045.1 of Pseudotsuga menziesii. Taxonomy (NCBI): domain Eukaryota; kingdom Viridiplantae; phylum Streptophyta; class Pinopsida; order Pinales; family Pinaceae; genus Pseudotsuga; species Pseudotsuga menziesii. The sequence goes on from LPNX010041672.1 coordinate 263,962, forward strand.
ACAAATTCTGAGTCATTCTTGGCCCTATCGTGGCCAAAATGACTCTCAAGTGAATTTACAACAGTCCCAAACGCACCAATGAACGTGGGAAAACAACAATCCCAAAACCATAAACAGTGAGCACAGCTCACAACGTGGGGAAAATGGTTCCAAACGGTCTGTGTGTGAGGAAGACTTGCAATAGACCCCCAAACATAAAGAATCCACAACAATCACAACAGACCTTGAGAAGGACAGTGACCACCGTGACTCACAGGAAGAACCACAGCTCCAATCTCAACATTTAAATGATAGAAAATTAAACGACCATACCAGTCTGAAAGAAGAGTATACAGCTGCAAATGGGAACGAAAGAGCATAGCTCCCAGTCCACTGTGCAAATGGTAACAACGCAGAACCCACCACGCAGCCCGTGAGGAAAGGATACGGTCTCACCACTTGCAAATCCGCAGAGGAAAAACGACGTGGGTAACACCAGGATCGCTCCTGTGCGTGAGCAACAACAGCCAACGATCCCTGCGCGAGGATGAACAAGAACTCCAGCTTGTGCATGGCTCAACAGAAGAGTGGATAGACGCGAGTAGGGAGTGCGTGAGTGTTCAGCACAGGCGTGGAGAGAATGGATGTCTGCGTGAGGGATGGCGGTGGTTTTGGCCATTGTGAAGTCAACCGTGGTGGAGTGTGCGTGTAGGCATGGACTGACAGTCCTGCCACCCCACTCCCAAAACAATTAACTACCTCAACCACCAGCAGCCATTCTTCAATGAAAGTGGTTGGGTAAGGGAAGGGAAGAAAACACATGGATTTTTACCCCATTGGCCAAGGTTTGACAATTTCCCCACCCTTATCCTTGTGAAAATCATGCCCCTTCTCAATTTAGTTGCCGCGATCGTAGCTAGTCGAGTTATTTAATTAAAGATGCATATTTACATGATGATACACTTAGTATATGCCGCATGCCCCGATATACCATCAGTGACAATTAAATCCAAAACATAGCATAACCGATCAATGGTGGGGCCTTGGCCTTTAGCTCCACACCATGATCATTACAATATATACATCATGTACATCTAATGCAACGGGGTCAAAACCGGGACGTTACAATGCATAGTGATATTAGGAACTTACATGTCTAAAATAATTGTCCTCAACTTATGTTCACATGGTGGCACATATGAAGGTCTTGATGTTGTTGTTGCTTAGACCGTCTCCTTGTAAAAAAATTAAAAATTTGGGGAGGTGTGGGAGGCGGAGTGTAGAAGCCCCCCAATCCAAGAACCTCCCAAAGTTGTGTTTCCTCATGTTTCTTGGAAAAAGGGGGCGCCTAGAAACGTTTCTCATGGAGCCTCCCAACCCTTGGGGCATGGCAAATGTAGGGGGCGAACCCCCAACCCACGGGGATGCATCCCCATGGAACACTAGTAAAACATCTTAATTTTAATGTGTGTGTGTGTGTGTGTGTGTGTGTGTGAATTATCACTAGCTCATTAGGTTAATGTGTGGTTCTCGTCAGCAAGGCAACCTGGGTTCAATTCCCCTTAGGGTGAACTAGTTGGGAGGAGACACTCCAAAATTCATCCAAGTTAACAATTGGTGTGGTCCAGGTCAAATGTGATCCTTGGGTGATTTTGACAGAATAGATGCCCATGGGTCATGGTTTCTAATACCAAAGGCCAATCCATCCAAGTGAGGGAGTAGCAATTTGTTGTGTATTTATTTATTTTTAGCTTCTATATCCTCTAATTTTTCATTGTTACTTTCTTCCCCTACCTCTAGAAAAAACAATTTTATTTTGTGCTTCTGTATTCGGACCTTCAAAACTATAAGTTGTCTCTTGGTTTCCTTAAGGCCCCTTTTACAGTTCAGTGCCAATTTTTTTCTCCATGGTGCCCATATTCTCATGGCCAAAACCACAAATTCCTAGCAATCATCACAACGATGCCCTCAATGTCAAATATACCAACCCATTTTTGAGTGCTCACAATGTGCACAATGATTGGGTGTTTGTGAGCTATCTACACCATAGAAAATTGAAAACCCTTGAGGTAACAACCCTTGTAATGCAAATCGTTTAGACAAGGTGCATAGGAGGGAACCATAGGAAGATAAACCATAATTTAAAATAATATTAAGTGCACTAGAGAGCCTGCGAAATCCCCACACAGCTCTACTAGAACATGAGTTGAAAACACCATAAATATCACGACAAAATCCCACCATAACTTAGTGGTAATAAGTCCAGGATGGGAATCAGCTTACCCATCTAACTAATTCAATTAACCCACACAAAATTGGTCATTCCATCCCATCCTTCCTCATATTGAATTACCAATGGGAAAGGGTGTATGGAGTGCGATCATGATTGCTACCATAAATATTGTTTGCATGTTAATGAGGAGATGAGACATGGATTGCAATTTCAAAGTGGTTATATGGGTAAATACTTTAGGGGAGGTTGAGATGCTCCTAGGCCCCAACCTTTTCCCCACCAAGCAAAAACTGAGACTACACCCTCTATTTGCATTTGAATTGGATTCTTTAGTTAACCCTAAGAGTGAGTGGAAACATTCAGCTAGGGATTTAAAGCCTTATAATTGCTAGTGGAAAAGTTTCATGACTCTTTTATTATGTTGATAATGTGCAAGGGACTTACATATTAGGTGACAAATGATCAACAAAGAATTTCCCAATACTAATAGCTGGTTGCTTGGCTAGCGATAGTCATAGCTACATTGTAAGTACTTCAACTTGGTTTTTTATGTATCACTTAAACCCTAAGTGTATGAATATTATGTATTTCCATCGGGACTAATTATGATCACACCCCACCAACCCTTGTGCGTACCACCCCTATGAAGCAATAGGATTTCAAGAAAAAATCAACAAGACATTTTTCTTAGTGAAGAAATTTAAACACAATAATATATAAATACACTTTCTTGGAATTATAGTGGCTTGGGAAGTCTAGGTAAAAGGATAACACTACAATATTTTGGTTAAAAATGAAAGTCTAGTAATGGTACGGTTGCAAGAAACAATGTTGGAAACTAAGTCATCCCCTACATTTAAAAATATGATGCAAAGATAGAGAAGAAAGAACTTGTGTTTGTATTCAATTTAGACTTGATGTTTCAATCCGAGAGTTGGGATACCCATTAGAGATCTAAATTGAAGACAAATGTAGGTTTCTTCTTCTCTATCATTCAAAGATTGTATAAGACGAACATATTAATATGATGTAGGATCATGTAGTAAATGTAGACAAGGAATACATGGGTTTCTTTGGTGGATTCATAATTCTTTATGATCTTCCCCTCATCGGATTCAAATAGAATTTTGACCACTAAATAGTCTTCATTGTGAGATAACTTCTTCAAATCAATGATTTTAAGTTTTTTAATGCTATTAACAATTCTTTGAAGAAAATAAAATGTTGGAATTCCTTGATCATTTTTTTTTTCTCCCTTCCCCTAAATGGAATTATGGCAAGAGATTTTGATATAGTATTCAAAAATATGGGGCCAAAAACTAAAGGTTTCTAATTTGTGACCCTTTCAAACTAATTCTCGCAAGACCAGTTTGAACTTTGTTTTCCCAGACATCAAACCAAGGAAAGGTGAGTATACATGGACAAAGAGGCAAGTGAGCTAGGCTATATTGCTGAACATTTGGACATGTTTTTGGTTCAATGATATAATTTAGATGATGGTATCTATTTGTTTCCCTCTACCATCCTTCAATCCTTAACCACATATCGATCTCCTTGGAAACTCTCTCCTAAAATTATGGCCCCCTTTAATTTAGATTTGGTGCGATTTAGATGGAGCACCCCCAATTCAATGATCTCACTGTATATTCATGGTACCACAATCTTGATATTTATGGATACAAGTCTTATATCTATGAGCATAAGATAAAGCGACATAAATGTAATATCAAAGAATGGGTAAGTTCAAACATAAAATATTCCATTAAGATAAGGAAATCATGTAGAGGTAAACTATAGGAAATTCAAGATAAAATGGATATAGTGGGATACATAGCTTCCTTGTTAAAGGGAGAAAGAGAGGTGAGTCTAAAATTGTCTAAATCCTAACATCACAAGGAGAAACATTGGAGGAAAATATATAGGGATCGAAACACTAAGTAATTCCACCTTTAGGCAAATAAAAGAAGGACCCAAAACAATGTTTGTGAAATTCTATCTTTGGAGTGGAGGGTGTTACAGCTGATTTTACCAGACATGGTAGATCACACATTTATGGCCTTCTTTGTCCCTCTGCAGACTCTTTGGACCCCATGGACTATTTTTGTACCTTTGATGTTTCCAAGATCATCCCTAAAAACACCTGTTATTTTCCATACGCAACTTTTAAACCCATTCTCGCGTATATACGCGGATATAACCCCTAAACCCGCATACATCGGGTTGTGTGCAAAAGGCCAAATATTTTGGAGTTTTCCTTGATGTGGATCCGAGTCACTTGTCTCTTAGCCTTCCATATGCTTTGAGATCTCTTGGATTTGACATTCCATTACCCCATTGAAGCACTATATAAGGAACCCTTTAGATACATTGAAGAAAGAGGAATTGAAGAGCAAGAAAACTATAGTCCATTGTTGCCATAGCTTGCTTATACTTGAGTCTGCATCCCTTTGTCCCTTGGATCACTTGGTGTTTTTCCCAAGCTTGCATTTGCTTGTGAGCTTGCTATCGAGAGATGGAGGATTGAGGTGGTGGAGGCCCAGGTGGAGGACTCAGTTTCTTTGGTTCGCAGACGTGTCGACAGAGGTTGTCATTCTTGTAATCTCTAATTTATATTAATATAAATATCTTTTCTAGTCCAATGATGTGCATTTAAATGAATATTAAATCCATGGATGCTTTTAATGGCTCATACATTATTGATTATATATGCTAGAGTAGGTCTAACACCATTATATAGCATGCTTGTCTTGTTTGCTGATTGTTGAGAGAGCAAATTGATAACACAAGCAGGATTGGAAAAGCTCAATGGGGATCTACATCAACCATCTGGAATAATGTATGTTTTGAGATCCTTTAGTGTTAGATGTTTTATTTCTCTTGTATATTGGGAAGGGATTGATTTTTGCGGTTACTCCGTTTGTTGTGGTACACCCCAAGCCATAGGAAGTTTTCTCCGTAACAGAATTGGCGACCATACTAGGGAGTTCGAAGTCATTTCCTTTGGGGGTTTTGTCGACATTCAATGTTCTTGAATTGCTTTGATTTCTCTGTTTCTGAGTCAGGTCTGGGGGCATGTTTGCCTAGTAGTGTCTTATAGGAGTAAATTTTATCTCAGCTTGTCTGTTTACCTTCTTTTTATCTCTTTTTCTTCCTGTATGCGGGTTTTGCCTTCACAGTCGTGTATACACACGGGTTTTCCTGGAATAGCTGCGTATATACGTGGATTTTCTGCAAACAGTCACGTATGCCCTACATTTTTCCTTTTTTGGGGAATATTAAGTGTTGCTGGGTGAGTTTGGATGATTGTTGAGTCTTCTTGGATGCTTCTGGAATCTGTATACACCCCTGTTTCTAACCAGAGATGCTTTTTAGTTTAAATTTTTGAAAATGTTCTTGTCATTTCATTTTCTATTTTTTGTTTTGGGATTAGTGCATTAGGTCTCTTTTACCTTGGTGCTTTACTTGGGTGTTGTCTGGTAGTGCTTGCAGAGTCTGGGGGGTTGTAGAACCATACTTTTGCTTTTTATCTCATTTAATTAAAAAATACAAAAATATTTGCTTTTTGCATCATTATGCGTTGTTTGCATTTTGCATTTTGCATTTTGCATGGTACTTGCATTAGGTTTGCTTGGAGAATATTAGTCAGATTTTCATATAGGAATGATTGCATATTCATTTGAAGGAAAATTTTGCACTTCAGGTAGTAGCATACCCTATTCTTCATTTGACACAGTGCATTTGCATTGATTGTTAGGTGTGCATTTTACTTCTTGTTGCATCATAACATCATTAGTTGCCCGACCATTTGCCCTTTTGAGTAATAAGCCAATTAAAATCAACGCATAATAAAATGAATTACACTCTTTTCTTTTATAGGGTGCACCAACAAGATTAGGTTTTAGGGTCTTGGAATAGTTCATTGTGAGTAAATTCTCCAACACCACTAAATGAAACATTTACGTGTCTGTCCAGGTGAGAGAGTGAAATTCCTTTATATAATGAGTGTTTCTCAAGATTCTCCTCTTACAAGGGAGTTAAGCACGAGGCAGTGTGAGCGGTTATGATTGGGATGACCCCTGGTTGTAACTGAGTAGCACCGGAGATATTTTCAGGATTGTATTTGTATATGGGGGCTCTTTCGAGAGTTTCGGGCTTTGCTACCCTGCCCATATGGTCAATCCTGCCTGCAACTATCTGCCTGAGCATTGCTTATATTGAGGTGACCTTAGTTGGCTTACCTAGGTTATCGAGGGGGTACTTCGCAGGGGTTATTATCCAGGTGTCCTGGCCAGGTAGGGGTCGGACAGCACAGTTGCTATATGCGTTGAAGTTGAGGGCCACTTGTTGGGCCGAATTAATGTCGTTTTATATCCATTGTAGTAATTGCCCAACCATTTAATTTGTCAATTCGAGGTTCGTAGGCTTACGAAACACATGCAAAGTATATGCAGGATTGAAATGAAATTAAGCTAATATAACCCCCCGTGAAACTAAGAATAATCTAATCTAACCCCCCTTAAGCTAAAACACGCAATTGCTAATCTAATGCAGGAAGATGAAACACACGGCTGAAAGTAAATTGCATAAAAGAAAGACAACACATGTGAGCTCACATTCACCATAAAGCAATCTTAAATTACATCACAAGAATCAATCATAAATCATGAAAGCATCAAACCAAGATTATAAACAAAAGCTAAGAATTCCCTTCTCCATATTACAAAGTCAAGACTAACTTCTACAATCTACTATTCTCTAAGATAATCTAAGATCTAATATATTCTAAGATAATCTAGGATTTAAGATTATTGAAATGAAGAGAGAGCACTCTCTTTTATACATGAAGGAAACAACCATCTCATAATGAGAGATCCACTATTCACTCAACTACTTTCCTATTATTACAAGATATGATCCCTTCAAATCCTCCACATATCTCTCACAAATTCTCCACATGTCTCTCAACCAAATCTCCATGATCTTCTCCTTGGAATATTCTTTGCATAACTATCTCCTTGAAATGGTGGAGGAGATATAAGTGAAGTCTTTTCCTTGAATTAATCCTTCACATATTCCTACACATTACAAAGCTCATCCATACTTTGAGATATTAGTGAAAAACATGTTAATTTTCTAATATTTAATCATAAATTCACTTATAATACTAAAAATAAATAAAGTGGAAATAATGAGGTGAAACCCACATATATGTATGGAAATGGTATGATAAAAGGTTAATGGGACGATGAAATGTGAGGAATAGCGGAAGATAAAGTGGATGAAAAAGTGACATTTCTGAGTCCCAACATCCTCCCCAACTGATCTTGTTGCATGTCATCATGCAACTGTGTATGCATCTTCTCAAGAACTTTTGGCATCTAAACTTTGGCTTTGAATGATGATGTCTTTTTAACAATGAATATTTCCAGGGTGTGCAATACATGAGTAACAACTGGCATTTCCTTACGGTTGGTTCTTGTGTGACAACCATGAATATAAAGAATGTTGGTTCTTGTGTTAACAAGATTCATTTCATGATGTGAAATGCATGAGTAACAGCTGTCATTTTCCTTATGGTTGGTTCTTGTGTGACAACCATGAATGTAAAGAATGTTGGTTCTTGTGTTAACAACATTCATTTCGTCATTTGTTTTCTAGCTGCATAGTAATTTAACCATACACTCACTAAAAATGATAAGTTATTGATGTGCATAGAAAGCATCATTGTGCACAAGAAAGTCTTTTCTTTATCTTTATGAATCATGCCAATATGTATATCAATGTGTATGAAGCAAAGTGCAATAGAGGAATTGTCGAAAAAGAAATGCTCGTGAATGGTAAATCAGATGAAAAATGGGTGATGGTGGTGAAAAAAATGGAATGATAGTAGTGAGTATGTATTGAATATAGTTCCCCCTCCCCAACTGATGTGGTTGCATGTCCTCATGCAACCTAGCATGGGCTGTGAAATAAATGGTGAGGGAATTTTCCAAATTATTCATTGCTAGCATGTAAGGAATTGCACGATTAAAGTTTAGAAAACAACATACCCCCACTTACCCAAAAAGTAGATGAACGATGCAATAGGAATGTAGCTGATGCCACTGGATCGTGGAATGTGTCACTGCTATTGCGGTTGTAACTGCTGGATCATGGGCAGTGAAGGAATCAGAATTGCTGCTGCTGAATCATGGAAAATATGTCTCGGCTGCAGCATAAAAATGTAACTGTAAATGATGCTGCAGCTGTAACTGCTGGAACTGCTGTAATGTGAAGTGGAGGAATCTGAACTGCTACTGATAAATAATGGAAAATATGTCATGACTGCAGAATAAAAATGTAACTGTAAATTATGCTGCAGCTGTAATTGCTGGAATTGCTGTAATGTGAAGTGGAGGAATCTGAACTGCTGCTGATAAATAATGGAAAATATGTCACGGCTGCAGGATAAAAATGTAACAATAAATGATGTAGCAGTTGTAACTGCTGTAATGTGAAGTGGAGGAATATGAATTGCTGCTGATAAATAATGGAAAATGTGGAAGGCAAAAAGTGGAATTATGGTACACTCATAAATCTGAAGTCATGTTTTTGCAACTACTGATGGAGTCATGAGAAAGAATGTATAGTCTTCACCCGCTACAAAACCCGATGGTACAATTCTAGTAATGCGAATAAATGTGTCGAGGTCGAGCATGAAGAGAAATCATTGGATTACCGGCCATTGATGAATGACGTTAACCAATGCGAGGCAATTCACCAGTGATGTCAATGAGTGCTAAGGTACCTAAGTACATCTTGCGAAGTGCGAATAGATGTGTTGATGTCGAGCCACTTGCAAGATCTGACGATCAAGGGACATGGATGAATTCCCATGATTGTCAACGAGAGAACTTGCCATTAAGGCATCCAAGCCTCCAGGTACTCAAAATGAAATCTAGTCTATATCCCAGATGAGGTGATGAGATCGATGGGGCAAGACTTGTTGAAAGGTGGGCCTTAAGGAATCCCACATCAGTCAACATGAGTTGGTATAAAAAGATTGGTAGGACTATAAGTGAAAAGATCTCACAGTCAAGTAATGGATATGGCAAGGCTATGTAGTCATGGAAAGGGAGCTGGTTTTATTCAGAAGGGAAACTGGAATGGAAAAATGAACTGAAAAAGATAAAGGGATGTATGCAATTCATAAATATAGGCATGTGTGAAGTCATGACAGATAAAGCGATGGAAAGTGGACTTCAAGGCATGGATGGTGAAGGTGCTCTAAAGGAGAAATATGGATAAACAATCATGACACAAATGAGTTTATGGATGGTTTCTGTGTAACAACCAATGTTATGATGTTTATCAGTAACCATCATGAGTAATAGCTCCTTCAGGCTGTCTATCAAAGCATGTTTCTTAAAAGTTTTGTGTTTCTTTGAAAAGCACTTCAGCAACACAATGCGACTGTCTTTGAAACCTGAAAAAAAACTTTAGTACAAAATCCTGCATAAAAACTTATTAGTGAATATGTATTGAATATAGTTCTCCCTCCCCAAATGATCTGGTTGCATGTCCTCATGCAACCTAGCATAAAAATTGTGAGAAGTTCGTAAAAGAAAACATATAATGCAGAAAGAAGTACATAAGTTGCAAAGAAAATTACCTGTTTCCCGTGCTGGTTTCATCCGATTATTGTCAAAGTGACTGATCATAGTTGTAACAACCCAACCAGCTGCGCAGCAATGACTGTGACACACAGCGGTGACAGCGAGCTGCAACAACCATCGATAGCTGCCCCATATCGATTTACTTCTCACCTTCCTCCTTTTTATGGTGTTAAGACCGGTCTAATTGCTTCTACGATTATAATATTTTCAATTGATGCTTTGTTCAGCCTTTTCTTTATTCAGCCCTTTTTCTGAGCTTTGCTCAGCCTTTGTTCAGCCTTTTCTTTATTCAGCCCTTTTTCTGAGCTTTTCTCAGCCTTTGTTCAGCCTTTTCTTTATTCAACCCTTTTTCTCAGCCTTTGTTCAGCCTTCACAAAACTATGTTCAGCCTTTTCTTTATTCAGCCCTTTTTCTGAGCTTTGTTCAGCCTTTGTTCAGCCTTCACAAAACTATGTTCAGCCTTTTCTTTATTCAGCCCTTTTTCTGAGCTTTGTTCAGCCTTTGTTCAGCCTTCACAAAACTATGTTCAGCCTTTATTGTCACACCAATGGAGTTTACTGTTTCAGCTGCTTGGAATCGGCCGCAATAGTAAATCTGGAAAATACCCTCTCGAAGAACCAGTTGTATATCGCAAACCGTGGCTTCATTTGGCAATTTCCATGTGAGTCAGGTAAATGAGGTTGTTATGCACAAAACCCATGTCTCGGATTTTCAAGATTATTTTCCATCTGCTCACAAATCGAGACGTGAATCAAGGTGTTGTATGTGGCATGCATTTTTTTGGTTAAGGCTGTAGCAACCATTTACAGGCCATTTGTTGCAGATTTATTGAATTCCTTTTTGTTTTAGATGGAGCTGCAACTTGCTGCGCTATGAGAAAATTGGTTTATTATGCACTTTTATAGATTTTAAAATTAAATATCAGGCTGCAACACCCATTAGATCCTGCATAAACCGTCGTTAACATAAAATACATGCATACCTTCCCATAAGTATCGATCTACTCCTGCGTTGTTTTGAGCTTTGCTCTTTATTTTTCGTTGTGCATAGACACAAATAGTAACCTAGAGGTAAACACAAACCTCGATCTGCATAAAAACATGCTTCCTGCAACAAAAAAACGTTATGATGAATTTTTTTTAATTGTCTCGGCCCTCCTAATGGGTTCATTATCAGCTCATCTCTTTGCTAGTTGAGACTTGGTTCAAACGGGGCATCGTGACTGCAGCCACTGATATTTGCTTTCTTAGAACAGAAAGGGGGATGCTGGCAGTAGAGAATGGGAAAATGGATGCTGGCCTGTGTGCATTGGCCATTGTAATTTATGCTTGTTCTGAATACGTAAGAATAACATTCTCCCACCGAAATTATAATGGTAGTATTACCATTTCAACCATCTTGGAAATTGGATCTCCGGCTGTGTCATCTGTTATATTCCTATCATCATCCCACCCTAAAAATCTTAGCAATTGATGATGACACAAGGATGCAAACACTTTTCATTGTTTTTAAGAGCATAATTGATGCCGTAATAAAATATATGAGAGCAAATTTTTAAAACCAAGCTTTAGATTTTCAAATAACTGGAATCTGCAATGAGAGAGAGAGTGTATACAAATGACATTAATGAATTTTCAGGTATCGTCTGAATTAAAACAAATTCCCAGCTATCTTTTAAAGGGCCCAACATTGACCGAGTTGGCAACTTAACAAGGGAGAGGCTTAGCGATAAAAGCAATGAGTTTTAAGATTGCATTAATGAAGTTTACTAAAGCAAGTAGAGAGCAATTGATATTTTCTCCGTCTCTGAGATTTTGTCCAACATTATTAGTCTCTGAAGCTCTTTCACTGTCGACAAGGTCAACCAAGGAAAGCTTCCCGCGCAAAACCATTTGAACTGCTGCTAGTTGTAGTGCTCTGATTATGCTGCTGAAAGTGCTTTTGGTGTTGTTCTTGGAACTACTGGTTATGTTTTTCCTTCAACTGCTCGTTCATTTGGGATACACCATATTTGTTGATACAAACTCTTTCAGAAACACAGATCTCGGTCTTCTCCACTAAATGGAGTTCATGATGAAAATATCCTCATTAATTAAACCACACAATGCAGAACCAAATATTTTCTATGTTGGAATACCGACCATCTCGAAATATGGCTTTTTCACATCGAGAGAAATGCAAACTTCTCTCAAACCAAGTACAATTTTCAAAAACCGCTTGCGACTTAACTAAATGAGACCCTTCTGTACAAAACTCATGTGCCAGATTTTTGAAATTCATCACTGTTTGCTCATAAATTGCACCCGAAGTTGACTGTCTGCAAATGGGCGTTAATTTACAGAAAGAAGCAAAGAAAAAAAAACAAGTTGACTGGTCCATGTATATTCATTCACGCAATTTTATTTTCCACCAATCCTTTCAAAATATGCTAACAGGTCGATTCTCAATGCCACTTTCTCTCAAATTTTTGATTGTGCAGCCAGAGGGTAGGATCTACTTATTGATGGGTAATTCACAGATTCGACACACATGTGAATGCCGAGATATGAAGTCTCAGCGCCCTATTGTTGGCTTCCGAAATTTATGAGATCTTCTAGAAAAACAAGGATTGAAAAGCAAATAAAAGCGTAGAGCAGTTCGTAATCGAATATATTTTGGATTTAGTCACTTCTAAAAATTCTCGTTCAATTTCCTTTTTATAGCAAAAAGAATCCAAAAATGAATAACGTGCCTTATCATTATAAATAAGTGAGATTTGGTCAATTATTCGTGGCTCAAGTTGAGCGTACAGAATTTGGAACCATATCCTATCCCTTACCCGTCCATGGTGTTGCAGCCTCACATTACCAGTATTTGAGCTATCATCGATCCAGGGAAATACCAAAGGGAAGACTTCTATGAAACAACTAAGGATTTTCTTATGAATTTTGTTGCAGGTTTTAAGTCGAGGTTGGAAGATGAAAATGAAGCATCATTGCAGACCATGAATTTATTCATTCCGGGGAGTTTTATCTTTTACAATTTCCATATTATTGCACATTGCGGAGAAATGCATGCATTATTTTTTAATTTTAATTGCAGGTTTAGCATGCAAAACCAAAAAGTGGATAGACTATGAAGATACACGAATTGGTGAGGCCGCAACTCAAATCAGAAATAAATCAAAGGAAAAGTTAAAACCAGAAGACACAGTTCAATTGATTGCAGGCACGACATAGTTTCGACATGACACAGTTTCAGCACATAGTCTTAGTTACAGCTATTACAGCTTATGTGTTTCAGCTGGAGAAGCGTATTTCATCTTATGTGTTTCGGCTACAGCTGTTACAGCTTATATGTTTTGGCTAAAACTGTTACAGCTTATGTGTTTCAGCTGAAAAAGCGTGTTTCATCTTATGTGTTTCAGCTGAAAAAAAGTGTGTTTCCTCTTATGTGTTTCAACTACAGCTTGTTTCATTTTGGAGAGCCTATCTTAGTGGTTGTTTCAGCGACTGTTTCAGCTATGCCCAATTTTATTTTAGATTTTTTTTTTCTTTTTTCTTTTTATCTTTCCACAAAAATAAAAGAACTTAAAAAAATTATTTTGCAAATTTATTAAAAGAAAAATAAAATTGTGAGCAAACGGAAATTTATTTTGCAAATTTATTAAAAGAAAAAAAAAACTATGAGCAAAAGGAACAAATTGCAGACAGAAAATAGATTAGGCAGAAATTTTGTTTTTCATCCGTCAACAATAAGAATTCTTCCTAAAATCAATTTATTCATCCTACTTTGTGATCCTCGCGATCGCATAAAGCGCGAAGGAGAGCATACTTATTCTAATTGAAAGCAAAAACTGAAAATGAAATCCTACCTACTCTATGCTAATTGAGATTTAGAAATCGGTTACGTGTAGTCAAATAGCCAATATATCCATTCACGTAGCAGTAATAGGAATATATTATCTTTCAATTTCGTGAATGAAAAATGGAAATATACAAAGATGAACGAAGTTAATTGTTGTGGCTGTGATTTAACTAAATAAAAACAAAAACAAAATTTATCTAATTAAGTACTTACTTGGAACCATTGCTCAATAAGGCTTTCATAGGCTTGCTTCTCCTCATGCTCATGCTGTAATTCCTCTTCGTCTCCATCAATCTCATGTTTGTCTTCATCGATCTCCTATTCAAATACTTGTTCACCTTCACATGCGCAGGAGTTTTCGGATGATGATTCCTCGCTTGATTCTGGAGGAGTAGTTAAATCTCTTATTGCTGCCAAGACCTCCTCTTCCTGGGAAGAGGAAAATCCAGCTTTTGCCAAGGCATGAGTGAGTAGTTCCAGACTTACACTCATTGTTAAACCATGTTGAAAAAATGATTCTTACATCACCCAAAACTGAAATTTGAAAATCTTAAATAAAAACAAACCATTTATGTAAAAAAAACACTCTAAAAAAATAAATAACTCTTCACAGTTGCGGAAATTAAACACTCTTGCAAAAATTGAAATTTACACTACCACACTTGCATAAATTGAAATTTACACTACCACACTTGCAGGAATTGAAATCTACACTTCAATCCATCGTGCTTCCCCAGCAACGGCGCCAAAATGTTGGGCCGAATTAATGTCGTTTTAATTCCGTTGTAGTAATTGCCCAACCATTCAATTTGTCAATCCGAGGTTCATAGGCTTACGAAGCACATGCAAAGTATATGCAGGATTGAAATGAAATTAAGCTAATATAACCCCCCGTGAAACTAAGACTAATCTAATCTAACCCCCCTTAAGCTGAAACACACAATTGCTAATCTAATGCAGGAAGATGAAACACATGGTTGAAAGTAAATTGCATAAAAGAAAGACAACATATGAAGAGCAACAAGACAACACATGTGAGCGCACATTCACCATAAAACAATCTTAAATTACATCACAAGAATCAATCATAAATCATGAAAGCATCAAATGTAATGTCCCCTTCTAATTAGGCCTTGAGGCCCAAAACCGCTAACCTATGTGATTCCTATGGGTTCGAGCGATTACTGACAGCTAGGGGATCAACTAAGGACTGATTCCATCCATAGAAGATCTAGGGCATCATCATTAGGTCAAGAAGGGCCACTGGGGCCAAAGGTCACCTTCGTGCATGTCATCCCAGCATTATTTAATGATACATGCACTCTTTAAGTCTCCATCCACATGCATGCAAGTCAACGTCAAATTAGAAGATAAAGTGACCTAATTAGGTCAAAGATTAGGGTTTTCACAGTTGAACATTATAAATAAAGGACAAAGCAAAAGGAGACTTCACTTTTGATTATGATTATTTTTGGGAGCTCTTGGATAGCAGCACAACGTGCCGCACAACAATTGGGGTTGGAGACGGAGTTTTCAGCTAACGGGATTTCGGCAGTGAAACATCTGTCCTAGTCTTATTCAGGGTAAGCCATACAGGTTCACCACTTGTTCTTCATTCATTCATCAGTTATCTAGAATATGGTATATATCGTTGCAGGGACACGTGTGCAGCCGTAAAAGGGGGGTTTTCAGCCGGAAATCCCTAATCAGCTGTGGGGCCTTCAGATCTTAGTTTCCTTCCAAAACTCAGGCACCATTCTCATCATCAACATCATACTCCGGTACCCGATGATTATCAGATCCATCCGTGCTCATCCAGAACAGTTATCAGCAGTTTCGGGATTCCAGGGGCATGAGCAGCTGTCTCTCAGAAGCAAGTCGCTATCCTGCCTAGAGGACTCAGAAATCACTCTTGTATCAGGCATTCTCTTCGGCACGGGAAGGCTACCAGTCCTGCAAATCGACAGCTTCATCGGACACCTCCTTCACTGATAGCGTCACCCTTTTCTGACTGGGGTTCTTGCTGCTGGGGGTTCACTTTGAGCAGAAGAGGTCTGCCCATCTCCGATCCAGTTCTTGGGGCTTGCATACTTTATCCGAAGAAGTTTCACCGGCTTATCAGTGGTAAGTGTTCATTCTGTCTCACAAACCCTAACCCTAATTTTTCCTATAAAATAGGGATTTTTGCATGGCAGTTTGCATGCCCAGTTGTATCAGCCTTTTTGCTTAGAAATAGAAAATATCGGGATTTGGGATATTTCATCAAACCAAGATTATGAACAAAAGCTAAGAATTCCCTTCTCCATATTACAAAGTCAAGACTAACTTCTACAATCTACTATTCTTTAAGATAATCTAAGATCTAATATATTCTAAGATAATCTAGGATTTAAGATTATTGAAATGAAGAGAGAGCACTCTCTTTTATACATGAAGGAAATAACCATCTCATAATGAGAGATCCACTATTCACTCAACTACTTTCCTATTATTACAAGATATGATCCCTTCAAATCCTCCACATATTTCTCACAAATTCTCCACGTCTCTCAACCAAATCTCCATGATCTTCTCCTTGGAATATTCTTTGCATAACTATCTCCTTGAAATGGTGGAGGAGATATACATGAAGTCTTTTCCTTGAATTAATCCTTCACATATTCCTACACATTACAAAGCTCATCCATACTTTGATATATTAGTGAAAAACATGTTAATTTTCTAATATTTAATCATAAATT
>LPNX010041672.1:280708-405152 GCA_001517045.1 Pseudotsuga menziesii
CTTGAGTGACAACCATGAATATAAAGAATGTTGGTTCTTGTGTGACAACCGTGAATATAAAGAATGTTGGTTCTTGTGTTAACAGGATTCATTTCATGATGTGAAATGCATGAGCAATAGCTGTCATTTTCCTTATGGTTGGTTCTTGTGTGACAACCATGAATGTAAAGAATGTTGGTTCGTGTGTTAACAACATTCATTTCGTCATTTGTTTTCTAGCTGCATACTAATTTAACCATGCACTCACTAAAAATGATAGCAATCAACCTTACATGAACCAAAACTGTCAGGGAGCGTGGCATAGACCGGCTCAACCTAGGCTCCCTTTCCTTGCAACATTGAACTTACCTGACTTATCGAGACTTATGAATGATCTGGTATCTCATGACCCGGCCTGACCGGCCGTCCCAAACTAGCTTCCTTCGGACATTCCCAAGTTCGAGGGAAAAGCTGGAGAAGATCCTAGTGAGCATGTCACTACTTTTCACCTTTGGTGCTCTTCCAATTCCTTACATGAGGATTCAATCCGTTTGAGGCTATTTCAATGCACCCTCACCGGGCCTGCAATGAAATGGTATATAGAGTTACCAAGGGGGGCATACGTTTTATTTGATGACCTTGCAATGACTTTCCTCAATCACTTTTAGCTACCTGTGCGTTACGACATTGGTACCGAACTCTTGTCGACATTTCGACAAGACAAAGCCACACATATCTTGGATCAAATTCAAGAGTTGCGTAGACGAAAGCGGTTGATTAAAGCCTTTATACCACCGGAATTTCTCCTTGAGTGGTTCCTCAAGTCGTTTTTAGCTTACATCGCGAAGGATGTTTCTACATCCGGAGTCCAAAACGAGGAACAAGCAATTTTTAGGGCACAAGAGTTGGATTTGATTTACGCTCAATTCAGACTTTTGTATGAGATTATACCCAATGCTCCGCGATCTAGTTTCGATCCCAAGATCAAACCTGGGCCACATGCCGATGGCATTGTGGGCTGTACAAGTACCAAACCTGCGGATTTGGTTGTGAAACACGTGAGCCAATTGTCAATTAATCAATCCACGTCTGGACAAGCCACGACTTCGTCTCAACATACCCAATTGGCGAGTGTAGTTTTCATGTAATCGTCGGACCAGAAGGGAAACCAGCAGCTTGGAAGGAATAATAAAAAAGGGAAAAATAATCGTAACGGTGGGAATAAGAACAAAAATGCTAATTATAATGACAAGAACGCTTATAATGCTGGGGGGGACAAGCAGACTAAACGTAAGGTAAAGTTTCCTTGCAAGTTATGTAAGGAGGACCACCTCACTCACTTGTGCCCTCATATGGAAGATGCCTCGAGGTTCATAGCACAGGGCCTAATCGTGCTAACTAATCCTTTACCCAACAATCAAAATATGAACTCGAGGACCATTGATCCTCATTGTGAATCGGGTGGAGATCAAAATCCACCGGAGGCCAATACTGGTCATGGTTGCGTCAACATGGTGCGCGCTACTGAGGTTGTGACTCGTGCGAAGGATTATGGTTCATCGCAACCGGACCTTGGAAAGGAACCCGCTCCACCCAAGAGCCCTTTGCGTATCGAAAAACCAACGTATAAACCTGAAGTTGCACCTCACATTCCTAAGGGAGTCCTAAAGCTTTTAGGACACAATCCTAATGCCCAAGCCGCCCAGAACTATTTCGTTGTCGAGGATTTGGGCCAAACTCATTGTGCAATGTCCGCGCTTGAAGTACTTTAGACTTGTCCTCCGTAGAGGAGAGCCTTATTTTCTACTCTTGGGGTTGAGGATGATAATTCTTCTTCAGTTATCAAATTTGAAACCATGGGAATACAGCCTCGCTTGCCTTACTATGTGTCTCTTTTGATTCATGTAGAGTGTCTTAATATGACCGTCAAACGCACTGTTATTGACGAAGGCACTGCTGCTTCCGTGATGTCTTTGTCATGTTGGAAGGGTTTGGGTTCTCCTGAGTTGTCTCAATCCGCTACTATGTTGAAAGATTTTGATGGTAGATCCTTTCGGCCGCATAGGATTCTTCCTTCTCTCAAGGTCCAATTGGGAGGGAAGACCGTCACGATCGAGGTCGAGGTGGTTGATGCACTCCTTGACTACAATCTTTTGATGGGTCGAAATTGGATGTATAGTATGCAAGTTGTAGCCTCTTCTCTCTTTTGAGTGGTATGCTTTCCATTTAATGGGAAGATTGTTACGATTGATCAGACATCATTCCATAATCCGAGTGTCAGTGCATTATCAGGAACTTCTATTCCGATTCTCGATCATTCTCAGCTGACAACTGGGAGTGTGGGTGTGGGTATGTATTCGTCTCTTATGGGAACCATTAGCTGTCCTGGGCACGTTCTTATGATCGGATCTAGTTTTGGTGGGGCTTCATCCTCCTTGAATTTGATGTCTTTTCGCACTACCCATATGGAATATCCTTGGATTCTTCCTTCGCTGAGTCCTTCGATTGGACCTATCGAAACGGATGTGTCGTTTCCCGCAACGATGGTACCATATCAAGCAAATCTTGGTCAAGTTGCAGAGCCTAGTCCTTCCTCTTCGTGGATGGAGGAGGAGGACTTGTATGTGCTGCCTACATGGGAAGTTGAGTCCTCTCACACACATGATTTCCTCGACGATGTTTTTCCATCGGATGAAGCCATTATTGAGGCCATGTCTGGGGTTGAGCCACCTTGGGAAGAATTACACCATCGATCATATTTTCTTCCTGAACTAGATCGTATGGAGCGTGATGAATTTAGGGAGATTCTTAGCGAGAAGATTGGTAGTCCCTTGGTTCCATTGATCTCTCCTGGTTAGATGGCCGACGGGAACATGGCGAATTTATCACCTACTATTCCTATCAATATCTCTCGCGATCCTGGCAAAGTTGAGAACGTCTACATTGGGGCGAGTTGTTCCCCTGATGACATCAAAGAGTATACCGAGCTATTTAAAGAGTTTTGTGACATCTTTGCTTGGTCATACGAGGAAATGCCAGGTATTGACCGTCATATTGTTGAACATGAGATTAAGACTTATCCAGATGCGAAGCCGGTTCGACAACGTTTGCGGTGAATCCTAGAAAAACACCCTCCATTAAGGTTGAGATAGAGAAACTGTTGAAAACCGATTTTATCGATCTTGTTTCCCTTACGGAGTGGGTTTCAGATCCCGTTCCGGTTGATAAGTAGCATGGAGCGATCCGTATATGCATTGATTTCCGTGATTTAAATCGTGCTTGTCCTAAGGATAATTTTCCCACACAATTTATTGATCAGATTTTAGATGAGTGTGCAGGAAGCGAGGTATTCTCCTTCATGGACGGTTTTTCTGGATATAATCAGATTTAGATCAAACCTGAGGATCAACATAAGACTGCATTTATTTGTCCTTGGGGTACTTTTGCATATCGGAAGATGCCTTTCGGCCTTAAAAACGCCGGAGCTACATTTCAGCGGGCTATGACCTTAATTTTTCATGATCTCGAAATGACTATCGAAGTGGATTTGGATGACCTTGCTGCTCATTCTCGTTTGAGAGTGCGTCATCCATACCATTTGAGATTAGTATTCGAAAGATGCCATCATTAACAGGTTCGATTAAATCCTCATAAGTGCATCTTTTGCGCGACTGTTGGTCGCTTGCTAGGGTTCATCATATCAAGGGAGGGTATACAAGTCGATCCCTTAAAGGTTGAGGCGATACTTCAATTGTCTCCCCCGCATAATATTAGACATCTTCAGTGTTTGTAAGGCATGGCAAATTTCTTGCGGAGATTCATAGTCAATTTTGCCAATTTGACTAAAGGCTTTATGCGTCTTTTAAAGAAGGACACTCCTTTTTGCTGGGATGAGCGAGCCCAGGAGTCCTTTGATTCTCTTAAGCAAGCCTTAGCATCGGCCCCCGTGCTTAGTCCACCAAACTATAGTCGCGATTTCTTGATTTATGTGGCCACATCCATGGAGACGACTGGTATGGTTTTGGTTCAGGAGGATGAGGAGCTCCACGAGCATGTCATTTATTATTTGAGCCAAAACCTTATTGATGCAGAAATCCGTTATTCCCATGTGGAGAAGCTTGCCTTGGCCACCGTTCACGCAGTTCAGAGATTGAGACATTACATTCTCCTTCGTTGAACCTTGGTTGTAGCTCACATCAATCCATTTCAGTTTATCCTCACTCGAAGGATGATTGGGGGAAAATAAGATAAATGGATTGTTATTTTGCAAGAGTTCGATCTTGAATTCGTTTCGGCGAAATCGAAGAAATCGTTGATCTTTGCAGAGCTCATATCTGATTTTCCAAGTTTGGAGGAGGAAGAGGTTTATGAGGATACGTTTGTCGATGAGCATATTTTCCTTATCTCAACTTTGGACTCATGGTATGGGGATATCATTGTATATTTGCAAACGTTGAAGGTCCCTACTCACCTTTCATGGGATGAGCGACGACGATTACGTGATGTAGCTAAGAATTACCATATGGTGGATAGCACTTTGTATCGTCATGGGGTAGATTCCATTTTACGTCATTGTTTAGCCCTTGATGAGGCTGAGGTTGTGCTGAATGATTGCCATAGAGGGGCGTGTGGTGGTCATTTATCCGGGCTTTCTATAGCCCAAAAAATATTGAGAGCGAGATATTTTTGGCCGTTGATATTCATGGATTGTGTTAATGCGGTCAAGAATTGTCACCCTTGCCAGGTGTTTGCACGCAATATGTGCTCGCATCTAGCCCCGTTACATCCTATTGTCACCGCCAGTCCCTTGACCAAGTTGGGGCTTGACTTTATGGATTGCAACCCAGCTTCGGCTCATCATCACGTTATAGTGGCTGTCGATTATTTCACGAAATAGGCAGAGGCTATGCCCATAGTTAAATCCAACGGTGAGACAACCGTGCATTTCATTTTCAACCAAATTATTACTTGGTTCAACATTCCGAAAGATCTTGTCACTGACCATGGTAGGCACTTTCAGAATAAAATGATGGAAGAGTTGGCTTCAAAGTTAGGGTATAAGTAGGAGCACTCATCTTCTTATTACCCTCAAGCGAATGGACAGGTTGAAGCAATGAATAAATCACTTAAGTCCATTCTCCAACAAACCATCGCACAAAGCAAGATGAATTGGCATATCATGTTATATCCTGCTTTGTGGGCCTATAGAACCGCGGTTAAGACTGCCACTGGTTTCTCTCGATATCAGCTTGTGCATGGGGTGGAGTCTGTCTTGCCGGATGAATGCGAAATCCCTTCGTTGAAGCTAGCTATAGAGCTTTTACCAGACACTTCCACATTGGAAGAACAATTGGTTCACATTAGAGCAGCTTGATGAGCAGCGCCGAGATGCCTTAGTGGCTCTAGAAGTAAATAAGCATCGTGTCAAGGTCCAATATGACAAGTCTGTCCGTCCAAGGAAGTTTAGTGAAGGTGATTTGGTCCTTTTGTGGGATTAAGCTAAAGAGCCCTTAGGGGCAGGGAAGTTTTAATTCCATGTGGCATGGTCCTTACGTGGTCAAACGTGTGTTAGATAAGGACGCCTATGAGCTGGTGGATTATGAAGGGGCATCCTTGGCGAAGCCTAGAAATGGGCTCTATCTTAAAAAATACTATGCATGATCTTCAACCAGGGCTGATTGTTGTATATTATTGTACAGTTTTTGAATTGCATAGTTAGGTTTTCTTATGGTGATTGAGTTTGTTGATTAGCTTTCGTTTCTTATGGCATATGTCAATGGAGTCTTCCGTTTACATAGGATTCGTTGATGGTGCTAGCTGTCACACTCAAAACTCAACTTCGGCTGCTTGGGTTATTTATACTCCTACGGGTCAAGTATTGTCTTCAAGAGGCGTATGTTTACAGCCTTCTTCGAACAATGTTGTTGAATATAGTGCCATTATTGAGTTATTGCATGATGCCATTTCACATGGTCTTCTCTCTCTTGAGGTACGTCTTGATTCGCAGTTAGTGGTTTCACAGCTTAATGGCTCCTATCGTATTAGGGATCTGATATTATTACGAAGATTCTTACGTGTGAGATTACTGGAACGACAATTTGAGAATATAACATACATTCATGTTTCAAGAATTTTTAATCAAGTTGCTGACTCATATGCTTACTATGTGTTAGATTGGCATTTGTTTCATAGACCATAAGCATATCACAAACATACATTTTTGCACACATGTAAATAAATAAAATTGATCATCATAAAAAAATTTCATTAACATACAAAATGTGACGTCATAATACATAAGTGTCATAATACAAAATTGGGACTTTCGAGGCACCAAAATATAATACACGGTCGTACAAAAAGAAATACTTTCAGGTCTCTAAGCCCGAGGAGGAGGAGGGGGGTTCTGATCGTGGTAGCACACTACGGCTCTACCTGGCTGTCGGAATAATTGAACCCATGCTCGTGGTACACCAACCACCTGGTGCTGCATGGCCTCAAGCAAGTCCTCGACTTGTGCCATGGGTACCCTGTGTGTCAAGCATACGAAGTTTGTGTGAATGCTTTGGAGTGTCCACTCTACATCCACACCCATGATATCATCTCCTCTTCCCCTCTGTATATGACGAGGGAAACCATCCGGTCACCGTGGTCCAACATCTGCATACACATGACAGGTAGTCACTATGTGTCGTCACACTAAAACATGTCTTTTTAGTCAATATATCAAAAAACACAAAAAAATTTAATAATTCACAAAACTTAAAAAGTGGGTTTGGGATTCGTTACCTATGTCGCCATATGCCGCTCTTGGTGGTAGGGGCATGTCCGGATCTCCACGGAAGTCTATCCTTGCATAGGGATAGTCATCGATAGCAATGATCTGCCTCCACCACCATGGAAAGAAGTCTGTTGGGTAGGGTTTAGCCACCCTACCTCCACCCAGTCTACGCATAACATTTGCCCAACGTCGTTGGGCTGGATCTTGAACTCCGTGTGGAGGAATGTCCACTCTAGAGCTTTGCCTCGGTACACTCTCAAAGAAGAACGTGCTCAGTATGTTGCCAAAACCGAAGTTTCTCACCCTGCCCATCTTGCAGTCACTGAGCTGCTGCTTCATGTTGCTCAACAACGCAGTGCTCCAGTCATACACTGTGGGTCTCATACACTCCACCGCATAGAACATCAGTGGCCGAGAGGCCTGGTGGAATGCAGCTAATCCGGTTATCCTGCCTAAAGCCAATAGTATGGCCTTCAGTCCCAGCACTTGGATTGAGTTTGTCGGGATTTGACTCCCAACCTTTTCCGTGTCCGGAAAGTAGTACACTGCAATGTACTCATCGATAGTCAATCCACCTCCTGGTCCACGATATCGGAGATTTACCACCTCTCCTCGTCGGGATAATCCAGTGATAAAGTATATGTCCTCAATTTCTATACTGAGCGACATCCCGTCAATGTGAAAAGACTCAGAGTCTAGATCCCAGTAATCCACTAGCATCTAGAGGAGTCTTGGTTTGGCCCTCAAGCTACCAAGACACCAAAACTTATACAAACCACACGCATGTAATGCTTGGTAGGCCATTAAATCAGCTTGCACGGCCTCTTCTACATCACCATGTTCCCTCTCCCTCCACTCTAACACCATCCTGCACAAAAAACAAGAGTTTTGATTATTATTTGCCCTTGAAAATCTCATTTGCAGCCTCATACGCGACTGTTTGCAAAACAACCGCGTATGTACGCGGGTTTGGGTTTTTTTTCTTTCTGCGTATGGCCAGCCCTATACGCGGAAAAAACCCCGATACCCACGTGGGCTGAAACACATAATTTAGGATGGCCTAGAAAATTAAATGGACCATGAAAACTTAAAAAAATTGCATGAAATAGGAAGAGGAGGACATGAGGAGTAACCTGGATCAAATGGTGTCGAATTTCGCTGGACGATGCTCCCGGAATTTGCGTTGGAAGTTTTGAGCTCAAATGGGTAAAAATTTCAAATGATATGGAATTTTTAAATTTTTTACTATTTATAGAAATTTTTTACCCACTTTCTATAGTTTTGACCATTTCTGACCATTTTGGACCGTTTTGGACTAAGTTTTGAGCGCGATTTGACCGTGGTTTTGACCTGTTCGTGCCGATTTTAGGTATTATGTCTAAACTGGCATATAGGTTAGGTTTCATATCCGTTTGCCCTTTGCATGACCTTATGACCATTTCATTATAACCTTAGGTATGAACCCATTCTATCTTGTCACAGAACCTTCTTGTTGCTTTTAGAAGTGACATGATGTGAATGGTAGAGCTTGACAATACATGGGTACCCTAGTTAGCTCCTGTTTTGTATTTGGTGCCCATGCCAACATTTTTCCTTTAGGGTGGGGGAGTCCTTTGTATAGTACCGCCATGACTTTGGGCAAGAGCCTCATACTCCTCTTGATCTTTTTGCTGGCCTTTTCCCCAGGACTCCCTTATGTCAAGTTGTAATTGCATTATCATGAGTTTTGCTTGCCTTATTGAGCCTTATGTCGGCTTCCCTGACTTTGTGTTGGAGACATTTACCACCATACACACATTTTGGTCAAATTGGCCTAGTTAAACCACTATCCTAAGTATTATTGACATTAATTGACATCAATAGAGCATTAAATGACATCATCCAGTCACACCCACACCTACCTTCAGTCAAGGAAGCTAACTTAGCCTTCTCGTACATTCAGGGAGGCTAACTGGAGCACTCCGGGGGTGATCTGAGTGTCATTAATGCACTTTATTGCTAATTGATGGTTACAATCAGTTAAACAGGGCGCCTCCAACCACTTCTGATGTTCAGTTCCACTTTAGTTAACCTCATCGGGGTTCATTGGAGTCATTGAAGCGCTAGCACTTGATGGTTGGCTTGCTATGACATGTCTAATCTCTTTCAGTTGAGACTTAGTCATTTATTGCACTCTGACTTTAGTTAGGGCTTAGTGGAGTCAATTAGGGTTTTGATTAGTGGTTAACTTGAGTGTCGACTATGGCTTACATTCAGTTAATCTAGACTCACTCATTCAATTCGAATGACCTCCTTAGGAATTTGAATTGCTTCTCATTCATGCTTGTAGCATGACATTGTAATGTAATTTCTCATTATTTGTGTGAATATACAAAGCGACTACTCATTCTGTAGTTCGATTACACCATTTCATGAGTTATTTGTTGATTAATCTTTGATGAGATTGATGTTTAGTCCCTAGCTCAATGTGCAAGATTAATATGGTATCAGATCTCATGATGGGACGAAACTCTATCTCTAAAAAACAAGCTTTTTGACAGATTTCTGCATGAAAATTGAGCAATAGCTCAAAAATCCAGCACTGCACCATAAGCCAAGGCTTACCACTTAATACCCCAAGTAAAGAACTTGTTGATCAAGCTTTCTTGATTGACTATGCTGGGTGTGATGAAAGCCTAAAATGTGCAGGCTATCCGACCTTACATTGCCCTTTCTGTTGTGATTTTCAGGTTTTCTACAGGTGAAGCATTCGCTCCAGCAGATCCAGATAGCCTCCTTAGTAGATCTTTTGACTCCATACAATTTCCACTCATGGAAAGGTGACATGGAGATTCAACTGTGCTCCGGAGGACTCTATAGAGTCACCATGGACACTGAAGATGAGCCTGGTTCTACCATAGAAAAAGCAAGATTCTTGAACAAGAAGGATCAAGCCTTTCGTTTCTTGTGCCTCTCTATTTTTCGGGATCTTCTTTTCTATCTTGCGGGATTGAAGACTCCAAAAGAAATATGGGAAAAATTGGAAACTCTATACGGAAATCAAGATGACTTGAGAGTTTACCCGCTCGAAAATGAATTAATGTCTCTCCAGCCCTCCAATTTCGAGACTCTGAATGACTTCTTCACAAGGCTCAAGCACATTGTTTTACTCTTGAAGCAATGCAAAGTGGAGAAGGCGGATGATCAGCTCATCCTCGCCAGACTCTCCAAACTTGGGGCTAATTATTCAGTTTTTGTTTCTACATTCCATGCGGGGAAGCTCACAACCCTTGGATGGAAGATGCCCACACTCAATGCCTTCATTGAGTCCCTCACAAGTGAACATGACAAGCTTATCCAGATGGGGATTATCAGTTCTTCCCGTGATCAATACCTCCATGTCTCGGGGCCCAAAGATCTAAAGGGTAAAGGTAAGTAGCAGAAGAACCCAAAAACTAAATTTGATGCTCCTAAGCCTAGAGTTAAAAATCAGCAGCATGATGAGTCTTCCAACTCAAGGAAGAACAAAGGAAAAGGGCACCATGGCAAGGAAAAATTCAAGTGTTCTTACTGCGGGAAGGGCTTCTACCTTGAACATGCCTGCATGAAGAAGAAGCTTGATGAAGCTACCTCTCTTCTTGAGAGAAATCACATCAATCTTCCGGAAATCTTTCGGAGGAGAGATCAGCAAGATCGGGAACCACAACATGAAAAAGGTCATGCCCTCATGGCAAGCACTTCAAAGTCCAAAGCACTCTTAATTGATTCTGGAGCTTCAAACCACATGATGGCTGAAAGAGACTCCTTTTCATCCTTGGAGACCGGAAAATCCATCCCCATCCACATGGGAGATGACTCCACCATCATTTCAGAAGGACAAGGTATTGTTGATCTTGAAAATGGTTTTTTTTCAAATGTTTTGTATGTACCGTCTCTGCCATCAAATATCCTTAGTGCCTATCAGATGACACATACTAGAGTGCCTAAGAGAGTTTCTTTTAGCCCAAATGATGTTGAGATAACAGAGCTTGCATCCGGGAAACTCATTGCTAAAGGTCTTGCAAACCATCATGCAAGAGCCTATGAGTTCTCCCACTTTGTGCCAAATGCAAAGCCCACCGTTCTGCTAACTCATGGAAATGAGGTTAGTAGGCTATGGCATGAAAGGTTTGGCCATCTAAATTTCAAATATTTGCAGCAATTACAGAAAAACTCCATGGTTGAAGGCCTCCCGGTCATCAAGGCAACCACCGGAAATTGCAAGGGATGTGTGATTGGAAAACACCCTGAGCACAAGTTCGATCGAGGGAAGGCAAACTGAGCTACATGCATATTGCGGCTGATACATTCTGATATCAGCTATCTGATGCCTATCACATCCATGAATGGATCCAGGTATTTTCTTACTTTTATTGATGATTTTTCAAGGTACACATGGGTCTTCTTTCTCAAAAAGAAGTCTGAAGTATGTGAAAAAATTTCTGAATTGAAGGCCTTGATCGAAAATGCCTCTGGGCTTAAGATCAAGATATTGAGATCTGATAATGGAGGGGAGTATGTCAGTAATGAGTTGCTTCACATATGCTCCCAAAGTGGTATTCAGGTCCAACATTCAATTCCCTACACTCCCCAGCAGAACAGAGTAGCGGAAAGGAAGAATCGGTCTCTCAAGGAGATGACCACCTGTATGTTGGAATCCAAGAAGCTTGTTGTGAATTTGTGGGATGATGCCATGCATGCTACAGAATACATTTATAATAGGGTTCCACACTCATCCATGAAAGGGAAGACCCCTTTTGAAGCATACTTCGGACACAATCCGGATGTGTTGAACCTACGGGTGTTTGGGTCCATTGCATGGCCCCGGATTCCGCTTGATAAAAGAAGGGCTTTGCAACCACAAAGCATAGAATGTATGTTCATTGGGTATCCTGATGAATCAAAAGGGTTCAAGCTGCTGGATATCAAAACAAAATAGATCATCATCGAGAGAAGTGTCAAGTTCGATGAGTCTCTTCAGGAGGTGGAACTAGTGAAGGAGAAAACTGCTGAATTTCCTTCTTATTCTACTGAGTATTTGGATGATGAAATTGGGGGTGATGACCCTGATTTGGATCCTCTAATTTCTGATATCAATGTGTAGCAATCATCAGATTTTGAATCAGAACTTGAAGTGCAAAATCATTTTCCCACATCGGCCCGACAGACACTCTCCTCTGCAGGAGATAACATTGGAAATCCGGATGATCCAAGGAGAACCCGGTCTGATTTCCAAAGAGCAGGTATTGCATCTCTTGTCCTGATAATTTGCTGTCCTAAAATTGCTATTTGATGATTAGTTCAGATCCAAAATCCTACTACCATGCTCAGAAGGATCTGATATGGCAAGTTGCCATGGATGAAGAGATGAATTCTCTTCAGAAAAACACTACTTGGGAGCTAGTTTCTCTTCCTTCGGGAAGGAAATTGGTTCAATGCAAGTGGGTGTTTCAGACCAAGGTTGCTGCTGATGGAAGCAATTGAAAATATAATACAAGGCTGGTGGCAAAAGGCTTCTCTCAGGTCCATGGTGTGGACTACCATGAGACCTTTGCAACGGTTGCAAAAATGGACTCCATCCGCCTAGTTTTGGCAATTTCAGCATCTAAGCACTGGGAAGTGCATCATGTGGATGTTAAGTCAGACTTTCTACATGGAGATCTTCATGAGGAGATATACATGAAGCATCTTGAGGGCTACATCACTGATCCATCTTTGGTTTGCAAGCTAAAGAAGTCACTATACGGGTTAAAACAGGCCCCAAGAGAGTGGTATTCCAAGATGGATGCCTTCCTTCTCTCGCAAAATTTCCAAAGGTGTAGATCAGATCCAAATGTGTATTTACAGCAGTATTATGGTCATCTAATTATAATTCTTTTATATGTTGATGACTTACTGATCATAGGTAGCACAGTTGCCTCCATTTCAGCCATCAAAACTGCTCTCCACAATGCCTTTGAAATGAGTGATTTGGGGCTCGAAATTGAGCAAAATTATGATGGGATTATGGTCACTCAATCCAAATACATTTCAGACCTGTTAGTCAATTTTAGCATGGTTGATTGTAGGCCTGCACCACTCCCTTTCCTTTCAGGGATCAGCCTTGAAGAAGGAAAAAGCACACCTCCCATGGACTGCACTATCTATCGACAACTGATTGGTAGCTTGTTATACTTGACACATTCTCGAATTGATATCTATTATGCCATGAATTTTGTATCAATATATATGCAGCAGCCTCATGATCTTCATTGGAAGGCAGCCAAGAGGATCCTCCAGTATATTCAGGGAACCAGGACCTACGGCATTCACTATGCTGCAGAATTCGAGCTAGAGCTGGTTGGATACACATATTCTGATTGGGCGAGTGGTTCTATTGATCAAAAGTCTACTTCTAGATATGTATTCATGTTTGGTGGTGGCCCCATTTTCTGGTCTAGCAAAAAGCAAGCTGCCATAGCACTATCTTCAGCAGAGGCCGAGTATGAAGGAGCGGTGAATGCTTGCATCCAAGCAGTTTGGTTGCAAGACATTCTTTCAGAGTTTGATCTTGGTAGTACTTTGTCCACTGTCCTCGTTTGTGACAATCAAAGTGCTATTAAGATTTCCATAGATCCAGTTACCAGGCAGCGGACCAAGCATGTAGAGATCCACATGCACTATATCAGGGAGCTAGTGTATGACAAGACCATCATTCTGCAATACTGCCCAACTGATGAGCAGATTGTAGACATCTTCACCAAGAGCTTTTTAGAAAAGAAGTTCACTTACCTCCGTTCATTGTTGGGGGTGAGTTTAGACTACTTTCAGTGTTCAACTTGGGGGGGGATTTCCCACTGGGTTTTCCCTCTTTTCCTCACTTAGTTTGCTTTTTAGCATTGTTTCAGTTTCAGCATTGTACAGGGTGACCTATGGCCTTAGTTGCCAGGTCCCTAACATTTTTATGCATTTATGTTTTCTAACTCCTCCTGAGTATAGCTTAAGGGGGGGTGTTGGAGACATTTACCACCATAAACACTCGTTTTGGTCAGATTGGCCTAGTTAAACCACTATCCTAAGTATTATTGACATTAATTGACATTAGTATAGCATTAAATGACATCATCCAATCACACCCACGCCTACCTTCAGTCAAGGAGGCTAACTTAGCCTTCTCCTACATTCAGAGAGGCTAACTGGAGCACTCCGGGGGTGATCTGAGTGTCATTAATTCACTTTATTGCTAACTGATGGTTAAGGAGGCTAACTTAGCCTTCTCCTACATTCAGAGAGGCTAACTGGAGCACTCCGGGGGTGATCTGAGTGTCATTAATGCACTTTATTGCTAACTGATGGTTACAATCATTTAAACAGGGTAGTGAAGGCACCTCCTCTCATTAAATTGATTATTTAATGATTAATTAATGAACTGGAGTCAACAGGGGCGCCTCCAACCACTTTTGATGTTTAGTTCCACTTCAGTTAACCTCATTGGGGTTCATTGGAGTCATTGAAGCACTAGCACTTGATGGTTGGCTTGCTATGACATGTGTCTGATCTCTTTCAGTTGAGACTCAGTCATTTATTGCACTCCGAATTCAGTTAGGGATTAGTGGAGTCAATTAGGGTTTTGTTCAGTGGTTAACTTGAGTGTTGACTATGGCTTACATTCAGTTAAGCTAGACTCACTCATTGAATTCGAATGACCTCCTTAGGAATTCGAATTGCTTCTCATTCATGCTTGTAGCATGACAATGTAATGTAATTTCTCATTCTTTGTGTGAATATACAGAGTGACTACTCATTATGTAGTCCGATTACACCATTTCATGAGTTATTTATTGATTAATCTTTGATGAGACTGATGTTTAGTCCCTAGATCAATGTGCAAGATTAATACTTTGATTATCATCCATATAGCCCGAGATTGTCTCATGTGCAACCACGCAGAGCCATTTTACATATCTTTTGCAGCTTGATTCCCCATTTTTACCAGGAGGGGACGTTCCCCCAAGTGTCGTTATCCTACACATGTTTCCTTGCATTGAGCATGGGTATGTTCCGCTGCTTGAAACTAGTTTGTTTTCCCCTTGACACTCGTCTCCTCCTAGTTTGTAACTATAAAGCACTTTTATTCTTTTTCAAGCTTTTCAAAATATTTGAAAAAGTCCAAAAAAATCAAAAAACCAAAAGGTCGGACAGGAAAAGATGTTATCTTTGGCAGCAGTCGAGTCGTGTCACCTTTGAATAGAGCACTGTATATCACATCCATTGGTTGGCTTAATAGTTTGACTTTAGGAGCTGTACTCGTTTCTCTGAGTTTATCTCCACCGATTGGTTAAGCTTCTAGTCCCTATGGAGCATTTGTTGATGCCTCCTGTGTCGCAGAGATGTCTGAGTTTTGTATATTGAGTCTATGCTGCCTACATTCAGTCACCATTCGCCTTTATGGTCTTGTTCGAGGGAAGTTGAAGCTTGAGTCGGCCATTCCTAAGTTTTCTTGAATTTCCATGTCGGCCATTCCCGGTACTGGCACTGGTTCGTGCACATTATGATCGAGTCCTTCCACATTATACAACTGTACTGAGTACCTCATGTTGGATGATGGGGGATTCCTTAGTTCCCTCCTTCCAGCGGATTTCATCCCATCGACTTCAGATAATTTATTATGGGATAGGAGTCTAGAGTCATTTTGAGTGCCTTGAGACTTGCAGTCATTAGTGGCGGGTTCTCTCGCCATCGACAGTTTTGGGAATACATCAATGTCCCATGATCGATGGATTCTTTCAAGTGTTCGACCTCAACACATTTATTCACACTTGTTAGATTGCACTCTAGTACCTTGATTCCCATTTTCATTATTGGTGGGTGATCTCGCGTCTGTTAATGGTATACATCAATGACCGGTAATCAGACGATGGACTATTATGTTCGACCTCGACACCTTTATTCACATAGTAGGACATGTAATCGTAGCGGATTGTGTAGAATACTTTCCATATTGGTGGCATTTCTTATATGCTACCTCCTTGATCGTGCTAGTGTTCATGAGATTTCAACTCTCGTGACTTGATTCCAGTGTATGTCAGATATCTTCAGCCATTGTGGAGATCTTGATCCATTGTATATATTTAGCTTTCATGGAGATCATGATCCTTTGTATATCTTCATCATTGAGATTCTGATCTATCTATATTGTACATGGCGATGACCACACATGCCATATTTTGTATCATGCCTATTCATGGCCATTGTACTCTTATGTATCCAGGACTGCTATATGTATTTGAAGTCATATGCAGAGATATTTGTACTGTATTGTTGGATGGTTGGTTCTTCCACCTGGTTCTTCATCACTCCACTTTTGGGATGGACTTATAATGTATTCGGCATTCATATCACCCCTCTGACCTCACATATTTGGGGGCATCTGTTACAGCTGATTTTACCACACATGGTAGATCACACATTTATGGCCTTCCCTGTTCCTCTGCAGACTCTTTGGACCCCATGGACTATTTTTGTACCTTTGATGTTTCCAAGAACATCCCTAAAAACACCTGTTATTTGCCATACGCGACTTTTAAACCCATTCTCGCGTATATACGTGGATATAACCCCTAAACCCGCGTACATCGGGATGTGTGCAAAAGGCCAAATATTTTGGAGTTTTCCTTGATGTGGATCCGAGTCACTTGTCTCTTGGCCTTCCATATGCCTTGAGATCACTTGGATTTGACCTTCCATTACCCCATTGAAGCACTATATAAGGAACCCTTTGGATACATTCTTGTAATCTCTGATTTATATTAATAGAAATATCTTTTCCTGTCCAATGATGTGTATTTAAATGAATATTGAATCCATGGATGCTTTTAATCGCTCATACATTATTGATTATATATGCTAGAGTGGGTATAACACCATTATATAGCATGCTTATATTGTTTGCTGATTGTTGAGAGAGCAAATTGATAACACAAGAAGGATTGAAAAAGCTCAATGGGGATCTACATCAACCATCCGGAATAAGGTATGTTTCGAGATCCTTTAGTGTTAGATGTTTTATTTCTCTTGCACATTGGGAAGGGATTGATTTCTGTGGTTACTATGTCTGTTGTGGTACACCCTAAGCCATAGGAAGTTTTCTCTGTAACATAGGGAGAGAGAAGATATAAATCACAAGAAAATCTATGAGTTGAACTTCCTCCATTTTAATAAGTTGACAATAGAACTTGCAACAATCTTAAGATAATAATATTAAATCCACATGCTTACTAATATCCATAAAAAATACCACTATAGATGAAAGTAACAAGATTTTTCAACTCGTCAAAGAATAAGTTAAGGAAATAATATTCGTAATGCATCTAGATAAATTCCCTAGTATGGATCATTTCTTAGCAAGGTTCCACCAAAATATTGTGATGTCATCAAATTGTATCTCTAAAGAATGGTGAAATAAGTGAGAATTTCTAGCAAAACTCAAGGGAGCATAAATCAATGTTTCTAGCATTAATCCTAAAACAAATAAATGCCTCTAGTTGTAACATATTTAGATCCATGGCCTTTTGTAATTTCTTTTACCCAACTTTTTTAGAGATAATAGCAAGGATGATTAAACCTCTAACCCCCAAGATAATTTTAGGTGAGTAGGGTGGTATTGTCCCAAACTAATTGATTTACGAAAAATATTATTTTAGTTTAGGAAGCCATTATCTTGGCTAAGAGACCAAACAAAAAAAATGGTCCTAAAATTGTATATGTTTTTTTTTACATGGTGAGTCATGATTGTGTCCTCAAAGTATTGCAATATTTTGAGTTCTTTGAATAGTATGTAGCTAGCGTGAGAAGGTGTATGTTATTCCCATGGATATATATGTTTAGTTAATTGTAGGGTTGTTTAAAAAAAAGGACACAATAGATTTAGTTTAAGGTTTCCCATCATCCCTTTGTCACTTTATCCTTCTGTAAGAGTCACCCGCAACAACCCTTAAAGCATAAAGAGAAAAAGGAGTATTGTTGAGAATTGAAATCATCCAAGGATCCAAAGCATCAAATGACTCCCAATTAGTTGATGATACCTCACTATTAAGGCTTACTTCAACTATAATTGTAGGAATATCCAAGGTAATCCTCATTTGTTTGAATTCTCAAGAGATCGAGTTTATCATAAGAAATTCAAAAAATATGGGCTAAATGTGGATGTAACTACCCTTATGATAATTGATGAAATAATGAAGTTTGTTGTCCTCTAAGAGTGGAAATCCTTTTTATACCTTATAACACTTGTCTGTTGGGGAAATTTAAAATATGTAGAATGACTACAAATTGTTGAAAATTTAAAAATAAAATAGTAAGATGGAGCACTGATTGACTCATTCCATTAGGTAGTATACAAATTGCCTATAAATTTTTATATGGTGTCCATGTTTATCTCTTCTCAACTTTATCAACCCTTCTAGGATCCTAAATGAAATGAGCATACCGGTACGAAATTTATTATGGAAGGGTGGGGAGGAATTAAGAGAGAACAAATTATATGTAGTATAATGGGATAAAAATAAAGAATTCAATTACATTGGGAGGTAGAGGAATAAAATACCAAAGAGTTAGGTGTTAGAATATTGAGAATATGCTAGCATACAACAATAGATTTGAATTAACATGTAAATCAATAACAAAGATATACTAGTCTACTATTCTATCCATACAAGCAACAAATAATCATGTAAGAAACAAGAGGCGAGAGAATAGACAAGATACACTAGATAAACATGGCAAAACCTCAAATGGTAAAACATCCACTGGAAGGGTTTGGTCTCCTTATTCTTCATAAATCTCCATCTTACAATACATGGTATCCTCACATATGCATTGCATCACACTGCATCTTCACTTTATGTCACAATGACACAATAATCTCATGCGTGTTTGATGAGTGTCCTTCACCTATATTATATAGCTAGAGGTATGGAATATTTACATCTTGTAACACGTGGGATAAATAGTTTTCCGCCTCTCTTGTATAAAGAATGGTTATACAATAATTTATTACACAATGCATGCAAGATAACTCTATTTTATAATATTAGAGTCATTTTGCGTTTTTATGAATTTTACCAACAATACCACACAAGTCATCATTACATATTTCAACACCCCCCCTTAATGACGATTGTGCAAAAGAATACAAATGGAAGAAGGCGGAATCATGCTAACACACCTCTTAGTGAAAACTTCAAGAATTCCTCGGAATATGTGAACAAGAACACACTTCATCGCATGGATTTGATGAATATGAAAACCACTTCTCACTTAATCATGAAACTGCATCGAAACCAAGTTGTACAATGAACTCTTGGAGAACAACACAACAGTGTATGATGAATACAATAGAAAATGTGGCTAGTAGACAATCATCACAGTCGTAAGTCAACTGATAGTTGAAAGAGATATGCGATAGACCTCATCACAAATATAAGAACCTCAAATCTATACATCAAAATGTTTTCAGCATACATTCTTCATAACTCTACTGAAGATTATATTGCAAATACAAGACCCAAATGGTATATCCATTGAAATGTTTTCAAAGTAGTCAGTCTTCACAACTAAGTTGAAATATGCAAGAACTTTGTAGCAGACTCATCAGAAATACAAAACCCAAATGTCTATCCATCAAAATGTTTTCCCCATAGATAACCATCATGACTTTATAGTAGAAGATGGTCGTTCCTTTCATTACATTATAGCTGTAAATAGGTGATATGAAATGGTATTGATTACATTAGAATCCTTCTTAATTACAACTTCGAACATCCCAGATAACAAAATGTTTCAACTTTGTTGTTGTCATGGATAAGTTAAAAAATAGGAACATTGTTGAAAAACCAAAGATAACCACAACAATATGCTTAAGATAGGAATGAATAACATGGTATCAGAGCTAGTTGTTATGGTATAAAATATCTACTGGTATATCCTTCTATCCATATAAGTGACAAATGATCATGTAAGAAACAAGAGATGAGAGAATAGACAAGATACACTGGATATACGTGGTAAAACTCCAAATGGGGAAACATCCACGAGAAGGGTTTGGTTTTCTTATTCTTCATAAATATTCATCTTACAATACATGATCCTCACATATGCATCACACCACTCTCCATCTTCACTTTATGTCACAATGACTCAATAATCTCATGTGTATTTGATGAGCCTCTTTCACCTATATTATAGCTGGAGGTATGGAATACTTGCATCCCATAACACATGGGATAATATTTGTCCACCTCCCTTATATTAATAATGGTTATAAGAGAACTTATTGCATGATGCATGTGGGATAAATCTATTTTATAATATTAGATTTATTTATGCATTTTATGATATTTTTCCAACAATATCACACAAGTCATCATTACATATTCCAACATTAGGAACACTACCGTGGGACCAAAGTTGTTATGGAATCTTGTTAGAAAAGATAAAATATGGCGGAAATATATTTCTATTAAAAAGATGCTTTGCGGCATCATTTGTTTCAATATTATCCCCTCTCCTCTTAGCTCACCCATACCAAAATCCACACATGATTCCATCCCCCTTGTCAAGTATTCAATCTTTTGGTTCTTGAAGGATGGGAATTCTATTAAAATATTAGAGGATTATATTATAGAAGATCCTCCTCTATGCCTTACCATGATATTTTTCCCACATTCTTTTTTATGTTTATTCTTGGCCTAGCTATAAAAGCCTTACATATAAATTTGGAACCACCATATCCTTATTCTTAATGCCATGATTCTTATTTAGCCATATCTCTTACTCTTGTTGGAAGGGAAAGCCCTCCTCTTTGTTAGAATGTGTAATTTTAACATTACATGTGTAATGATGCCTAGTATGATGTTGTAAGATGTCTTGTTTGGCATTGGAAGGCATAAATAACTATAATCTTATGTAAAAGGAGTTATCCCACAAGCATCATGGAGTAATAAGATCCTATTACCATTCATTATATATATAGGTGGAAAATGATTTATCCCACATGTATTTTGGGATGTTATTCTTTCATACCTATTGGTATATAATAGAGGCGAGGGAGAGCCTTTGGGAACACTAGATATCTTGTTGAATGCATTTTGATTTTATTGTAAAGTTGTGAAGCATATGTGAGGAGGAACTCTTTTGTAAGATTAAAGATTTATGAAGAATAAAGAAGACCAAACCTTCCCTTGGATGTTTCCCCATTTGGGGTTTTACAACGTATATCTAGTGTATTGTTCTCTTGTCTCTTATTTCTTACAAGATTATTGTTGCTTGTATGGATAGAAGGCTAGATCCGTAGATATTTGCTATCGATTTATATGTTTGTGTAAATGTATTGTTGTATATTTTTGCATATTCTCAATATTCTAACACTCTTGAGAAAGGACAAAGATTCAATTATTTGTGGCTCTAAGTATGGAAATTACATAGTGAAGGATGGCTACTACAAGTTGTGAAGTAAATTTCAAATTGTCCCACTAAGGCATCATATGGACCAACATTTGGTTGGTTGATTATATCCCTAAAATATGTTTTTTTTCTTAATTAATAGATTATGGAAAATTGATCACTAGTGAATATTGTGAAAATGACCAAAAAATGAAATATTGGTCTCACCATATGCCCATTATGTTTTAAAAATGAAGAACCTTCCATTCAACTCTTCTTTTAGTGTCGAGTATAAAACTAAGTGTGGCACCTCCTCCTTATGGATTCAAGGCTCACATATTGTCTATCAAGTTGCAAAATATAAATGTTCAATAGGTGGCACTATCCAAGTACTCTCAAATGGAAATAAAGTCAAGGAGATATGGACCTTGATTCCAATAGTGATCTACTAAAGAATATAGATGTATAGGTGTATTCAAAACTTCAATGATAGATGTATCGGTGATGTAAACCTCTATTGATTCAATGTAAACTTGATCAAGGATATATTATTATCTAAGTTCCAAGATAATGAAAATAAAATGATATGTCACCAAGGGAATTGAAATGGATAGATTTTATGGGGTATCTATGCTCTTTTGAGGTATAG
Organism: Pseudotsuga menziesii; assembly: GCA_001517045.1. Lineage (NCBI taxonomy): Eukaryota > Viridiplantae > Streptophyta > Pinopsida > Pinales > Pinaceae > Pseudotsuga > Pseudotsuga menziesii. The sequence continues at coordinate 302,557 of LPNX010041672.1, forward strand.
TAATAATTTCAAAGGCAAGAACAAACTAGACCTAAAATCCATCATGAAATAAACTATAATAATAGTTACTTTAAATAATGCATTGAAACTTAAGGAAAATGATTTATCTTCTTTGATGGAGCATTGAAGGGAAACATGAGACCTTCCTTGTTATGGAGAAAACTTCCTATGGCTTGGGGTACCACAATAGACAGAGTAACCACAGAAATCAATCCTTTCCAATATGCAAGAGAAACCAAATATCTAACACTAAAGGATCTCATTACATATCTTATTCCGGATGGTTGATGTAGATCCCCGTTGAGCTTTTCCACTCTCGCTTGTATAAGTAAGTTGCTATTTCAACATTCAACAAATAAGACAAGCATGCTATATATAATTGTGTTAGACCTACTCTAACATATATAATCAATAACATATAAGCATTTAAAAGCATCCATGGATTCAATACTCATTTAAATACACATTATTGGACATGAAAATATATTTCTATTAATATAAAATAGATATTACAATAGTGAGAACCTCTATCGGCACGTCTGTAAATCGGAGAAACTGAGTCCTCCACCTGGGCCTCCACCACTTCAATCCTTCATCTCTCGATATCAAGCTCACAAGCAAAGGCAAGCTTGGGAATAACACAAAGTGCTCCAAGGGACAAAGGGATGCAGACTCAAGTATAAGCTCCGACAACAATGGACTATAGTTTTCTTGCTCTTCAATTCCTCCTTCTTCAATGTATCTAAAGGGTTCCTTATATAGTGCTTCAATGGGGTAATGGAAGGTCAAATCCGAGCAATCTCCAGGCATATGGAAGGCCAAGAGACAAGTGATTCGGATCCACATCAAGGAAAACTCCAAAACTATTTGGTCTTTTGCACACATCCCGATGTACACGGGTTTAAGGGTCAAATCCACGTATATAGGCGAGAATGGGTTTAAAAGTCATGTATATCAAATAAGACATGTTTTTAGGGATGATATTGGAAACATCAAAGGTAAAAAAATGGTCCATGGGGTCTAAAGAGTCTGCAAAGGGACAAGGAAGGCCATAAAGGTGTGATCCACCATGTGTGGTAAAATCAGCTGTAACAGATGCCCCCTAGTGTGTGAGGTCAGAGGGGTCATACGATGGCCGAAATACATTATAAGTCCATCCCAGAAGTGGAGTGATGAAGAAATAGGTGGAAGAATCAACCATCCAATAGTATAATACAATGATGAAACTCTGCACATAACTACAAATAGATATAGCAGTCCCGGATACATAAGAGTACAATGGCCATGAATAGGCATGATACAAAATATGACATGTGTGATCATCGCCACCTAAAATATAGATAGATTAGAATCTCCATGATGAAGATATACAAAGGATCATGATCTCCATGAAGGCTGAAGATATATAATGTATGAAGATCTCCATAATGGTTGGAAACATTTGACATATACTGGAATCAAGTCACGAGAGTTGAAATCTCATGAACACTGGCACGATCAAGGAGACAACATATATGAAATGCCACCAATCTGGAAGGTCTTCTACATAATCCGCTATGAGTACATGTCCTACTATGCGAATAGAGGTGTTGAGGTCGAACATAGTAGTCCATCGTCTGATTATGGGTCATTGATGTATACCGTTAATAGACGCAAGATTAGTCACCTATAATGAAAATGGGAATCAAGGTACTAGAGTGCAAACTAAAAAGTGTGAATAAAGGTGTTGAGGTCGAACACTTGAAAGGATCCATCGATCAAGGGACATTGATGTATTCCCAAAAAATGTAGATGGCGAGAGAACCTACCACTGATGATTGCAAGTCTCAAGACACTAAAAAAAGACTCTAGATTCCTATCCCAGAATAAATGATCTGAAGTCGATGGGATGAAATCCATTGGAAGGAGGGCATTAAGGCATCCCCCATCATCCAACATGAGGTACTCAGTGAAGCTATATAATGTGGAAGGACTTGATCATAATGTGCATGAACCAGTATTAGTACCAGGAATGGCCGACATGCAAAGTCAAGATAACTGAGGAATGGCCGACTCAGGTTTCAACTTCCTTCGAACAAGAGCATAAAGGAGAATGGTGACTGAATGTAGGCAGCATAGACTCGATATACAAAACTGGGACATCTCTGCGACACATGAGGCATCGACAGAGGCTCCATAGGGACTGGAAGCTTAACCAGTCAGTGGAGATAAGCTCCAAAAGGCGAGTACAACTCCTAAAGTCAAACTATTAACCCAACCAATGGATGTGATATACAATGTTCTGTTTGAAGGCGACACGATTCGACTGTTGCCAAAGATAACATCTTTTCTTGTTCGGCTTTTTGGTTTTTTGATTTTTTTTTGGACTTTTTCAAATATTTTAAAAAGCTTGATAAAGAATAAAAGTGCTTTATAGTTACAGACTAGGAGGAGACGAGTGTCAATGGGAAAACAAACTAGTTCCAAGCAGTGGAACATACCTATGCTCAATGCAAGGACAGATGTGTAGGATAATGACACTCGGGGAAAAGTCCCCTCCTGGTAAAATTGGGGAATCAAGCTACAAAAAATATATAAAATGCTCTGCATGGCTAGACATGAGACAAGCTCGGGCTATATGGCTGATAATCAAAGTCAGGGAAGTCGGCATAAGGCTCAATGAGGTAGGCAAAACTCATGATAATGCAATTACAACTTGACATAAGGGAGTCCTGGGGGAAGAAGGCCAGCAAAAAGATCAAGAGGAGTATGAGGCTCTTGCGCAAAGACATGGCGATACTATACAAAGGACTCCCACACCCTAAAGGGAAAAAATGTTGGCATGGGCACCAAATGCAATAAAGGAGCTAAATAGGGCACCCATGTATGGTCAAGCTCTACCATTCACATCATGTCACTTCTAAAACAACAAGAAGGTTCCGTGACAAGATAGAATGGGTTAGTACCTAAGGTTATCATGAAACGGTCATAAGGTCATGCAAAATGCAAATGAATATGACATCTAACCTATATGCTAGTTTAGACATAATACCTAAAATCAGCACGAACGGGTCAAAATAATGGTCGAAACGGCGCTCAAAACAGTCTCCTACATCATCAGATTAGTAAAAAACGGTATAAAATAGTCAGAAATGGTTCAAAACTACAGAAAGGGGGTACAAAATTTCAAAAATTTCAATATTTTTCTATAAATAGTAAAAAATTCAAAAATTACATATCATTTGAAACTTTTTACCCATTTGAGCTCAGAACTTCAAACGCGAATTTCGGGAGCTTCGTCTGGCGAAATTTGACATCGCTTGTTCCAGGTAACTCCTCATATCCTCCTCTTCCATTTTCATGTAAATTTTATCAATTTCCATGGTCAATTTTTTATTTTTAGGCCAATCTAGTTTAGTCTTCTCGGCCCACGTGAAAATCAAGATTTTTTCCGCGTATAAGGCTGGCTATACGCGGAAAAACCGCCCAAACCCGTGCACATACGCGGCTGTTTTGCAAATAGTCACATATGCGGCCACGCACATGATTTTTTAGGTGAAATAATGACCAAAAAATATTTTTAATGTGTAGGATGGTCCTTGAATGGATGGAGAGGGAACATGGAGACGTAGAAGAGGCTGTACAGGGTGATTTGATGGCTCAACAAGCTCTTCGTGTATGTGGGATATACAAGTTTTGGTGTCTTGGCAGCCTATGAGCCAAACCAAGACTGCTGTAGATGCTAGTAGACTACTAGGATTCAGACTTAGAGTCTTTCCATATCGACGAGATGTCCCTCACTATAGAGGTGGAGGACATATATTTCATTATAGGATTGTTTTGACGGGGAGAGGTGGTGAACCTATGCTCTCGCGGGCCCGGAGGTGGCCTCGCCATTGATGAGTATATTGCAGTATACTATTTTCCGGATATGAAAAAGGTTGGGAGTCAGATCCTGACAAACTCCATCCAGGTACTAGGCCTGAAGGTGATACTATTGGCACTCAACAGGATAGGAGGGCTAGCATCACTCCACCAGGCCTCGCAGCCATTGATGTTCTATGCAGTGGAGTGCACGAGACCCACAATCTATGATTGGAGTATTGTGCTGTTGAGTAACATGAAGTAGCAGCTCAGTGACTGCAAGATGGGCAGAGTACGAAACTTCAATTTCAGCAGTATACTGAGCACGTTCTTCTTGGAGCGTGTTCTGGGGCTATGCCCTAGAGTTGACGTTCCTCGTCACGGGGTTCAAGATCCGGCCCAACGACGTTGGGCAGATGCTATGTGAAGACTGGGTGGAGGTAGGGTGTCCAACCCCTACCCAGCTGATTTCTTTCCATGGTGGCGGCAGCATATTATTGCCATCGATGATTACCCTTATGCAGGGATAGATTTTCGGGGAGATCCCGACATGCCCCTACCACCAGGATCAACATATGGAGATATTGGTAACGAATCCCAACCCTCTTTTTAAGTTTTTTGAATTATAAAATTTTTGTGTTTTTTGATATATAGACTCAAAAGACATGTTTTTGCGTGACGACACAAAGTGACAATCCGTCATGTGTGTGCAGATGTTGGACCACGGTGGCCTGACAGCTTCCCTCGTCATAGACAGAGGGGAAGAGGAGATGATATCATGGGTGTGGATGCGGAGCGGACGCTCCAAAGCATCCATAGAAACTTTGTACGACTGACACACAGAGTACCCATGGTGCAAGTCGGGGACTTTCCTGAGGCCATGCAGCGTCAGGTGGTTGGGGTTCCACGAGCATGGGTTCGGTTATTCCGACGGCTAGCTAGAGCCGTGGTGTGCTACCATGATCAGAACCCCCCTCCTCCTCCACAGGCTTAGAGACTTGAGAGTGATTCATTTTTGTACTACCGTGTATTATATTTTGGTGGCTCGAAAGCCCAATTTTGTATTATGACACTTATGTATTATGACATCACATTTTGGATGTTTAATGAAAAAACTTTTATGATGATCGATTTTATTTATTTACATGTGTGTAAAAATGTATGTTTGTGATGTGCTTATAGTCTATGAAACAAATGCCAATCTAACACATAGTTAGCATATGAGTCAGCAACTTGATTATAAATTCTTGGAACATGTATGTATGTTATGTTGTAAAATTGTCATTCTAACAATCTCACACGTAAGAATCTTCGTAATAATGTCGGATCCCTAACATGATACAAGTCATTAAGCTATGACACTACTAACTGCGAATCAAGACGTACCTCAAGAGAGAGAATACCATGTGAAATGGCATCCCGTAATAGCTCGATAACGACACTATATTCATCAACATTGTTCGAAGAGGGCCATAAACATACACTTCCTGAAGACAATACCTGACCCGTAGGAGTATAAATCACCCAAGCAGTAGAGGCTGAGTGTTGAGTGTGGCGGCTAGCACCATCAGCGAATCCTATGTAAACGAAAGACTCCATCGACATTTTCCATAAGAAACGAAAGCTAATCAACAAACCCGATCATCATAAGCAAACCTAACTATGCAAAAAATTGTACAATAATATACAATAATCAGCCCTGGCTGAAGATCATGCATAGTATTATTTAAGATAGAGCCCATTTTTAGGCTCTGCCAAGGCTATCCCTTCATAATCTACCAGCTCATAGGTGCCCTTCTCTAACACACGTTTGACCACGTAAGGACCATGCAACATGGGATTAAACTTCCCTGCCCCCAAGGGTTCTTTAGCATGATCCCATAAAAGGACCAAATCTCCTTCACTAAACCTCCTCGGATGGACAAAATTATCATACTAGACCTTAACGCGACGCTTATTCACCTCTGGAGCCACTAAAGCATCTCGACGTTGCTCTAAGTGGACCAAACGTTCCTCCAATGCGGAAGTGTCTGGTAAAAGCTCTATAGCTAATTTCAATGAAGGGATTTTGCATTCAACCGGCAAGACAGACTCCACTCCATGCACAAGCTGATATGGAGAAAAACTGGTGGCAGTCTTAACCGCGGTCCTATATGCCCACAAAGCAGGATATAACATGATATGCCAATTTGTTTTGCTTTGTGCGATGGTTCATTGGAGAATGGACTTAAGTGATTTGTTCACTGCTTCAACCTGTCCATTCGCCTGAGGGTAATAAGAAGAGGAGTGCTCCTACTTATACCCTAACTTCGAGGCCAACTCTTCCATCATTCGATTCTGAAAGTGACTACCATGGTCAGTGACAAGGTCCTTAAGAATACCGAACCGAGTAATAATTTGGTTGAATACGAAATGCATGACTGTCTCACCGTCGGATTTAATCGTGGGCATAGCCTCAGCCCATTTCGTGAAATAATCAACGGCCGCTATAATATGATGATGCCCCCCAGCTGAAGCTGGGTTGCAATCCATGAATTCAAGCCCCCACTTGGTGAAGGGACCAGCGGTGATGATCGGATGTAATAGGGTAGGATGTGAGTGCATATTACATGTAAACACCTGGCAAGGGTGACACTTCTTGACTGCATTAACACAATCTTTAAATATCGATGGCCAAAAATATCCCGCTCTCAAAATTTTTTGGGATGTAGAAAGCCCAGATAAATGACCACCACACACCCCTGCATGGCAATCATTCAGCATAACCTCAGCCTCATCATGGGTTAAACAACGACGTAAAATGAAATCTACCCCACGGTGGTACAAAGTGTTATCCACTATTAGGTAGTTCTTAGATACGCGATGTAATCGTCGTCGCTCATCCCGTGAAAGGTGAGTAGGGACCTTCAATGTTTGTAAATATATGATAATATCCCCACACGATGGATCCAAAGTTGAGATAAGGAAGATATGCTCATGGACAAACATATCCTCATAAACTTCCTCCTCCTCCTCACTTGGGAAATCAAAACTGAGCTCCGCAAAAATTAATGATTTCTTCAATTTTGCCGAAACAAATTCGAGATCGAATTCTTACAAAATAACAATCCATTTATTATACTTTCCCTTGATCATCCTTCTAGTGAGGATGAACTGAAATGGATTGACATGAGTAACTACCAAGGTCTGACGAAGGAGAATGTAGTGTCTCAATCTTTGAACCGCATGATAGATATCTAAGGCAAGTTTCTCCACATGAGAATAATGGATTTCCGCGTCTATAAGGTTCTGATTCAAATAATATATGACATTCTCATGGAGCTCCTCATCCTCCTGAACGAAAACCATACCAATTGTCTCCATGGACGCGGCCACATAAATAAAAAAGTCACAGCTATAGTCAGGTGGACTAAGCACGGGGGCCGATGCTAAGGCTCACTTAAGAGCATCAAAGGATTCCTGGGCTCGCTCATCCCAGCAAAAGGTAGTGTCCTTCTTCAACAGACGCATAAAGCCTTTAGTCAAATTGGCAAAGTTAACCACGAATCTCCGTAAGAAGTTTTCCATGCCTTGCAAACATTTAATATGTCTAATATTTCTCGTGGGAGACAATTGAAGTATTGCCTCAACCTTTAAGGGATCGACTCTTATACCCTCCTTGGAAACAATGAATCCTAGCAAACGACCTAACTGCACGCAAAAGATGCACTTATGAGGATTTAAACGAACCTAGTAGTGGTGGCACCTTTCGAATACTAATCTCAAATGGTAGGAATGACGCTCTCTCAGCCGAGAGTGAGCAGCTAGGTCATCCAAAAATACTTCAATAATTGATTTGAGATCGTGAAAAATCAAGGTCATAGCCTGCTGAAATGTGGTTTTGGCGTTTTTAAGACCGAAAGGCATCTTCCGATATGCAAACGTACCCCAAGGAAAAATAAATGCAGTTTTGTGTTGATCCTCGGGTTTAATTTGAATCTGATTATATCCAGAAAAGCTGTCCATGAAGGAGAATACCTCGCTTCCTGCACACTCATCCAAGATCAGGTCAATAAATGATGAGGGAATTTTATCCTTAGGACATGCACGATTTAAATCGTGGAAATCAGTACATATATGGATCGCTCCCTATTTCTTATCAATCGGAACGGGGTTTGAAACCCACTCCGTCAAGGGAATGGGATAGATAAATCCGGCTTTCAACAACTTTTCTATCTCAGCCTTAATCGCGGGTGTTTTTCTAGGATTCATCGCACGCAAACGTTGTCGAATAGGTTTGGCATTGGGATAAGTCTTAATTTCATGTTCAACAATGCGAGGGTCGATACCTAGCATTACCGCGTATGACCAAGCAAAGACATCATGAAATTATTTGAACAGCTCGATATACTCTTGAATCTTAGCATGGGAACATTTTGCCCCAATATAGACATTCTCAATCTTGCCAGGATTGCGAGAGATATTGATAGGAATCGTAGGTGATATGTTCGCCATGTTCCAATCAGCCATCTGACCAGGAGAGCTTGATGGAACCATGGGATTACTAATATTCTCACTAAGAATCTCCCTAAAGTCCTCACGCTCTAAGCGGTCAAGCTTGGGAAGAAAATAAGATCTATGATGTAACTCTTCCCAAGGTGGCTCAAATCCAGACATAGGCTCAATAATAGCTTCATTTGACGAAAAAACACTATCAAGGCAGTCATGTGCATGAGAGGACTCAACTGCCCATGCAGGCAGTACATATGGGTCCTCCTCCTCTGTTCGTGAAGAGGAAGGACTAGGCTCTGCAACACAATCAAGATTTACTTGATATGTAATCATGGCTGCAGGCAACGGCACGTCTGTTTTGATAGGTCTGTTCGAAAGACTCGGTGTAGGAAGAATCCAAGGATCTTCCATATGGGAAGTGCGAAAAGACACCGAATTCAATGAATATGAATCCCCATCGAAACTAGATCCAATCATGAGGACGGGTGCAGGACAAATAAATGTCCCCATAAGGGATGGATACATACCTACACCCACACTCCCAGTTGCCGGCTGAGAGTGGTCGATAATCAGGATCGAAGCTCCCGACGATGCACTAACACTTGGATTTTTGAATGATGTTTGATCAATCGTAACAATCTTCCCATTAAATGGAAAGCATACAACTCGAAATAGAGAAGAGGCTATGGCTTGCATACTATACATCCAATTTCGACTCAGTAAAAGATTGTAGTCAAGGGGCACATCAACCACCTCGACCTCGATTGCGACGGTCTTCCCTCCCAAATGGACCTTAAGAGAAGGAATAATTCCGCGCGGCTGAAACGATCTACCATCAAAGGAAGTCAACATGGTAGTGGATTTAGACAACTCGGGAGAACCCAAACCCTTCCAACATGACAAAGACATCACGAAATCAGCAGCGCCTTCGTCAATCATAGTGCGTTTGACAGTCATGTTAAGACATTTCACATGAATCAAGAGAGACACGTAGTAAGGAAAGTGGGGATGCAGTCCCATGGTTTCAAATTTGATGACAGAATAAGAGTTATCCTCATTCACTCCAAGAGCAGAAAGCAAAGCTTTCCTCTACGACGGACAACTCTGAAGAACTTCAAGCGCAAATATCGCACAAGGAGTGTGGCCCAAATCCTTGACAACATAATAGTTTTGGGCAGCTCAAGCATTAGGATTGTGCCCCGAACGCTTTAAGACTCCCTTAGGAATGCGAGGTACACTCTCAGGTTTATCCGTAGGATTTTCAATATGCAAAGGAATCTTGGTAGGAGGAGGTTCTTTCCCAAGGTCTGGTTGCGACGAACCATAGTCTTTCACATGAGTCACAACCTTAGTAGCACATACCATATTGATGCAACCATGACCAGTACTGGCTTCCAACGGATCTTGATCTCCACCCAATGCAGAATGAGGATCATGGGTCCTCAAGTTTATATTTTGATTATGGGGTAAAGGGTTGGTCAGCATAGCTGGTCCCTATGCTATGAATCTCGAGGCGTCTTCCATACGAGGGCACAAGTGAGTGAGGTGGTCATCCTTACACAATTTGCAAGGAAACTTAACCTTACGTTTAGACTGCTTGTCCCCTCCAGCATTATGTTCATTCTTGTCATTAAAATTGGCATTTTCATTCTTGTTCCCACCCTTACGATTGTTTTTACCCTTTTTCCTATTCCTTCCGGGATGCTAGTTGCCCTTCTGGTCCGACGATTGCACGAAAAGTACACTCATCGTTTGGGTGGGTTGAGACGAAGACGTAGCTTGTCCCGACGCGGATTGGTTAATAGACAATTGACTCACTTGTTTCGTAACCGAGTCTGCAAGTTTGGCACTTTTACATCCCACAATGCCATCGACATGTGGTCCATTTTTTTATTATCTTGGGATCGAAACTAGAACGCGGAGTGTTAGGTATGATCTCATATAATATCCCGGATTGAGCATAAATCAAATCCAGTTCCTGTGCCTTAAAAATTTCTTGTTCCTTGTTCGAAACTTCGAATGTAGAAACATCCTTCGCGATATAAGGTAGTAATGATTTAAGGAACCACTCAAGGAGAAACTTCGGTGGTATGAAAGCTTTAATCAATCTCTTCTATCTATGCCACTCTTGGATATGGTCCGAGATATGTGTGGCTTTATCCTGCCGAAATGTCGACAAGAGTTCTGTACCAACGTCATAACACACTGGTAGCTGGAAGTGGTTGAGGAAAGTCATAGCAAGGTCATCAAACAAAACGAATGACCCCTTTGGTAACTCTATGTACCATTTCGCTATAGGCCCTGTGAAGGTGCGTTGAAATAGCCTCAAATGGATAGAATCATCATGTAAAGAGTTGGAAGAGCACCAAAGGTGAAAGGTAGTGACATGTCCACTAGCATCTTCTCCTGGTTTGCCCTCGAATTTGGGAATGTCCGAGGGAATCTTGGTAGGGAAAACCGACCAAGCTGGGTCATAAGATACCGAATCGTTCATTAGTCTCGATAAGTCAGGTAGATTTAATGTTACGAGGAAAGGGAGCCTAGGTTGAGCCGGTCTATGCCATGCTCCCTGATAGTTTTGGTTCATATAAGGCTGACTACTATAAATACCATGGCCTTGGCCATAATATCCTCCTCCCGTTTGACCCGTATAGGGTTGCATGGAAGCATTATGATATGGTGAACCTTGATTAGGTGGTGCTACAAAGCCATAATTAGAGGAGTAAGCGGGTTGTTGATACCCGTACCCATAAGGTTGATAACTCTATCCATATTGAAGTCCATAATATGGTGCATGAGAAGTTCCATAAGATGTCCCATGGGATATCCCATGAGAAGCTCCATAAGTAGGAATATGGGGAATGCCATGCGATGGACCGTAAGATGATCCAAAAATAGGAATATGACCTCCTGAGATAACAGGAGATGCTTGACTCTGAGAAACTACTGTACGAGTAGTTCCAGTACGAACATGACTAGTAGCAATGTTTCGAACCAAAGGACCATGTGAGTGAGGGGGAGGAAGGGTTGTCAAAAATGCGTTCGAAGGAGTAGGAATAGAGGACGAAGGGACTTGTGAAGGGATATAAGTGGTATTCCCTATGGTCACTCGTCTCGGTTCTGGTATCCGCATATGACTACTAACATTAGGCCTAGGATGAACATGTGAGGTAGCTTCCACCGCCGGGATGGAAGGTGCAATGTGACTAGTGCTCCTAAATCTCTCCGCACGAAAAGGAATGGGAATGCCCCCAGGCGTAGTGCTAGGTTCAATTTCTAACTTGGCATGATGTACCGGATCACGTGCAGGGATATTAGGCATGCCATAACTAACATGACTAGTGCTTGTGGGTTCATGGTGAGTCTCGTCGCCCAGAAACCAATACTGACGACCTGTGAATGAGGGATCATAACCAGAATGTGAAGGTATATCAGGTGAAGGATCATATACAGGAATAGGATCTTCCTCCCCAACCTCTTGAGGTGGAGAGGACATCTCAAGATCTCCTCGTGATCTCCCATCATGTGTGAATCAATGTGATAAGTAGTTCGCCCGGACAATCTATTTCTCTCTCCCAAAGGAAGAGGAGATGTGGAAGGCGGAAGTCCTGCTAAACAGAAAGAACGGCGAAGTGCCACACCCGAATCCACAATGACTCAAAAAATGAAGAAGACTATCTAATTACGCAAACCCTAGGCAAACTAGCGTGCACAGAGCATACACCTATATAATGTAAAGCCAAATCACAAGCAAGCAAGGGTAGGATATGTGAGCTCCCGAATGAAGCAAGTATGTCTCACCTAGGAGAGGCTTGAGACTCCCATACACAACAAGCAGAGGTTCATCACAAATTACTGTGGCCCTCATCTTCAACGCATATAGCGACTGTGCTGTCCGACCCCAACCTGGCCGGGACACCTATAGAATAACCTCTGTGAAGTACCCCCTTGATAACCTAGGTAAGGCAACTAAGGTCACCTCAATATAATCAATGCTAAGGTGGATAGTCGCAGGCAGGATTGACCGTATGGGCAGGGTAGAAAAGCCTGAAACTCTTGAAAAAGCCCCCAAATATGAATACAATCCCGGAAATATCAATATCTCCAATGCTACTCAGTTATGAGTAGGGGTCATCCCAATCAATAACCGCTCACACTGCCTCGTGCTTAACTCCCTTGTAAGAGGAGGATCCTGAGAAACACTAATTATACCAAGGAATATCACACTCTCACCTAGACAGACACATACATGTTGTTGTTTAGTGGTCTTGGAGAATTCACTCACAATGAACTATTCCAAGACCCTAAAACCTAATCTTGTCGGTGCACCCTATAAAAGAAAAGAGTGTAATTCATTTTATTATGCGTTGATTTTAATTAGCTTATTACTCAAAAGGGTAAATTATCATGCAACTAATGGTGTTATGACGCAACAAGAAGTAAAATGCACACCTAACAATCAATGCAAATGCACCGTGTCCAATGAAAAACGAGGTATGCTACTACGTGAAATGCAAAATTCTCCTTCAAATGAAAAATGCAGTCATTCCTATATGAAAATCTGACTAATATTATTCCAAGCAAACCTAGTGCAAGTACCATGCAAAATGCATCATGATGCAAAAAGCAATTTTTTTGTAATTTTTGAATTAAAATGAGATAATGAAGCAAAAAAATGACTCTACCACCCCCAGACTCTGCAAGCACTATCAGACAACACCCAAGCAAAGCACCAAGGTAAAAGAGACCTAATGCACTAATCCCAAAACAAAAAATAGAAAATGCAATGACAAGAACATGTAAACAAATTCTAACTAATAAAAAAGAAGGTAAAACAGACAAGTTGAGAAAACTTTACTCCTGTCAGACATTACCAGACAAACATGCCCCCAGAACTGACTCAGAAACAGAGAAATCAGAGCAATTCAAGAACATTCAATGCCGATAAAAAAACCCCCAAAGGAAATGACTAGGAACTCCCCAGTGTGGTCGCCGATTCTGTTACGGAGAAAATTTCCTATAGTTTGGGGTACCACAATAGACAGAGTAACCACAGAAATCAATCATTTCCAATATGCAAGAGAAACCAAATATCTAACGCTAAAGGATCTCATTACATACCTTATTCCGGACGGTTGATGTAGATCCCCGTTGAGATTTTCCACTCTCGCTTGTATAAGTAATTTGCTATCTTAACATTCAGTAAACAAGACAAGCATGCTATATATAATTGTGTTAGACCTACTCTAGCATATATAATCAATATAAGCATTTAAAAGCATCCATGGATTCAATACTCATTTAAATACACATTATTAGACAAGAAAATATATTTCTATTAATATAAAACAAAGTTTACAATAGTGACAACCTCTGTTGGCACGTCTGTGAATTAGAGAAATGGAGTCCTCCACCACTTTAGTCCTCCATCTCTCGATAGCAAGCTCACAAGCAAAGGCAAGCTTGGGAAGAACACAAAGTGTTGCAAGGGACAAAGGGATGCAGACTCAAGTATAAGCTTCGACAACAATGGACTACAGTTTTCTTGCTCTTCAATTCCTCCTTCTTCAATGTATCTAAAGGGTTCCTTATATAGTGCTTCAATGGGGTAATGGAAGGTCAAATCCGAGCGATCTCTAGGCATATAGAAGGCCAAGAGACAAGTGATTCGGATCCACATCAAGGAAAACTCCAAAACTATTTGGCCTTTTGCACACATCCCGATGTATGTGGGTTTAAGGGTCAACTCCGCATATATACGCGAGAATGGGTTTAAAAGTCGCGTATATCAAATAATACATGTTTTTAGGGATGATCTTGGAAACATCAAAGGTACAAAAATGGTCCATGGGGTCTAAAGAGTCTGCAAAGGGACAGGGAAGGCCATATAGGTGTGATCCACCATGTGTGGTAAAATCAGCTGTAACATTCCTAGAACATTAGGAGGAATCATTGTGTCCCCTAAGGGAATCATATGTAGAATATGTCATTGCAATATAGTCGAGTGCATGAATAATTAATCCAGTTTCCCTATTCAAAGTAATTTGATTGTTATAATAAGTCACCTTGTATGAAGTGATCATTTTATAGTATTCCCATATTTCCATATCCCATTGGTTAGTTGAGTGTTAAAGTTAGTTTCCATATTAAAAAGTAATTTTATTGCTAAAATAAGTCACCTTGTATGAAGTGATCATTTTAAACTATTCCCATATCGTGATACTTTGTTGGAAATTTCAAAGACATCAATTGTCCAAATAGATAGACATATTTGTGAGAATTCCTTCACAGTGAGATCTGGGAGCTAGAGAAACATTCAACATATTTGTGAGAATTCCTTCACAGTGAGATCTGGGAGCTAGAGCAACATTCAAAATCTAAGTTATTCACAAAATATGCAAGAGAACAACAAAAGAGAACAAAATAACACACAAAGATGGTTCCAATAACTGATCTTTCTATTATTGCACATCTTGTAGATGTGTATGGTATGTATTTATAATACAATGGCGAAAATTTGTGAGCCCTTGGAGGCCATCTGGATGCATAGAAGTGTCAGGCTAGGATTTGACCCCTAAACCCCCCTAGGTTGGCCAATATGCTCACAAACCTTACCAAACCGTCATGAATGCAAGTGTGAACATGTGTGGAGGCATGTTGGATCATAAATGTAGGCATGCTAAGCATGGGTGAACACATGTGTGAGTGGGAGAGTCTCTGGGAGCCAATAAATGCCCAAGAAGACCACAAAACAACAACATTCACACACTAGCGCCCCTAGTCAAACATAAAGTGGTCTGTAATCAATGAGAGCGCCTGGGATGTCAGGATGATCAAACTAGAGCACCTCAATTATCAGGATGATCAAAGTGGAGTGTCTCAACTGTGAGTTAATGAGCAAGAAATCTCCTATTAGACCAATATTGATCAACATAACCTAAGTAGGATCATATAACATAAGTACAAGACAATGAAAATGACTCATAGGTGTAATACCATGGTACTAAGGTAGATTAATTCTCTAACACCCTCACTTATGCCTAACTTAGTACAAATTATACCAAATGTTTATTGAGGCCTTGGCAACTAAGGCTCAAGTCACCTCTTACAACAACAACAAAAAATTATTTGTCCATGTAAAACAAGGAAAGAGGCAAAACCTCTAGGGGAAAATCCTCCCTTAAGAATGGACATGACATAGATGATAAAGAATGTCTTCAACATGTCCTCTTCTACACTTGAATGAGATGAAATAACAATTTCTTGGTGATGGACTTTGTGAATATGTTGTGGATGCAAAGATCATGCATCAATGCATCAAAGTGATGTAAACAAAGATCATGTGGAGAGGCCCTTTGATGGTCATCGTTTTTTGAGGGAGGAGAATCATAAGAATGTATTTTTATATAAACATACTATTATATAGAATCATTAGCAATCATGGAAAACATATCTCTACAAACTCTTTCCCAAATAACATCAAAAGATTCAACAAAATCTGCCTCACGCGTAGCTGCCATATCATGAATAAAACCATGAATCTTGTTCCCAATTTGATGAAGCACATTCATAACTCTTTAACAAAGCTCATGAGTCTTTGAAATATAAAAATATATTTCATATACGGCAGAAAATATCATAGGTACGGTGTCTCTATGAGTGAATGGCTTCATAGTTGGAGAGGAGTAAGCAACTAGATCACACTGATAGTTGAGCAAACCTGAAGGGAATCGAGACTTGAGATTTGAACCATGGGTGGTGAGATCAAGTCCAGAAATATGGAACAAAAATACCATGAATGCCAATGGCATGGATTTCCA
The DNA here is from genome assembly GCA_001517045.1 of Pseudotsuga menziesii. Lineage (NCBI taxonomy): Eukaryota > Viridiplantae > Streptophyta > Pinopsida > Pinales > Pinaceae > Pseudotsuga > Pseudotsuga menziesii. The sequence continues at coordinate 318,711 of LPNX010041672.1, forward strand.
ACCAATGAAATACATACAAGACATAAAAGCAATGTACACAAGTGACATAGCATTGGAAACTATGCAATTTTGAGATTTTCCAACTAGTGAACTTGAGGGTTGTCATGTCTTTTGGTCATGAAATGGTTGGGGAAATGAGTCTATGACTGTCATACTCTGTATATCACCTTTAGAAGCAGAATGGGAAAGATATTAATGGATTGGGAAAGAGATTTTAGAAGACACATAAAAAACTAGTGAAAAGTGACTAGTTTTTGGAGGAAGCTTTGGTGAACTGGTTGTGGTTTGTTCCAAGGAAGGGATGGAGGCTTCAGATTCTGATATATCAAAAGGTAAATCATAAATAGATCCATATGCAACATATATATGAGAAATGGATTTCTCCCATGCACACAAAGCATGCACATGATTACCATCTCCTTTCTTGTGCTCCCATCTTCTTGCAAAATCTAGAAGATCTATATTGTTCTCCTCAAGGAGCTTGGTCATGATGTCCATATTCTTCCTGAAGAAAGATATTTCATGATGTGAACCTTTGAAATAACCACATGTGGGTATCTCTCTCTCGTTTTCTTCATCCTCCTGGATCTTGAACTCTCATCAGTTGAACTGGAGCTTTTTGTATCCGAATGCTTCTTCTCTTTCTCTCTTTGTTGCTTCAAATATTTCTTCTTGCCTTTGGATCAATTTGATACACCAGAAGCACAGGATTGATCCTTGGTGGATTTTATGGTACCCATTTGCAATAATTTGTTCTGCTCCTAAGTCAATGACTCCATGAAGTCTGCTAGTGTAGGCACCCTCCAATTTCTAGCCGTGAGCTTGCTTGAGTGGAATGTCGAAACAAACACGGAATACTCAAGCCATAGATTAGAAAAGATAAACAATATAATTTGATCATATTTATTCTCAATTCCACACTATTTTAGTTGAAGCACCAATGCTTTGATCTTGGTAAAGAAGTCTTGGATTGTCCCATAGTGAGATGGACTCAGTGAGATTAGCTCATTTTCGAGCCGATTGCCTCTCATCTCGTCAGTATGCCCAAATAGTGACTCAAGCTTGAGCCAAAATTCATCGTGTGTTCCAAGACTTTCTACATGGAAGAGAAGGTCTCTCGAAGCACTAAGACAAAGCATACCAAATGCCTCATAAAGTTTGTTGAAGTACTTAGCTTTATCCACAATAGAGTTGGGCTTGGCATCAGTCCCCATGGTGACTCTATAAAGTCCTTTCGACCTCAGTTGGATCATGATTTTAGCTTTCCATTCAAAATATTTGAATGGGGTCATCAATACACGAGTCTTCTCCATTCTGCTTGCACACTGTGTGACAAAAACACTATTGTACCTACAATGCAAACACTCAGATTTTTTGGAAAAAAGCCCTAAACAACAACTCAAAAATCTCTACATTTGATTTACAGCTCCAAAAAGCTCTGATGCCACGTGATAATTGCTTCATAGTGAGATCTAGGAGTTAGAGAAATATTCACAATCTAATTTATTCACAAAATATGCAAGAGAACAACAAAAGAGAACAAAATAACACACATAGATGGTGCCAATAACTGATCTTTCTATTAGTGTACATATTGTAGATGTGTATGGTACATATTTATAATACCATGGGGAAAATTCATGATCCCTTGGAGGCCACTTGGATGCATACAAGTTTGAGGATAGGACTTGACCCCTAAACACCCCTAGGTTGACCAATAGGCTCCCAAACCTTACCAAACAGTCACGAATGCAAGTGTGAACATGTATGGAGGCATGTTGGATCATAAATGCAGGCATGCTAGGCATGGGTGAACACATTGTTTGAATTATTGAACCATTGATCTACAAGCAATGAGTGCAATTGAAAGGTATAATTATGCAGTGGAATGGACTGAACAATGTACATTGAATAAGACAAATTTAAGTGAAAACTGATAAGAATTGATCAATAAATTACAACATTTATCTTCATTAATTCCAGCAGTATACAACAATGTTACAATAAGGAGAATTTGAATCATGTGGATGAGATTCAAATCTACCAACTCAATCCTGACTGACTGGCTAACTAGAAGTGCCTAAATCACTATCAGAGCTCACTAGTCTAATTCCACATGTCTAATTCAATCTATCAATCAGTTAAACTAGTTAAAATGACAAGGTAGGTGAGAAAAGGCACCAACCCTCATGCAGCCATGCAATACTGGCACTAACTGAACTGAAAGGAATCTAACTGAATGTAACTGGAGGTTAACTTAGCATAACTACTTACCTACCACAACCAACTGATTGGAGGCTGCCAATGGAATTTAGAGTGGCTCCCAAATTGTAGGGATTGGTCTTAGAGGCACATAAACTAATGCATGAACATGCAGTAACTATCTGTTAACCTCTATATGTGTTCCCCACACTCTAGTGGTTGGTACCAGTGGCACAAATGGCCCAAGTGGACCCAATGGTACTAGTGAACCCAATATAAAGTAAATGACTCCTAATTTAGGAAAATGATCTAATAGACTATATCTGGACAAGGGAGGATTATAAATCCTAACACCCCCCCTTAATCCTAACTTGGATAACTGTGGGCCCTGACAACAAGGCCAAAAGTCACCCATTACAATCTAAAAGAATTAAAAAATTGCTTAATAAACCAAGGAAATAGGGGAAAACCTCATGGGAACCCCCCCCGCCCTCAAAATAAGTAGGAACAAGAAATACAATCTATTCTTAGGAGAAAAATCTTCCTCTGTGGGAAATAACTTGCAAAAAAAAAAACTTCGCTGCAATTTGCAGCAGCATGGTTCTTATGTGCAACAACATCCTGAAGCTTTTCATGTGGACCTCTCAATGTTCTTCTGATCTGATGGATGTTGTATGTGTTTCTTCTTTCTGGAGGAGGAAAGGAATGATGGATTTTCTTCTTATGTGGGCCAAATGGTTGATCATTTGCTATCATCAAGTAGAATTTTCTTGGAACCTTGTTGCACCACTCTGTAGAGAGTGAATCCGAGAGAGAGAGAGAAACATGATCATTCTAATACTGGAAGCTTGTTCTCCTTTTATCTTATGAATTGTGAGCACCATCCCCAACTGCAACAATGATATTTTGGGCCCATTTAGGCTTAGGCCACTGATTTGGGATGGGAGCTGGATCTGGATCTAGAATCTCATGAGTTTCAGCCTCAATACCAAGATCATGCTAATCTTGATCCTCTTCATCTGAATCTGAAACATGTGACAACATATCATCATCAAAAGGTAGTGGAAGAGTGGTTATACCTTCTTGTGCTTCCGATGGTGGTAGATCAAACAAATGATTTTCTTCAAACTGAACACTGCGCTCAATGAAGCATTTCCCATTTGCAAGTTCCATCAACTTATGTGCTTTTGCATCTTCAGCATATCCCAGCAGTATGCATTCGCTACTATGGGCTTGGAAGGCCTTTCTTTTATCCATGGGTATTCTGGCCCAAGCTTTGGAACCAAAAAATATCAAGTGAGAGACATTAGGCTTATGCCCATCTAGTGCTTCAAATGGAGTGGCCCCAACCACTAATTTATGAGGCACTATATTCTGTATGTATGAAGCACAATTTACAGCTTCTACCCAAAGAGAAGGAGGAAGATTCTTGGCTTGGAGAAGATAGGTTTCCATATCCTTCAATGATCTACTTTTCCTTGCAGCCACACCATTATGTTGTGGTGTGTATGGAAATGAGTGTTCCATTCGAATCCCCTCCGATTCATAATAAAGATGAAAAACTATTTTAATGTATTCACCTCTATTATCTGATCTTATGGACTTTATATTTTTCCTGAAACTATTCTCAATCAAATATTTAAGAACTTTAAAAATTCCAAATACTTTTCATTTATGTTTCATGAAATATACCTAGCAGAAGAACCTAGAACAATCATAAACAAAAGTAAGGAAATACCTGGAACTATTAATTGATGTTGTAGGCATTGGTCCTGACACATCACTGTGTATCAAATAAAGTGTAGAGGCAACCCTAGTTTCCTTCCCAACTTGATACCTCTTCTCTGGATGCTTACCTACCAAGCAACCGGGACATACTCCATCGAATGTTTGTATGAGAGGCAAGCCTTCAACCATTTTATCATTGTGGAGTTGCTGGAGATATTTGAAATTGAGATGCCCAAATCTCTCATGCCATATCTTGCTGGTGTTGTTATCATGAGTCAATAGACTTGTAGGATGTGAAACAGAAAAAAAAAAAAAATGAGAAAAATCATAAGACTTTGTGGCATGATTAGCAATCCCTTTTGCTATGATATTTACAGTAGTTTTTTCTGTTATTTCAACTGAGTCAGAGTTGAATGTAACTCTCTTGGGAGAGCCTGTATGGGTCATCTGATAAACAAACAACACATTTGCTGCAAGAGAGGGCAAATAAAGAACATTCTTGAACTCACCATGCTAGATTTTAACTGAACCTCTCCCGACAGCTGGGATTTGGGAGTCATCTCCCATGTTAATCCTAGGTCCTCTTGATAGAGAGAGAGAGAGAGAGTGGATAAGGATTCTTTGGAGGCAACCATGTGTTTGGATTTTCTAGAATCAATCAAGTAAGCTTTCTACTAAGTAAGGCCCGCCTTCAAGGCATGGAACCTCTCATGATCTTCTGTCGATGGTCCAACATCATATTTATTTGCTCCTTGTGGAAGGGCAATATTGTTCTGTTTAAGGATGGATGACAGTTGGTCGATCTGCTTCTTCATGCACTGGATTTCAGGATGAAATCCCCTCATACAGTAGGGACACTTAGTCTTTTCAAACTTTTTCTTTCTCTTGGAGCCCGAGGCTCCTTTGGAATAATTCTAACTCTCTTTTGGCTTTGAATCAAAGGCTTTGGGCTCCTTCCCCTCATGTTTCCCTTTATCTAGCACATTGGTTGAGTCCGACATCAGAATATCTTGATTCTTGGAAGTTTGAAGAACTCCCATTTGAACCAACTTATCTTGCTCCTGTATTAAAGACTCTACAAACCCATCTAGAGAAGGAATCTTCCAATTGGGGATGGAAGCTCTTTCGAAATGGAAGGTAGAGACGAAGACAGACTAATCTGAGCCAAGATTGCTCAGTACTGATAGAACCAATTGCTCATCTTTCCTCTCTATTCTACATTGTCTACATTGTAGTGCTAGTGACTTGAATTTTGTGAAAAATTGCTGGATAGTTTTGAAACTGTTGGGCTGCAATACAATGAGCTCATTCTCCAGTATGTGACCTCGAAGCTCATCCTACTTTCCAAACAAGAATTCAAGCTTCTCCCAAGCTTCTTTCATAGTCTTCAATCCCTCAAGGTGAAAGAGAAGATCCCAAGAGTTGTGAGTGCATAGGAATCCAAATGCTTCATCCAACTGATTCAAGAACTTATTTTTCTCAGTAGGATGATGGGGCTCTATCTCTCTGCCCATTATCATCGTAAACAGGACAAGCTTGTGCAAGGATACATGCAGATATGCCCTCCAATCAACATAGTTTAAGGGTATAAGGATCCTAGGTACAAGAGTTGAGGAATCCATCAATCTTTCTTCTGAACAACCAATTCTTCAACAAGCTACATAGGTACCTGCATGTATCACTGCAAAAACAAAAAAAACAATTTGTAATCATGTCAGTTTCAATCCTTCCATATCGACACGTACCCTTTCTTAGGGTTCATCACACCTGCAGAGACTTGTCGGGACAAATCTAGTGTTAGCAATGCACACTTTGCAGGATTTATGTGGAAACCCAACTGCTTCTGGTGTACAATGGAGATTGGACAGACTTTCCGTTATCCTGAACAAGGATCTGATACCATGTTTGAATTATTGAACCGTTTATCTACATGCAATGAGTGCAATTGAAAGGTATAATTGTGCAGTGGAATGGAATGAACAATGTACACTGAACAAGACAAATTTCAGAGAAAACTGGTAAGAATTGATCAGTAAATTACAACATCAATATTTATTAATTCCAACAGTATACAACAATTTTACAATAAGGAGAATTCAAATCACGTGGATAAGATTTGAATCTACCAACTCAATCCTGACTAACTGACTAACTAGAAGTGTCTAAATCACTATCAGAGCTCATTAGTCTAACTCCACATGGCTAATTTAGTATATCAATCAGTTAAACTAGTTAAACTTGTGAGGTAGGTGAGAAAAGGCACCTACCCTCATGCAACCATACAATACTGGTGCTAACTGAACTGAAAGACATCTAACTGAATTCAATTGGAGGTTAACTTAGCATAACTACTTACATACCAAAACCAACCAATAGAGGCTATTGGTGGCACTCATAGTGGCTCCTAAATTGTAGGGATTGGTCTCATATGCACATAAACTAATGCATGAACATGCAGTACGTGTCAGTTAAACTCTATATGTGTTCCCCATACTCCAGTGGTTGGTACTGGTGGCACCAATGGCCCAAGTGGACTCAATGGTTTTAGTGGACCCAATATCAAGTAAATGACTCCTAAGTTAGGCAAATGATCTAATAGACTATATTTGGAAAATGGAGGATTATAAATCCTAACACACATGTGTGAGTGGGAGAGTTTCTATGAGCCAATAAATGCCCAAGAAGACCACAAAACAATCACATTCACACACTGGTGCCCCTAGTCAAACATAAAGTGGTCTGTAATCAATGAGGGCGCCTATGATGTCAGGATGATCAAACTAGAGCGCCTCAACTGTCAAGATGATTAATGTGGAGTGCCTCAACTGTGAGTGAATGAGCCATAAATCACCTATTAGACCAATATTGATCATTATAACATAAGTAGGATCATATAACATAAACACAGGACAAATGAAAATGCCTCCTAGGTGTAAGACCATGGTACTAATTAGGTAGATTAATGCTCTAACAATATCGAAAGAGCCAAATATTTTCCCAATTTTCTTTGTGGATGGGAGCCTAGCTAAACACATCCTTGGGAAATTTAACTTTATTGAAAATGTAATGGAAAACACAATAATAGAAATTAATCCCATACACAATAAAATATTTGATAAAGACTCTTCTAAATTTTAGGAAGAGTGTTCGATTTCCTGAGAATTTAGATAACCAACTAGGAACTAAGCATGATCATAACTCATTTGAAGAAATTACTATCTTATATTCCAATAGTTTTGTTTGAAATATTCTATATTCATGTTTATGTTTCTCACTTATCCTCCCAGTTTTATGTTCAATCTCAAAATGACACATCTATCTAGTTTGTTATACATCATAAAAGCTAGTGGAAACATCTATGTTTAATATATAATAAGTGTTAGATATCATCGTTCAATCTGTGCCAAGTGGTAGCATGTGGAAAATACCATTTATATGCAACTATTTTTGTTCATTCTTAGTTATTATTTTTTCTTTGCATTTAAACAACAAGATGTGTCACTTAATATTCATTCTACAGCATGTGGTACACACACACACATATGTATGTACATATAGACATATACATATATGTACATATATATCTATATATATGTACATATATATCTAGTATACATATGTATATATACATATACATATATATGTATATAGAGATGCATATAGATATGTATATAGATATACTTGGTCATGCAACTAACAATAAGGCGGAGATCGCAGCTTTATGGGCAGTATTGAAATTAGCAAAAAACAAACAAATTCAGAACATACAGATATATGGGGATTCGAAAATGGTTATAGATTGGGCAACTGAGAAAAACAACATAAGAGCACCACATCAGAGCACCACATCTAGTTGAAATTCAGATTTTGAAGGATCGATTTGGGGGGATAGTTTTCTCTCACATATAAAGAGAACTGAATGTAGAAGCAAACACTCTTTCAAAACAGGTTCTCGCTTTTCAGCCAGGGATGATGGAAATTGAAGAAACCTCAAATGGGATTTCAGCCCTCTCCTATGAATCAATCTAAATTCAGTCTTACAAGAGATGAAAAGGTGAATCAAGGACAACACAAAAGAGGCAATAGGTGAAATATTTTTGGGGACAAAAGAAAAACAATTTCTCTTATGTTTTGATGACATATATACATAGACACACACACACACACACACACACACACACACACACACACACACACACACANTAGAGAGAGAGAGAGTCTTCTTTCCAAGCATTTTGTTCATTTTTTGATGTTGGTGTTTTGTCAGCAACATGTACCAAATATACCTACCTAGGGGTTGTGTTATCACAAGTGCAGGAACAACATAATTAGGAAAAACTAAACTAAATAAACAATATTGCTAATTATGCATGCAATGTAAATAGAGAGAAAACTAGTTAAAAGTGGACAAAGCAATACATACAAAGAATATTGATTTATATTAACATAAAGAATGAGTAGAGATAGATGCACCTTGGTGTTAATTGTAGAAGATGTGGACATCTACAACTGAACCAAGTGAGGCATCTTCTTCTTAGTTGTGCTTAAATTCTTAGCCAAGTGATGTAGAAGGTGGATCAAAAAAGATGAAAGGAAATATATGAAGGAACTATCTCAATTTTTGTAGGAAATCCGACAACATAACCTTGTTAGTATGGGTCAATTCTTGCTAGCTTATTCAGTTAAGGTGTGGGTCTCATCAGCAGGGAGACCCAAGTTCAATTCCCATTAGGGGTGAGCTATTTGGGAGGAGACACCAAAAAATCCAACCATGCTAAGGGTTGGTGTGGCCTAGGAGGGGTGCGATCCCCAAGTGACTTTGACGGCTTAGATGCCCCTGGGTTGTGGTTCATAACCAATGGTTCATTACTAGGATATGTGGTTTCTTTTGTAATTCCCTTAAGGGACTTATTTATAGGATATAATGTGGAGAAATATTAGATATAGCTCTAATGTGAATAATCCCCTTTTCATTGATGACTTAGTGGGAAAGATAGGTTTTGGAGACAAAAAAAATGTTATTTTTGGCAATAACAGTTAGGGAATGCCAACATTTAGCCACTACAACTTTTTGGAAAGCTCAAAACAATAAAGAGTATTTGAATTATGATTATGGGTCCCCACTGTGGTTTTCAAAGCTTTTAGTATGACACAATTGTGCAAAATTTTTGAAAAAATATGTGCAACCGCTATTTAGGGCCAACTTTGACTTTTCTTCGATTTTTTGTCATATTGTTGAGGTCATGTGGTGATGGAAAAGGAGATAATACTATTGGAATTTATGTATAATGACGATGATACTCATGATAAAGTAGGTGAGCAAAATTATGCTATTAATAATTGCCCCTTGATGTGTAAGGCCAAGAGCTCATTGTATGGACAAAATATGCCACAATTTTTTTCCCCTTATAATCCATGAGAAACTGAAAACAATAGGATATGGAATGAGAGTGAGTAAAGAGAAATAATCCTACCCCTCAAAAAGGTCACATAAGCCACACCTAGAAACAATTCAATAGTTGGAATATTGTAACTTCAAAGGATATTCTAAATGTATTTTACGGATGTACCCCAAGGGAGATGTTATTGTTCCTCCGTCGGGATGCTACTATTGTAATTGGTCATCATAGAGTCATGAGGTAAATCCTTCATTGTAAGTAAGGTCATTAGTACCCCAATGAATATAATATAATACTGTTTTGAGTCTTCCTAGGTGAAGTTGGCCCAGACAATTTAGTGGGGCCGACTTGTTAGGGTAAAAGTCAAGTTGACATAAAGTGTATAAATAGAGGAGTTGGGTTCCTCATTAGAACATAAGACTCACTCACTTGAGTAGCGCATAGGGGGGAGAGAGAGAGAGAGAGAGATAGAGAGAGAGAGAGAGATCAACAAGGAGGAATTTTTGGGGTTTTATCTTATACATATTATACAGAGGAAGTTTTGTTGGGTTTTCTTCCCCTTGAGGGCTTCCCAAGATAAATACCGTGTCTATCTTGTGATTGTGTTTCTTTATGTGATTCTGCATATGCTACTATTGTGAATTTGGATTAAACACTAATGATATTTAGTCTAGCATATGAAATCTTAACATGGTATCAGAGCTAGCCTGAATATGACAGCTTTCACACGGTGAAACTCTCTCTCCTCTCCCTTCGGAAGAAATTAGGATTTCTACAAAGTTTGGAATTTGGAAGATCTGTTTGCATAGAAATTTGTGCCTCCCTACATTGCACCTGTTGAGCCTAGGATCGAATTTTTTGGGTGGTTGAATCTCCAGGAAAGTAAAACCCTAGTTTGGCCTTGAACTAAAAAACTGCAGAAAACCAGAACCAGAAATTCTGCAGAAGCTGCAACCTCGCATGCAAGTTTTGAAGGGTGAAGATTTGGGATCTCCATAAATTAGTTGGACCAACCAACTCATCTCAATCAAGCGCATCTCCTGGTAAGGTCGTCTTTTCATTTTGAGAAATTTCAATTTTTAGTGACCTCATGGACATGATGGCACCAAGCACTAAGATTGAGGACAAGTTGGAATGCATAGAAAACTTCCTAGCATGGAAGTATAGGATTGGTCTCATTCTGAAAGAGAATGGCCTTGAGAAGTACATTAAGGATGAAGTTGCACAACCAAAAGAAGATGAATCTAATGAGAAGAATTAACAAGACCTAATCAAGGCAATGAGGATCATTGTTGATTCTATTAAAGATCACTTGATCCCTCAAGCATCATTTAAGAAGACACAAAATCAAATGTATGATGCACCTTCCAGAATGTATGAGGGAATGAACATAAAAAAAAAGATGAATTTGAGATCCCAACGAAAGGGCACGAAGATGAGTAAAGGAGAATCAATTCAAGATTACTTCACAAGGGTCTCCCAGTTCAGGGAACAACTAAGTGCTATTGGAGACACCCTTGATGAGGATGAACTAGTTATGACTGCTCTCAATGGTCTTACTAGACCTTGGGATTCATTCATACAGACTCTGTGTGCCAGAAAAGAAAGTATGAAGTTTGGAATGGTATGGGAAGATTGCATACAAGAAGAAGATGATCAGGCTCTAGCCATCCATACTAAAGGAATAAAACAATCAAACTTCAAGAAAGGTAGCCATAAAACTCAAAAAATAAGTTTCAAAAGAGAAGAGTAAATTAGAAGAAAGATTACTCAAAGTATCAATGCTACAATTGTGATAAGATATGACACCTTGCTAGAGAGTGTCCATCACCAAAGAAGAAGAATAACAAAAGACATCATTCCCATCTAAGTGAAGATGAGGACAAAGAAGAAGAAAGACCTAGAAAGAAACTAACAAAAGAAGAATATGTACTATTCTCTGCACTCTCTGGGTCTGTAACACCTGGAGAAGATACATGGCTTATTGATAGTGGTGCTTCAAAGCACATGACATGGAAGGAGAAAACTCTGTCAAGACTTGAATAAAAGAGCTCTCCTCAGAAAGTATCATTAGGATATGACTATCAATATCCCATCAAAGTTATTGGTGAATCACGCTACAAGCTTGAATCTGGGACTTCCATGAAGATGAAGGAAGTACCGTATGTACCAGGTTTGAAAAAGAACCTACTTTCCATCTCAAATCTAAATAAGAAAGGATATAGAGTTGCTTTTATAGATGGATAAGTACTCATGTGGTCCAAAGGATAGACACTTGAAGATGCTGTGGTCATTGGTGAAGAAGAAGGAGGATTGTGCAAACTCAAAGGACATCCATAGACAACCCTTGTCCATGAAACTACTAGCTCAAGTGAACTATTGCATAGGAGGCTTGCTCACATCAACTACAAAGAACTACCCTATGTGAGCAAGGTTGTAATAGAGTTACCAGATCTGAAGATTGATCATGAGGGAACTTGAAAAGGATGTGAAAGAGGAAAGAACATCAATAATCAGTTTCCTAAAAGTGAAACAAATACTAAAGGTACGTTGGAATTAATTCATTATGATGTATGTGGTCGTATTCCCTCCATATAGTTAAGTGGATATGAATATTATGTCACATTTAATGATGACTATTCAAAAAAGATATGGATATACTTCTTGAATAATAAGAGTGAAGTGTTCGATAAATTCAAGAAATTCAAAGCCTTGATAGAGAACCATTCATAAATAAGAATCAAGACACTGAGATCAAATAATGGCGGAGAATATACTTCAAAATAATTTAAAGCGTTCTACAAGGAGGAAGGAGTCAAGAGCGAACTAACCACTCCCTATAATCCTCATCAGAATGGTGTTGCAGAAAGAAAGAATAGAACCATTATGGAAGCAGTGAAGACAATGATTCATGACGAAGACCTCCCCATGCACCTATGGGTTGAAGTAGCAAGAGCAACTATAGATGTGCATAATAGATTATCTCATGGTTCTCTTGAATTCAAGACTCCTGAAGAAATGTATACATGAAAGAAACCTGAAGTGAGCCATCTCAAGATATTTGGCTACCTAATATATGCACATATTCTGTAAGAGAAAAGAACCAAGTTGGATTCTTCTGGAAAGAAGGGAATATTTATTGGATACTGTGAAGTCTATAAATCCTTAAGGATATACATTTCAGGATTCCATCATATCGCGATTAATAGGGATGTAACATTTAATGAAGAGACAACTCTTAAGAAATCTAGAAGATGTCAGCTTGAAGAAGTACAAGAAGAGGATGTACCTCCCAGAATGGTAGAAGTTGAACCCTCTCCTGAAATAGTAGCATTTGAAGATCATGATATGCTAGAACCTCAAGAACCCCCGAAATATAAAACCTATTTGGGTAAGAGAAATCATACAAGAAGCAAATAGATATGGAGCTCCAGAAGGCTCCACAAGAACAAGCAAAAGATCAAAGCCATATTCCAGTTATGTAGCTTTGATGTGTGACCTTCTATATAGAGAACCCACCATCTATGAGGAAGCTGCATAGAAGAAAGAGTGGGTGGAAGCAATGACGGAAAAATACCAGTCAATAATGGAGAATGATGTTTGGGATATAGTACCCAAATCAGAAAACAAGATTGTGGTATCTTCGAAATGGATCTACAAGGTAAAACATGCTGTTGATGGAAGTATTGAAAAGTACAAGGTAATATCTGTGGCTAGAGGATTCTCTCAAAAAGAGGGGATTGATTATGAAGAGACATTTGGTCTAGTAGCAAGGTACACTTCCATCGGAACCATCATGGAAATTGCTTCCATGATGAAGTGGGATCTACACCAGATGGCTGTAAAGACAACCTTCATGAATGGTATGATTGAGGAAGAGGTTTACATCAAAAAACCATAATGATTTGAAGTCAAAGACAGAGTGACTCATGTATGTAAGTTGAAAAAGGCTCTGTATGGACTGAAGCAAGCTCCTAGTCCTTTTTTTTAACAAGAACGGTTGAGGGTAATTTATACTAAAAAAGAGAGGCCGAAAGTTACAAAACAGAATCATGGACTGAATCTAGAGGGATTCAAAGACCAAAACATCTTGTTCTTCGGTTACAAAATGAATTTTATCTCGAATGAGTCCAAGTCTGAAATGGATATAAATTCTTACAAATTTTCCAAGGATGAGAATACAAAAACTATACATATCAGAAATTTATTTCGACTGTCCTAAGTTCTGAATTTAAGAATGTATTCTATCTCTTCTGAATCTGAGTCAAAGCACCCAACAATGTTCCGGATTGTTCCCATTGCAAATTATGAAGCCATGATCTAGTTGCACTCCCTTGTTCGCCATTTGATCTGCAAATTGGTTATTTGGTCAGAGAATGTGGAGAAAATTGATAGCATTAAATTCACTGACAAGGCTATTGAATATATGATGCATATTTGTGGAAGGGGTTTTATACTTCTTGACTAGCTTTCGAGCCTATCTGATGACCAGTAGCGAATCTCCAAAAACTACTAATTCTTTGATTCCAAGCATGTTAGCAATTTCCATCCCTTTGTATAAAGAGAGCCATTCCACATAGTTGCTGGAGTTTTCCCCTCTTCCCCATGCATAATATTTCAATCTATCCCCCCCAGGATAACACATTACCCCTCCCGCACCTTTCAACCCGAGATTTCCTTTAGAGGCACCGTCAAAGAACAGAGAGTGACATTCCAGTTTTATCCACCAATTGCTGAAGTTTTTTGGATTCTTTCGAATCTTCCATTTAAGAGAGTTAGGTTTTTTGACATACATACCTCTCAGAGTTGGCTTGAGAGGACCGATGAGATTACGAATCCAGATTCTTTCTTTTGGAGTTAAAGGCTCAAGCTGTAAGTGTCTTACACCTTTGAAGAGAAGGGATTCAGTCCATAAAGATTTTGTTGAAGAGGAGACTCTGGAAGGAGAGAGGGTCACGTTTTCAAAAATTCCTTTGTTTCTGGCAATCCAAATTTTCCAGCAAATAAATTTAGGAAGAGCAACCCACGCTCTCGAGAAATTTGGTTTCTTGTTTAAAGAGCCATTGTAATAATCTTTCTAGCAGATGAAAAAATATTTTCAGTTCGTTGACAAAGTAAGATTGAATTGAAGCTCTTTAAGGACTGTGGACCATACCTCATTAACAAATGGATATTCCAGAAACAGATGTTCCAACGTTTCTTCCGAGCTTTTACATAGAGTGCACCAACGGTCGTTCTATTCCCTTTTTTTTAAATATTTTGCTGTCAAAATTTTATGGTGTGCTAAAATCCAACATAAAAAGTTTATTTTAGGAAGATCGTCCTTGCTCCAGACGCTGTCCCAGATGACTTCTTTCTTGTTGTTCTTATGGATTATGTTATATCCGGCTTTCACAAAGTAAATTCCATAATTTCCCCAGCATCTGGTGTTTGATAAGTTAAGGTGGATCGGAGCTGAGCCTTGGAGAATTGATTGCAACGCAGAGTAGTCCTTGTTTATGTTTTCTGGGGTCTCCAGGATTTTCCATCCTACCCATCGTCCATTATTGTGCCAGAATGAGATATCATGGACCATGAAGATATTGTGGGTGTCCATCCATTGCTTTAGTTCCTCAAAGGTGTCTTTGTATCGAGCCGAAGAAAAATGTTCGAAGTTATCCTCCCAAATCCGGATCCTTTTCCCATTTCCAGGAGAGCATCTCAGACTGTTTTGGATGATGAAGGCTGGATTTTGGCAAAGTTTCCAGATTGGGGAGCCATTCTGGACTAAAGGGATGTCGTCTAGGCATCTTTCCCTATTTCCTTTTAGATATTTTTTTCTTAATACGTCCTTCCACCAAGCTTTGTTCCCTGAAACAATTTTCTAGATAATTTTAGCTCCCACGGTAACATTCATGGCTTCCAGATCTTTAATACCAGCTCCTCCACTATTTTTTGGTCTGCACACATGTTTTGATTTAATAAGATGGAATTTCTTGGTGCCACTGGGTTTCCCACTTTGCCAGAGCAAGCGTCTGATCTATTTTTTGATGTCCTGGATTATGGATTTTGGAGCTAATGAAATCGAGCAAATGTAAACTGGGAATGCTGCTTCCAGAACAACGTTGATGAGTATCAGCTTCCCAACGGGGTTGAGCCAATTGGCTCCGAGCGATTGAATTCTTTTTTGTTTTTGTTTTTTCTACCAGACCTCTCCAGTCAGACATTTTCTTTTTTCCTTTGTGGATTGGAACTCCAAGATAGTTGAACGATTTCCAGGTTGTGTTGCCTTCGTATCCCAACGTCTTTGATATCCTGACCATGGTTCATTCAGGACAGTTCCAACAATAAATTTTGGTTTTTAGAGTATTAATTTTCCCATCTGAATATTTGAGAAAGGTGGAGATGATACCTCTAAACCTTTCAGTGATTATGACTGAGGCCCGTCCTAGAATAATTGTAGCATTTGCGTATTGAGCGTGGTTAGAATTTTTGACACCTATAGAAATTTTTAAACCTTTGAGTTCTCCACTGTTTTGCAGGAATTGCAACTTCTTGCTTAAGGATCCAACTACAATTAGATATAAAAAAGGGGATAACGGGCAGCCTTGAAGGAGTCCTCGAGAGGCTTGGAAAAATCCAGTAGGTATACCATTGACAAAAGGTGCGATCTAAGGGCCACCGATGTAGGCTTTGATCCATCTTGTAAATTGTTTTGAAAATCTCACTCTGAGCATGATCTCAAATAGAAAGAAGTGATTTACCCAGTCAAAAGCATTTTCCATATCCAGTTCGATGGCCATACCTTGCTGTTTGCGTTCAAGGCTGGAGTGTATAGCTTCTTGGATGATGGTTCTATTATCCATGATCTGTTTGTCAGCGATGAAACCTCCTTGACTGTCTGAGATGATTTTGGCCACGATATTTTTCATTCTAGTTGCAAGAATTTTGGTGAGGATTTTATATGAGGTGTTACATAAGGAGATGGGCCAGAATCTTTCAATTGAGAGAGGATTTTTTTTCTTTAGGGATCAATGCCAAGAATGTAGAGTTGGTAGCTCCATCAATTTTGTCTTTTTTCTTAGTCTAGTTTAGCATCTTCCTTAAATATTCTTTGATGATGTCCCAGGATGCTCGGTAGAAGTTGATCGTAAAACCATCTAGTCCCAAGGACTTGTCTAGATGTAGAGCCCTTACTGCCTCTATGATATCTTGCTCTGAAATTGGCTTTTCCAATTCGTCATTCTCTTTGTCAGAGATGTTGGAACGAATTCCAGAAAGCAGATCAACTTAGGAGATAGGGTCTGTGTTACCGCTTTCTGAAAATAACTGATTGAAGTGTTGCCAAACCATTTTCTTGATATCATCCTGCTCTGTGATATTTTGATTGTTACTGTTTTTTAGTTCTTTAATGTAATTGCAGCTCCTTCTGTTTTTTGTTTGTTTGTGGAAGTAATCAGTGTTCTTATCACCCCCTTTTAGCCAGAGTTGGCGAGATTTTATTCTCAAAGTCTCTTCCTCTTTTATCGCTGCTTTTAAAATTTCCAAGTTTAGAGATTTTTCTTGAGAAATGGTTTCATGGGTGATCTCTTCTAGTTCCATTTTTGTGTGAAGGGAATCCAGATCGGCTTGGAGATTATTTTTTAAGGGTAGGTTCAGAATAGGAGGAGGTGGCTCAGTTTTTTAGAGCAGAGCGGCCAACCTAGAGTTTTGAATCCCAGATGAAGGTAGGGGAGTTGGGGAAGGTGGATTTCTAGGTTGAATGAATTAACTCTAGGGTCTTGGCATTGTTCAACCACAAGGAGTTGAATCTGAAGGGGATAGGGCCAAGGATAGTAGGAGGGGTAATGAGAAGGGATATGGGTTTGTGGTTTGAAGTAGTTGAAGATATAATGTAAGAAGAAGGTAATAAATATTTTTGAAGGAAGATTGTACTCACCAAAAACCGATCCAGCCTTGCAGCGATGTGGCTTGGTCCTGTCCGCTTGTTGTTCCATGTATACTTCCCATTTTTGGGCGTAGGGTCCAAAAGGCCAAGATCTGTCATCAAATCTTATAGTTTTTCACCAAAAGGGTCCCTTATGATTGATCCTCCTCTTTTCTCCATTCTTGATTTAGTTGTGTTGAAGTCCCCTGCTATGATTGTGTCCTTCCCTTGCAGATCTATATTTAAAGAGAGTAAGGAATCCCAAAATTCCAGCTTATCTCTAAAATGGGTAGGCCCATATACTTCACATTTAAAAATTAGAATCGTGGTTGATTTTTTTTGCATTTGTATTAAAATCCAATGAGTGTTTTCTTTTACTGATCTGATATTGAATTTATCTGATCTACAGAAAGTTGCAATTCCACCTGAAGCACCTCTGGAGCTATTGGCCTTTCCAACACTGTTTTTCCAAAAGAGAGATGACCGGTTCATGACCTCTTCTTCTGGCATCTTAGTCTCTTGAATAAGCAGAATTTCTGGTTTCTCGGATTTTAATATGTTTTTCAAGGCTTCTACCTTGATTGATCCTCCCAAGCCTCTGTAATTCTTAGAGATTACTTTCATTATTTCTTGGATGTGTGAGATCCTGGTCAGGATCTGAAGTATTTTTTTCCATAGGATTTGACATTCTGTAGAAGTCTTGTATCCTCTATGCTTAGCTGCCTTCCTAGTTCCAAGTCTTTCTCTGCCTCTTTCTCTCTTTGTTGTCTTTTGGATTTTATTCTCCGCGTGGCTAGGGATGGTCCTAGATCTGTTGTTTCCTAGGTTTCTTGAGATGATGATTGACCTGGAGATGTATATTTTGGATTGATTCTATTGTGCTTTACAATTTCTTCCCAAGCTCCCCCAGGGGAGGGAGATCCTTCAGGTGCCTTTTCATTTTCTCTTCATCTGCTGCTACCATATCTGCCCAAGTACCTCCAAGGGAGGCCGATCCATTAGGTGCTTTCCCAATGATCTCTTCAACAACTACTGGAGAGAGAGAAGCAGTGGAGGCTTCTATTATGTCTTCCTTATTATGATTTTCCAGAGTTGGGATTTCTCCTTCTTTAGTCTTGAGAGAGTCAAATTGGTTGCGGGTAAATGTTCCCTTGTTCTTTACAGGTTGTTCCTGAGTTTTTTCTGGCCATTTTTTGGGGTTATTAGTTGAGGTAGGGTTTTATTTTTTCCCTCTCTTAGTTTGTTTCCATCCCTCTTCATGTTTTTTCTCAAATTTTTCTTGGGTAGATTTAGGGCACTTCTTAACGAAATGGCCATATTCATGGAATTTCCTGCATTTAAAGGGTAGGTGTTCTTAATCTACCTTCTGATAGAATTCCCATCCTTCCATGAATAAGTTAACTCCTTCCGGTAGCCCTCTCTCTAGGTATACTTCCACGCAGATCTCGACACAGGAAAATAGAGGACCTTTTGCTTTGGCTTTGTCGATGTATCTACCTAGAGAATTCCCAATGGTCCGGAGGGATTCATCATTCTAGCAGTGGAGAGGTAAGTGAGGAAGACGAACCTAGACTGGTACTACAGAGGGGACGTCTTTTTCTGGATCGAAGGAGAGGTTCCAATGATTGAGGTATAGGCCTATAGGTCCCATGAAGTAAGGGCCGCTTCGAAATATGAGGTTTTTATCTTCCTTGTTTTTGAATAAGAAGGTATAGAATCCTTTGTCGCAGAAAGAATGTTGCAAACCCCCTTTTATGAGAGGCATCCAGATTTTGGAGATCCAGATCTCCATAGATTTTGGGGAAGGCTATATGCCTCAGAATTGACCGATGAGACCTCGATCGCTCAAAGCAAGATATTTCATTTCTGAAGATGCCGACGTGATTTGGACTTTGGAACAGCTGATCGTTTAACAAAACAGGAGGTTGGAGATAAAGCAGTAGGGAGAGATGGGGTGGAAGTAACTAAATGCTAGAAAGAAAGATCTAGGATTCGACAAGGCTCCTCCTTCGGAGGATCTGGAAAAAGGGAGGCAATGTAGCGAGGCCTGGACATATCTCCCTCGAATCAAACTCCACTGTCTCCGAGTGTGAGCTGCAAACAGTATTGGACCTGCAGGAGCAAACTCATGATCGACTTCTCCTGTGTGAAGCAGATGCAATGGGCTTCAAATCGAAGCAGAGAGTGCATGCATGATCTAGTGAGAGTTGCAAACAATATTGGACTGCTAACATGCAGGAGAAAACTCACGATCAGCTTCCTAGCAATCTCCTAGTCCTTGGTATGGTAGAATAGATAGATTCTTGATAAGCTTGGGATTTACTAAAATTAAAGTTGAACCTAACCTTTACATGAAGATTATGGATGATGAACCTGTCATACTATTACTGTATGTAGATGATCTATCTCTGACTAGAAATGAGAAACATATCACAGAAAGCAAGAATAAGCTAGCCGAAGAATTTGAGATGAAAGATCTTGGATTGATGCGTTATTTCCTTGGGCTAGAAGTGCGGCAGAGCCCAAAAGGAATCTTTCTGAACCATGGAAATTATGCACTAGAAATATTGAAAATATTTGATATGTTGGATTGTAAATCCATGGCCACACCTATGGACACCAACTTGAAGTTGTTATCTGATGAGTCACCAGAGTTAGTGGACATGACTCAATATAGACATATCATTGGGTCGTTGATGTATCTGACGAATACAAGGCCTGCTATATGCTTTGCTGTGAACACCTTAAGTCAGTATCTAGTTAAACCTAGATAGGTTAACTTGAAAGCTGCAAAGTATGTGTTGAGGTACCTAAAAGGTACGATAGACTTGGGAATTTACTATGGTAGATATCATGACTAAATATTGTATGGATATACAGATTTAGTTTGGGGAGGAAGTGCCGCAGATAGGAAGAGCACCTTAGGTGGACGTTATTGTCTGGGATCTGCCATGATCTCATGGTTTAGTAAGAAATAATCTAGTGTTGCTCTCAGTACACTTGAAGCAGAGTACATAGCAGTTTGCTCCACTAGTTATGAAGCGATATGGGTTTAGAAACTGATGTCATGACTATATGACATGGAGTTTGATACCACAGGGATTATTTGTGACAACTAGAGTTACATAATGATGACAGAGAATCCTGTGTTCCATGATAAATCAAGGCACATAAGAATATGATATTTTTATATAAGGGATATGGTACAAAAGGGAGCCATAAAGCTCCAATATGTGAGTACCGATGAGCAAGTTGCTGACCAAGCTTCTATCTCGAGTAAAGTTTGAATATTTCTTTGACAATCTTGGTGTAGTCAGAAAAGTATTTCCTTGCAAGGAGGAACAATGATGATACTACAAATTTTCCTTGAAAGAAGGAATGATGAAGATATGGATCCTCCTGAAAAATGGGAAGTGATGATAAGACTGTTATCGATGACGAGATAACAGTGAAGCTTTAGTATGAAAGAGGCCAAGTATGCCTGAAGATGCTGACAAGGTTCGACATTCACTTGTGGATGATAGTATCCTCTCTTGAGGATGGTCTTCCAGGTATAACACTATGTTCCTAAGAGTGGTCATTACTAGTTAAGGATGGCCTTGTAGACGTTACTCTCGCATGGAAAGTACCCACATTCATTTGTGGATACCATAGTATAACATTCGCTTGCGAATGGTCCTAGATTTCATGATGAGGATGTCCTACGATGAGTCCTCATGAATGATAGGGCTGATACTTAGGTATGGTCAAGATCTACCTTGCAGACGTTACTCTTGTATGGAGAATATACCTACATTTCTATGTAGATTCCATAGAATAACATTCGTTTGGAAGTGGTCCTTGCTTTAGTTTTAAGGATGCTCTATGATGAGTCCTCACTGATGCCGTAGTATAACACTCGCATGGAGTGGTCCTAGTTCTAATAGGTTGAGGATTTCCTACGATGAGGGCCAACACTTAGGTTCAGTTGAGATCTACAGCTGCAGACAATACTCTTGTATGGAGAGTATGCCTACATGCATATGTAGATGCCATAGTATAACACTCACTTAGGAGTGGTCCTATATTTGGAAGCTGAGGATGTTCTACGATGATTCCTTACAGACAACAGGGTCTGCATCCGAGTGTGGTCGAGATCTACATTCAGTTGTAGATGATTCAGTTGGTCGATACTATGGACCCTCCTCGTTAAGGGGGAGTAGGTTGATGGGGGATTGCATCATCCTTATACCTATTTCCTAAAGTGATACGAATTGATCATTGTGCAAATAGATCATGTGTACTATAGGTAGCATGGTGACAAAGGATCAGGAAGATTGAAGTGTTGTTGCAAAGGATCAAGAAGATCAAAGTGCTGCTACAAAGGATCAAGAAGATCGAAGTGTTGCTGCAAAGGATCAAGAAGATCAAAGTGATGCTAAAAAGGATCGAGAAGATATAAGTGCTGCTAAAAAGGATGAATAAGTTCAAAGTGTTGCTGCAAAGGATCAAGAATATCGAAGTGTTGTTACAAAGGATCGAGAATATCGAAGTGCTGTTGCGAAAGGATCAAGTGATAATGTGCTACAGAAGATGAAGGTATTGAAGAGTAACTATTTTGGTTATTGATGAATGTTGAAAACTTCCTATGATGTATAGATGTATTACCCCGATAATGGCGGAGATACTCTCTCTCGTTACTCCTATAGTTGATGATAATGTTGTCAGTAGAATACCCTTCTAGTTAAGGGGGAGTGTTGAAATATTGTAACTTCAAAGGATATTCTAAATGAATTTTATTGATGTACCCCAAGGGAGATGTTATTGTTCCTTCGTTGGGATGTTACTATTGTAATTGGTCATCATAGAGTCATGAGGTAAAGCCTCAATTGTAAATCGGGTCATTAGTACCCCAATGAATATAATATAATACTTTCCTAGATGAAGTCAGCCCAAACAGTTTAGTGGGGTCGACTTGTTAGGGAAAAAGTCAAGTTGACATAAAGTGTATAAATAGAGGAGTTGGGTTCCTCATTAGAAAATAAGACTCACTCACTTGAGTAACACATAGGGGAGAGAGAGAGAGAGAGAGAGAGAGAGAGAGAGAGAGAGAGAGAGAGAGAGAGAGAGAGAGNTACATCTTATACAGAGGAACATTTGTTGGATTTTCTTCCCCTTGAGGGTCTCCCAGGATAAAAACTGTGTCTATCTTGTGATTGTGTTTCTTTCAGTGATTTTGCATATGCTATTGTTGTGAATTTGGATTAAACACTAATGATATCTAGTATAACATATTAAATCTTAACATTAACTAGTGGAGATAAGTGTATAATCTTGAATACAAATAAGTTGGGCATCTAGATGTTCATATAAATGCATGAATACAATATGGAATCAAGACCAATATGTGTCGAATCAAAGTACATCAATAACTGTAATGCAAAATACATCATGAGAGTCAAAGAGGGACCCAGTTCAAGTACACAAGTATGGTTCAACCCACAATTAATCTAAAATAAATGAGTAGGATCAATGACATATTATCATGATGATGAATCACATAAAATAAATACTATTGAAACTGGATGGGTTCAATATATAGAAGGAATAATAATATGAGAAAATACTCACAGGTGGCTCAAAATTCTGAAAGACTAAACCAAAAAATTCTAGGGAACTACAACTAGAACTTGATCATTATTTCCAATGCAGTCTAGACACCATAGGAAGCTATAAATTGAAGGGCTTCAATACTAAACACAAGAATTGGAGAGAGTCATGAATGTCCAAGGTATTTGACCAAAATGGGATAAGGAAACCCCCATAATGTACGATTCTCAATGGTGCGATAGGGTGCTATAGGGGTAATGAGGTCTCCCTTCAGTTGGTACAAGGTGACCCAAAAATGATGCTTAGGGGGAAAAGGAATTTAATGCCTCTAGATATATCCTTTAGAACATAGATTCTAAAGTCAATAGAGGGAGGTTTATTGAAAACAAAGCGATGAGAAGGTCGTTGTTTATCAATACAAGGAATTATCCAAGGATGTGAGAAAAACTAGGAATGAGACATAAGGGGGAATAGAGAGTCATGGAGTAATGTACTCAATAATTTCTCTATTAAGAGAATGAAGGTATGAATGGATTGCTAGAATATGTATAAATCGTAATGATATCAAGGGAGGGATATAAAAGGATGAGTAGGGGGCATAATTACAATCAGAATACTCGAATGCTCACAAAGGAGATGAGGGGGTATTAAGGTAAAATATGTGAAGGGTGACATTAGAAAGGTTCCATTTGTGACATGCCATATAATGATTCAAACAAAGGAAACCAAGGACACTTCCATAAGAGATCATATACACTCTGTAGTAGTGCCAAGGAGCACTTTTGAAATGGATTCCCAAGTAAACATGCACTTGAGAGAATGATGGAGATAAGTGTCCCATATAAAACCAAATTAATTAATTGAAAGGGTGATAATAGATGGAATAAACTAGGGATAAGACACTAGTGGTAATCTCCTTGGGGGTAGATGAATGGAGACAAAATAATGTAACATCTTATGGTATGAATGAAGTGGTGAGATATGATATGTAGAATGAAACATAGAATTCCATGATATTGGAGTCTAGGGGTAGGATAATGAGTGAAAATGAAGAATCATAGAGCTTAAATTCAAAGTCAGATAGTATATGGAATCCCATTCCTATGGGAGAAAAGCAATATGGGAATGAAAATGCACTTAGGGTGCTAATGAGCAGTGACCCATGTAGGTAGGGATCTATTGTTGCACAAGGGTGAATGCAAGGATGGTTGGGTGAGGTCATATGCAATAATAGAGGGGGGATAATATAGGTTTAATGGAATCAATTGAGCTCAACACAATGTAAGATGTTTGCAAAGGGAAATGATCTATATGCAAGTTTGAAGAGTTATACCTGTAAGGATGGTTATCACGTGGAGAAACATTATGATCTTGATTCAACAAAGCATAAAAATGGATTTGAAAGGAAAACCAATAGTAAAAGTAGCATATAACATGGAAGAGATACCTACATTACATGCATGAGGGAAACATTACATTCCTAGAAAATTTCTCAATCACAAAATTCTAGCTATGCGACTAAGAAGATCATAGAAATATGAGTCAAACTATATGAATGACACATAAAATGGGTGTTGTATGAGCCCGTACATAGTAGATGAAAAATTTACCTAAAACCCTACAAATATGGTGGGGCCCATGAGATTCGGTATCATTTTCACTATTCACTCTTGGAGGAACTTATGGGACTGAAAACTTTTGGTGCTCATATCTTTCATTTTAACCATGATATTTGGATGGTGCGAGTTGCAGGTGAGTGGTTCAGTGCCCTCTCCATCCTTTTCATTTTTATCCATATAGTTTCTCGATTTAAGGCTTCTTACGTTCACATGGAGCCCCAAAATATTGCCACCGAGCGTCCCAAATTTTGAATAGTTTTTGGCAATGCACTTGCAAAAAAGGCCCAAGATGTGCAATGAAATCACACCTATGCATTGAAATACCATGACTAGTCATCACAACTATGAAGGAAAAGGTGAAATGGGGCCACACTTAAAAAAAAAAATATGTGATGCCACATCACAGCTTTTATTGGAAAAGCTACAATGTTGTCTTCGACCTTTTTGGGTAAAAAGTGTCCATTGACATTTTGATTTTGTTGGAAAAAATGAAAACATGAAGGTTCTAAGTAGAAAGAGGGATATTCTAGCTATGTCTTTGCAACTTTGAAATAACCTAGCCTTGCAAAGTACACTAACAAATTATGGGGTTTTCAAGTTCCTTAAGAACCCACTTATGAGGGTAATTCTTATTCTTATAATGAAGATAATTGAGTGCTGGGAAGCTGCGATTGAGGAATTCATGGTGTAGATTGCATCCAACTTACACTTACCAATGTATAATTCATGATTGGATTACCCATGTACGGCATGGTAGGAAATACTTAGCAGATACAACCATGGGATGTGGTGATCGAACATTACCTATGGGCCAATTATGTAGAAACGTCTCCATACAAGACTCATCCATCTAGATGGAGGATATTGAGCTCTCAGAAACCATTGTGGTAGTAGAAGTATTTTTACAAGTGTTTGGGTTTGAGGGACCCCATTAAATTATCGATGGTCAAATTGTTAAGCCCTAAATGTTGGGCATAGTTCCCCCTATAGTGTGGCACTTTACCCCCTATATGGTGGTGTATTACATATTATTGATGTAGGCTTGCATCTATTAATGGGTCTATTAGTTGTTATTGTACACCTATGTCTCCTATATATAGGAAGGATATATTTTCATGTTAGTAAGCATGGTATATTGTCTTGTATTGGGTACAAAGTACATTGTGTAAGGAGGTTTCTTCCTCGAAGAGGATTGTTATTTATCTCTATTATTCATTATTAAGGTGTGGAATACTATTGTTTGGTCTATTTATTATATTTTTATGCTATTTCTGGGGCTTGGTTGTGTAACATTTGGTATAAGAGCTCTTTTCCCGGGACCGACTTTTGCAAAACGTGTCATATTGGATTTTTTTTACAACTTTTTTTATGCAATGATTCAGAGATATAGGTTAAAAACCCACTTTGAAAATAGGCCTAGCTATATGTAGTCCTAAATTCATATCTGATCCATTACAGTTTCATAGATATTCGCAGAGGAATCTAGGGTTTTTTACTAGTCCAAAACTTAGTCTAAAACATGTGTTATGGGGAAAATGGTCATATATGAGGAATCCAAGATCCAAATTGAGTGACACCTATTGCATACAAAAGAACACATACCAAGGTATTTATGGTAGTATTTTTAGCTTCAGAAACGAAATATTGGTCACGTGGGATACCATATAAGTTCTCTACTCTATATAGGCCAAAAATACGAAGTTTGGGGAGTTTTGCAATAAATTTTTATTGGAACATACAAATTAGGTCAGACCTGCGATATTAGAAAGAGGACACATCAGGGTACCATAATTCAAAATCTTAGACTTAGAGAAGTCAAAATTAAAATTTTATCTCAATTACAAGTTGACCCTAAAACAATATTCCAATAAGGGTTTGAAACAGGTGTTCTAGGGAAAAAAAGTCATATCTGAGGAATCTGAGATCCAAATTGAGTGAGACATATTGCATCCAAAAGAAGACAAAACAGGGTATATGTGGTAATATTTTGAGCTGCAGAAACAAAATATTATACACGTGGCATATAATACAAGTTTGCTCTTCTGGATAGGCCAAAAATAATTTTTTTTGGGAGATTTGCAATAAATTTTTATTAGCACATCCAAATTAGGTCAGAACTTCGACATCAAAAAGTGGACATACCAGGATACAACAGGTTGAAGTCTTAGACCCACAGGAGTTGAAATTCTAATTATACCTCTGTTTCAAGTCATCCCTAAACCAATCTTCCAATCAAGGTTTGAAAAAAGGCGTTATACGGAAAATTGGTATATGTTTTAGAGTTAAATTTGAAATATTGGACACTTGGAATACCGTATGAATTCACTCTTCTGGATAGGCAACAAATAAGAAGTGTTGGGAGAATTGCAATATAGTTTTACTAGATCATCCGAATTAGGTCATACCTGCATCATCAGAAAGAGGACACATCAGGACACCACAAGCCGTAGTTGTAGACCTAGAGGAGCTGAAATTTTAAATTTATCTAAGTCTAAGTCAGCCATAAAACAATCTTCCAATTAAGGTTTGAAGAAGGGAAATCTATAGTTCAAGCAGTGGTAGATCACATAGAGCATTGACAAGAAGTCTCCAAATACCGAAGATGTCCAAAAACATGATGAAACAATAGGTATATCAACATCACAGTCAAAGGGTTTTGAAGAAGGAAAAATCATATGGGAACTTGAACAAATCAATTAAAAAGGAACATCCAACTACAAAGTCAATCTATTATTGAGTACCTCATCAAATGGAAGAACTTACAAGTTTCATATTCGACATGGGAGATAATTCCTTCATACATATGCATCCACAACTACCCAAGCTTTGAGGACAATGCTTGTCTGAAGGGGAGGGGCATGTTAATCACTAAATGTTGGGAACAATTACCCCTATAGTGTGGCACTTTGCCCCCTATATGGCGTTGTATTACATATTATTGATGTAAGCTCGGGTCTATTAGTGGGTCTATTAGTTGTTATTGTAAACCTATGTCTCCTATATATAAGAAGGTGATATTTTCATGTTAGTAAGCATGGCATCTTGTCTTGCCTTGGGTACACAGTACATTGTGTACGGAGGGTCCTCCCTCGAGGAGGATTGTTATTTATCTATGTTATTCATTATTAATTCATGGATTACTCTCTTTTGGTCTATTTCTGCTCTTTTTATGCTATTTCTGGGACTTGGTTGCATTATACAAATGATGATCATTAAGAAGGTACAGAGAAATAAATATTTTGGTTGAGCTTATATGTTTTTGATGACAGTAGCGCTAGCTGATATAGTGTAGTTGGTAATGGGGAGATTTAAAGCTTGACACCTTCATCTATGGATATTTGTTTGAGAGGGTGAATATACTAAGCCCTCACCAATATATCTAGGATGTAGGGTCAATGTAGCCCCATATGTGACAATGGGGTGACATGGTGATAAGGGGTGGGGGTAGTGCCATTGGTAATGTATTCCGTTAGGATTTCTTTGCTCAATGGAAATAACTCCCCGTGGTCATCATGGATTATCCCTATGGAGTTATGGACTACTAAGGGGATATCGATCTAACTTGACCACTATGCCATGTATGGGGAACCGAGGATACATATGATTTGATTATAGATTTTCAAGTTATGTGTGCATACTAGAATAGATGGTATCTAAGTACATTTATGCAGTACATGTTACTAATTAATCTCCTTCGATGTGGGTGTAGATATTGAACTAGTCCTCACTAAGTGACATCATATATGTTGGGGTGGTTTTGAGGTTATCTATATTTCCTTGCTATCATAGAGGAGATGATGAGGAGCTGACATGATCCTAGAGGACTTACACCAAGATATATATCATATGCTAAATGGGGTTGTTGATGAGGGATTCTAACAACTAGATGAAGAGTTGATCTCTTCTAGGCGCCATTGGAGTGGTGATTGATTATGAAAAGGATAGTTTTGGTTGCCCAGAGTGTCTGGTACATGATGAGGGGCAATGTCCCCCATATCTATGTTCTAGACATTGATGATGAGTAAAACAAAATGGGATATGATTCCAATGATTATAGGTAGGTGGTTGATGGAACTTCCCCCATGAGATTTTTTACTATCTATCATATATGTATTATTGGATCGATTCATGGGTTCTATTGATGTAAACATTCCTTATTTTTTCAATGATTATATATACACATATGTGGATGTGGTTTTATATACATGAGATTTATTTATGATGCAATTTGATGTATGCTTTTATGGTTGTTTATGTCCATGTTAATGCACTTAAGGTTATGGTAATAAATACATGCATGATTTATATTTTGATTATTGATGAATGATTTGCCAATATAGAATCTAATTATAGTATTTTATATGAAACTATTGATATTCCTAGGTATATGAATGAATACGATGAGTTGAAACAATCTAACAAATTTTCTGTCTTGTAGAGTCAAGGATCATGTATCAGATAACAATTATTCAGCTGTGCGACGAGTAGTTGAGAATAAAGACAAACACAAAGGTGAAAAATGCACAACACCATATTTTTCCTTATTATTGGTGGCAACACCAACACACACACACACACACACACATACTGTTGAAATGGATGAGGGGATGTGACATGAAATATGGCCCAATTTGTCAAGGAAATATTCTAAGTTTATTTACTTGCACCATCAATGTATCCAATGGAACATAAAGATGGGCTATCCATTTGAAATGAGACAAGAAGGGAAACCATAAGGCTCATCCTAAGGGGAGGGATATAAAACAACTATGGTAGAAAATACAAAAGGGCTGTTGGTATCATGGATATAATTTATTTAGGTATAACCCATTTTTTGGGTTCTCAAGGAGTTGTTCATCTAAACCAAATTCCCCTTTTCCAAAACAACATTGGATGAGATAAGGGACTTGCCATAGAGGGTCAAACTTTTCTCAACTAAGTTTATCATGGGATTGATCATAAGCAAAGACTAAATAGGATTCATGAAACAAGCAAGTTTGGATTTGACGATCATAATGGGATTTAGAGTGTTTATTTGCTTATTCAATGTTCTATAAATCAATGTGACAATATTAATTCTCTTGTTCCAAAGTGACAAGTCTTTATTTTAACATGGAAGTGTATGGAAAAATATTTTATGTTAAATGTGAGAAAGGGATTTGACACTCAATAGGTAAAACTAACTCCATGCCATGAACAAGGTGGAAAGGAGTGAAGCTAGTATCATCTTTTGTTAATGTCTGATAAGAACACAAGGCACAAAAGAGCATGAGGTGCCAATTGGAATCATGATTGTCAACTATCCATCGGAGCAATGGTTTCTAGGAATTTATTTGTTGCCTCAACTTGGCCATTTCCTCTAGGGTAATAGGTGGATGAAAATTGGTGCTTAAATTTCAAATGGTAGGCAATTTCCTCTCACACAACACCTTCAAAGTGAGAGTTGTAGTCGGAAACCAATTGTATTAGAACACCAAATATAATTATGACATAATTAAAGAAAAATTATGTCGTTATGGTGGCAGTGTTGTTATATGTCAACATGGATTCGACCCAATTCAAGAAATAATTGGCCAACAACATTTGAAAAACGGTTAGTTATCGACATAGTCTTAATCTCCATGAAATCAATCACCCATTTGAATATGGACTTGTTGTGATGGTTGGGTATAAGGGGGACAGAGGTTCCCTTAACTTTTGGGAAAACAACTGACAATTTTAACAATGCTTCACTACCTCCATGCATTCATAAAATAGCGTAGGACAAAAATAATTGACACGAATGAATTTATGGGTGGTAGCCATTCCTAGGAGGCGGCATCGACATGCCCCACTATGACATTTGTTTAAGGCTTGTTCAAACTCAAAAGTGAGGCATTGTCATGGGATCGTGTTTACTCCTCATTGATATACAATGTCACCAATTAGGGAGGTAATGAGGAGCTTAGTGGTGAATTCTATGATGAGAATCACAAAAGATATGAGGACTAAAATTTTGAGTGCATAAGTGTATGAGAATATCCCCATACCAAGGATCATCCAAGGATATGGTGAGTAAGTGTTCATTGGGGGCATCATTATTAATAGGGGGATTGTTGAGCTAAGAGGAAGGTATGAGATAAATTCAACCAAGGCCAAAGTCTTTTTACTCTTTAGAGTAGCAAAATCAAGGTAATTGTTTGAATCATTGTGCCATTGATCTACAGGAAATGAGTGCAATTGAATTGTATAATTGTGCAGTGGAATGGAATGAAAAATACACACTGAACAAGAAAAAATTCACAGAAAACTTATAAGAATTGCTCAATAAAATTAGAGTATTATCTTCATTAATTCCAACAGTATACAACAATGTGACAATAAGGAGAATTCAAATCATGTGGATAGGATTCGAATCTACGAACTCAATCTAACTGACTAGATAACTAGAAGTGTCTAAATCACTATCGGAGCTGACTAGTCTAACTCCAGATTTCTAATTCAGTTTCTCAATCAGTTAAACTGATTAAACTGATGAGGTAGGTGAGAATAGGTACCTAACCCCATGCAACCATGCAAGACCAGAGCTAATTGAACTGGAGGACATCTAACTGAATGTAACTGGAGCATAACTTAGCTTAACTAGGTACCAACTACCAAGAACTGAAGGAGGTTCATGGTGGCACTCCTAGCGGCTCCTAAATTGTAGGGATTGGTATCAGAGGCACATAAATTAATGCATGAACATGCATTCAATTGCAGTTAACCTCTATATGTGTTTCGCACACTCTATTGGTTGGTGCTGGTGGCACCAATATCCCAAGTGGACCCAAAGGTACTAGTGGAACAAATATCAAGTAATAAATCCTAAGTTCGGAAAATATAATCTAATAGACTAAGTATGGACAAGGGAGGATTATAAATCCTAACACCCCCCCTTAATCCTAAATTGGACAACTGTGGGCCCTGGAAACAAGGCCAAAAGTCACCCATTACAATCTAAAAGAATTAAAAGCTGCTTAATAAATCGAGGAAATAGGAGAAAACCTCATGGGGAAAAGTCCCCTTCAAAATAAGCAGCGAATCAGGAAAAACAAGGTATACTTAAGAGAATTTGTTTTCCTCTTTGAGTAAAAACTTCTACAAAATTTTGCTGCAATTTGTAGCAACATATGCAATATATTGGTTCTTCTATGTAGCAGTATCCTGAGACTGTGCATGTGAACCTATACATAGTAAATGATTATTTCTGGAGGATTATTCCTCTTCAGAAGAAGAAGAATATGCTCAACTGAATCAGGAACATAGACAGCTGCAAGATGAAAACTGGACCCATGTAGAGAAACTGAGATCAACTGATGAGAGAGATGAAATCCAAAGAAATTGATATATTGCATCCTTGAACATCAAACCATGTGAGGTAAAATTAGCTCAAAGTGTTAGGATCAAGTGTCCAGGCGAATGCAGAATGTCTCCATCTTTACTAGTTCTGTGAGGAGATGAGCACGTGATCAAATAGAAAGGTAGAGAAGCCCTGGTACTATGGAGAGTGAATGATTGAGCTCCATAATCTGATATAGCTTCAAAAATAACCAATGATTCACAAAATATAATATCATCAAACTCATGAGAGAAAACTGCATCAAATCCCCAACGACAATTTTGAAAGAGACTTTTGGTACTTCATTTTTCACACCAAAATTGATGAGAACAACTACAAGTATTATTGGAGGCTCTTGAAACTTAAAACTTGAACCAAATAAGGTCATATAAGATCCAAATAAGGTCATATCATATCTAAGAGTATGGAACAAAGGTTCCAAGTGCCCCACCAAAATGGTAGATGCACAATCATGTAAGAATTTGCTGGAAGCTCTAGATCAAAGAGAGTTCATGGATCACTCCTAAAACCTGATATTTCTTCCAAAATATCCAAAGTATTACTTTTCTGCACATCAACAACAACATTAGAGAGAGAGAAATCAAATTCCTCTTCATTTTTCGAAACAATCATTGGCAAACTTTGCACATAATTTAAAATAAAAGAATTTTTGGAGAATGTTTTCATAGAATGGAGGGAGAGTTTTTATTCAATAACAGATATTCGAATGTCTTCTTCTGGAACGGCTATATGAGAAGATGAGATCTCTTAGATCTCACAAACTTCTAGAGCAGCAGGAGAAGGAGTCACTCCAAGGTGAATTTATTCAATTCGAATTGACTGTATTGAAGATTCTACTTATTCTTAATCTTGAACAACTTCATTAGAGCGAGTAGAGGCCGAGAATTTTGAATAAATAAATATTGTGGTGCTTGGTGTGCTCTCCAAATTGATATATTGATCCTCATTGTGCTTGCCAAAGGTTCTAACCAATTTTGTCCATAGATCCTTTGGGTATTCAACTGAATCAATAAGGTAGCGCAATATTCGAGAAAAGGCCAGACATATTGTTCCAAAATATCTATCACCATCATTTAGCCAGTCATTATCATATTCATAAGACTCTTTACCAAGTCCAATAGATGCCTCATAGAGACCTTGTCTCTTTAGAGATGAAATCATCTTCAATTGCCACTCTGAATATCTTGTGAATGGAGTAAGAAGAGGAGTTGATAATCTTGAATGCATATTGAAGTTGTACCTATCACTTCAAGAACAAAACAATTCACAATTATGTCAGAATCAAGCCTTCCATATCGACATGTACACTTTCTCCGGGTCCATCATGCCTGCAGAGACTTCTCTGAATGAATCCAGAGTTAGCAATGCACACTTTGCAGGACTTATGTAGAAACCCAACTACTTCTGGTGTACAATGGAGATTGGACAGACTTGTTGCTAGCATGAACAAGGCTATGATAGCATGTTTGAATTATTGTGCCATTGATCTACAGTTAATGAGTGCAATTGAATTGTATAATTGTGCAGTGGAATGGAATGAAAATAACACACTGAACAAGACACATTTCACAGAAAATTGATAAGAATTGCTCAATAAAATTACAGTATTATCTTCATCAATTCTAGTAGTATACATCAGTGTTACAATAAGGATAATTTGAATCATGTGGATAGGATTCGAATCTACCAACTCAATCTGACTGACTGGCTAACTAGAAGTGTCTAAATCACTATCGGAGCTCACTAGTCTAACTCTAGATGTCTAATTCAGTCTCTCAATCAGTTAAACCAATTAAAATGATGAGGTGGGTGAGAAGAGGCACCTAACCCCATGCAACCATGCAATACTGGCGCTAACTGAATTGGAGTACATCTAACTGAATGTAACTAGAGCATAACTTAGCTTAACTAGGTACCAACTACCAACAACTGAAGGAGGTTGGTGGTGGCACTCCCAGTGGCTCCTAAATTGTAGGGATTGGTATTAGAGGCACATAAATTGATGCATGAACATGCAGTCAGTTCCAGTTAACATCTATATGTGTTCCCCGCACTCTAGTGGTTGGTATTGGTTGCACCAATAGCCCAATGGGACCCAAAGGTACTAGTGGACCCAGTATCAAGTAATAACTCCTAAGTTAGGCAAATATAATCTAATAGACTAAGTATGGACAAGGGAGGATTATAGATCCTATAGTAAAATTCTTCAAGGATAGTGATCCATTGAGTGATCTTTATGTTGATAACGCACCTACTAAGAATATATAACATTAGGTCCAAATTTGCAATGATTTATGTTTTACTCATCAAGATATAACGATGTGGCTTATGGACATAAAACAATTATGGCCAAGGAAAGCTTCTCGTCATGGTTACAAGATAATCAAGGTTTAAACAAGTTCTTACTAACATAGTAAATGGTATTTTTGACATGGTTGTCAACCTCTTGAATTAGGACTCCAACTACAACAAACAAATAGATGAGATGTAAAGGATAAAATCATTCACAAATCTAGAGGACTAATCAACGGATATTTTAGGGTGTTAAATGAGTCTTAAGCTTGTTCTTTGTAGATGAAAGGAATATTAGAACATTAATATTAATAATCCATGAATACACGTAGCGTAGTCAGGGATGAAGCGAAATAATAAGTTCACTTTGCCTTGTAGGCTTTGCAATTGGTGCAAAGTCTTTGGGGGGAGGAGTTCAAGGATCGCTTGAACTTTCAAAGGATCAACAATAATCCCTTGTTTGCAAATGAATCCTAACAATATACTAGTAGTGATTTATTACACACACTTAAGTGGGTTCAAGTGAATGTTATATTTACGACACCTACTAAATACTTTGCAATTATTTTCCATGTACTGTGATAATTTATTTAAATGAGTTGTGAGGTCATAGAAATATTCTAAGATAATATCAATCATGTCATAGAGGTAGTATGACATGGTATGTTGAAAGGTGGCTCCAAAATTCTTGATTTAGAAAGGCATGACTCAATAGGTAAAGGTTCACGCTAGGGGGAGGTGAAGGAAATTTGTATTAGTCCTAAGGGTGAATTTGGATTTGGTTGTACGTCGAGAAACCATCCATGAAGGATAGAATCTCATGCCCCACACATGAATTAATAATTTGGTCAATGGAAGGGGTGGTGTAATTGTATTTGGGACATGCTTTATTAAGATCTAAAGAACCAGTACAAACATGAATGGTTCCTTGATTGTTAATGATCGAGACCAAAATGGATACCCATGTTGTATACACAATTGGAAGAAACTAGGGATAGGACGCTAGTGGTAATCTCATCGGGGGTAGATGAATGGTTACAAAATAATGTAACATCTTATGGTATGAATGAAGTGGTGAGATATGATATGTAAAATGAAACATAGAATGCCACGATACAGGAGTCTAGGGGTAGGACAATGAGTGAAAATGAAGAAGAATAGAGTTTAAATTCATTGTCAGATAGTAGATGGACTCCCATTCCTATGTGGGAAAAGCAACATGGGAATGAAAATGCACTTAGGGTGCTAATGAGTAGTGAACCATGTAGGTAGGGATCTATTGTTACACAAGGGAAAATGCAAGGATGGTTGGGTGAGGTCATATGCAATAAAAGAGGGGGGATAATATAGGTGTAATGGAATCAATTGTGTTCAACACAATGTAAGATGTTTGCAAAGGGAAATGATCTATATGCAAGTTTGAAGAGATATACGTGTACGGATGGTTATAATGTAGAGAAACAATATGATCTTGATGCAACAAAGCATAAAAATGAATTTGAAAGGAAAACCAATAGTAAAAGTAGCATATAGCATGGAAGCGATACCTACATTAGATGCATGAGGGAAACATTACATTACTAGAAAATTTCTCAATCACAAAATTCTAGCTATGCAATTAAGAAGATCATAGAAATAGGAATCAAACTATATGAATGACACATAAAATGGGTGTTGTATGAGCCCGTACATAGTGGATGAAGAATTTACCTAAAACCCTACAAATATGGTGGGGCCCATGATATTCAATATCGTTTTCACTATTCACTCTTGGAGGAGCTTGTGGGACTGAAAAACTTTAGGTGCTCATATCTTTCATTTTAACCATCAGATTTGGATGATGTGAGTTGCAGGTGAGTGGCCTCTCAATCCTTTTCATTTTTATCCTTATAGTTTCTTGATTTAAGGCTTCTTAAGTTCACATGTAGCCCCAAAATATTTCCACTGAGCGTCCCGAATTTTGAACAGTTTTTGGCAATGCACTTGCAAAAAAGGCCCAACATATGCAATGAAATCACACCTATGCATTGAAATCCCATGACTAGTCATCACAACTACGAAGGAAAAGGTGAAATGGGGTCACACTTTAAAAAAAAATAGATGTGATGCCACATCACAAGTTTTCTTGGAAAAGCTACAATGTTGACTTCGACCTTTTTGGGTAAAAAGTGTCCATTGACATTTTGATTTTGTTGGAAAAAATGAAAACATGAAGGTTCTATGTAGAAAGAGGGATATTCTAGCTATGTCTTTGAAACTTTGAAATAACCTAGCCTTGCAAAGTAAACTAACACATCATGGGGTTCTCGAGTTCTTTTAGAACCCACTTACGAGGGTAATTGGTATTCTTATAATGAAGATAATTGAGTACTAGGAAGATAAGATTGGGGGATTCATTGTGTAGAGTGCATCCAAATCACACTTACCAATGTATAATTCATGATTGGATTACCCATGTATGACATGGTAGGAAACACTTATCCAACACAAGCATGGGTTGTGGTGATCGAACATTACCTATGGGCCTATTGTGTAGAAACGCCTCCATAGAGGACTCATCCATCTAGATGGAGGATATTGAGCTCTTAGAAACCATTGTGGTGTTAGAAGGATTTGTACAAGTGTTGGGGTTTGAGGGACCCCATTAAGTTATCGACGATCAAATTGTTAAGCCCTAAATGTTGGGCACAGTCCCCCCCATAGTGTGGCACTTTACCCCCTATATGGTGGCGTATTACATATTATTGATGTAGGCTCGGGTATATTAGTTGTTATTGTACACCTATGTATCCTATATATAGGAAGGAGATATTTTTCATATTAGTAAGCATGGTATATTTTCTTCTCTTGGGTACTCAGTACATTGTGTAAGGAGGTTCCTCCCTCGAAGAGGATTGTTATTTATCTCTCTTCTTCATTATTAAGGTGTGGATTACTCTCTTTTGGTCCATTTATTATATTTTTATGCTATTTTTGGGACTTGGTTGCATAACAATTGGTATCAGAGCTCTTTCCTCGGGACTGGCTTCTGCAAAATGAGTCATATTGGAATTTTTGCTACAACTTTTTTTTCTGCAAGGATTCAAAGATATAGGTTAAAAAACCACTTTGAAAATAGGCCTAGCTATATGTAGTTCTAATTTCATATCCGATCCATTACAGTTTCATAGATATTCACAAAGGAATCTAGGGTTTTTGACTAGTCCATAACTTATTCTAAAACATGTGTTATGGGGAAAAAGGTCATATCTAAGGAATCCAAGATCCAAATTGAGTGACACCTATTGCATACAAAATAATATAGACCAAGGTATATATGGTAGTATTTTTAGCTTTAGAAACGAAATATTGGACACGTGGGATACCGTACAAGTTCTCTATTCTAGATAGGCAAACATATGAAGTTTTGGGAGATTTGCAATAAATTTTTATTGGAACATACAAATTAGGTCAGACCCATGATATTAGAAAGAGGACACATCAG
The DNA here is from genome assembly GCA_001517045.1 of Pseudotsuga menziesii. Classification (NCBI taxonomy): domain Eukaryota; kingdom Viridiplantae; phylum Streptophyta; class Pinopsida; order Pinales; family Pinaceae; genus Pseudotsuga; species Pseudotsuga menziesii. The sequence goes on from LPNX010041672.1 coordinate 356,311, forward strand.
GGTATCACAAGTTGAAATTTTATACTTAGAAAATTCAAAATTAAAATTTTATCTCAGTTACAAGTCGAACCTAAAACAATATTCCAATTAGGGTTTGGAACAGGTGTTCTAGGGAAAAAAGGTCATATCTGAGGAATTCAATATCCAAATTGAGTGAGACCTATTGCATCCAAAAGAAGACAAACCAAGGTATATGTGGCAATATTTTCAGCTGCATAAACAAAATATTGTACACGTGGCATATAATACAAGTTTTCCCTTCTGGATAGGCCTAAAATAAGAAGTTTTGGGAGATTTGCAATAACTTTTTATTGGCACATCCAAATTAGGTCATACCTTCGGCATTAGAAAGTGGACATATTAGGATACAAAAAGCTGAAGTATTAGACCCATAGGAGTTGAAATTCCAATTTTACCTCTATTTCAAGTCATCCCTAAAACAATCTTCCAATCAGGGTTTGAAAAAGGGCATTATAGGGAAAATTGTTATATCTAGAGCATCTGATATCCAAATTGAGTGAGACTTATTACATAAAAAGTAAGACTACCCATAGTTTCTTTGGTATATGTTTCAGAGTTAAATTTGAAATATTGGACTCTTGGAATATCGTACAAGTTCACTCTTTTGGATAGGCAACAGATAAGAAGTGTTGGGAGAATTGCAATATAGTTTTACTAGAGCATCCAAATTAGGTCATACCTACGTCATCACAAAAAGGATATATCAGGCCACCACAAGCCGAAGTGCAAACCTAAAGGAGCTCAAATTTTAAATTTATCTAAGTCCAAGTCAGCCATAAAACAATCTTCCAATTAAGGTTTGAAGAAGGGAAATCTATAGTTCAAGTAGTGGTAGATCGCATAGAGAACCGACAAGAAGTCTCCAAATACCAAATATGTCCAAAAACATAATGAAAAAATAGGTATATCAACATCACAAACAAAGGGTTTTGAAGAAGGAAAAATCATATGGGAACTTGAACAAATCATTGAAACAAGGACCATACAACTACAAAATCAAGATATTATTGAGTACCTCATCAAGTGGAAGAACTTACTAGTTGCAAATTCGACATGGGAGACGATGCCTTCATACATATGCATCCACAACTACCCCAACATTGAGGACAATGCTTATCTGAAGGGGAGGGGAATGTTAAGCCATAAATGTTGGGCATAGCTACCCCTATAGTGTGGAAATTCCCCCCCTATATGGTGGTGTATTACATATTATTGATGTAAGCTCAGGTCTATTAGTGGTTCTATTAGTTGTTATTTTACACCTACGTCTCCTATATATAGGAAGGCGATATTTTCATGTTAGTAAACATGGTATCTTGTCTTGTCTTGGGTACACAGTAAATTGTGTAAGTGTTATATCTTTATCTTTTAAGCTAGCATTATCTTAGGATGTTTAACTGAGAGAATAACAAGCACATCAATCAAACATAAAAGACAGTAGTGTCGGGTCAAAAACTAAAAATGATCAGAATTAGATTCTGCTTCGATAGAAAGATGCGCCTTGGAGAGGAGAGTCGATCCAACCTTCTTTTGCTGAAAATATGTGGAGAGAGATCCAAAAAATAGGAAGCCCTAGTTTCCGCAGCTGCACAGTGTCTTCTTCTTAGGTTAGCTTTGATACCATGTTAGATTTATATCTTTTAAGCTAGCATTATATTAGGATCTTTAAATGAGAGAATAACAAGCACAACAATCAAACATAAGAGACAAAGAACACAAAGTTTTTCCTCAGGGAAACCATAAAGGAGAAAACCTCGCAACTTCCTCAAAGATAGAATCAGCACCAAAAGCAAAACCCCAAAAATAGTAAGATGATCTCTCGAAAAGAGTAGTCTCTCTCTCTCTCTCTTGTCCCAACAACTTCTTCTCTCACAGTTATGCACTACAATTGAGTGTGAGTGAATGTATGATAAATAGAGAGGCTCCCTCTCTATTTATACTGATTCCCGACTTGACAATAACTCACTAGGGAAGACTTCTCTAGGAGAGTCTAATAACCCTAGGGCCCCACAACCGCGGGGACTTTAACCCTTGATCAATAGGAGGGTTACCCACAATGACTTTACATGACTTGTTTACATTATTGAATCTCTCGATAGGAAAATCGGGGCATGACATGACTCAAGTACATTATAGACACTTCCCGGAATAAACATCAGGGTACAATACATAAGATATACAAGTGAATACATTCCAAAGTTACAAATACATCAACACTCCCTCTTAACTAGGAAGGTATTCTCTCGACACAAATTATCAACAAAAGTCTTCTTCTTGTATCATATGGATCATCATCAAGTTCTCGTCATCTTCATCTGGATCTGGATCATCACCACTGGATCTAGATCATCACTGGATCTGAATCATCACTTGATATGGATCATCTCTGGGTCATCATCACTGGTGCTATCTCTTGATTCTTCTCATCATAGGAAGTTCTACAGAGCCAACCCTTTTTCATGCTGGTTGTAGGCCTATCCTTCATGTAGGTCTTTATCGTCTTCAACACTTATATCTGACCATGGAATGAACCATGTCAGAAAGGCCTGCCCAACACTTACATCTGACCATGGGAGGAACACATCCAAGAACCATGTCAGAAAGGCATGCCCAGCACTCACATATGACCATGGGAGGAACACATCCAAAACCCATTTCAGAAAGGTACACCCAGCACTCACATCTAACCATGGGAGGAACACATCCAAAACCCATGTCAGAAAGGCCTAACACTCACATCTGACCTCATCTTGTCAGAAAGGCTCTGCAGTTACATTTGACCATGTGTAAACACATCGCGCCAGAATGGATCTGCACTTATATCTGACCATGTGTAAACACATCGTGCCAGAATGGCTCTACACTTACATCTGACCATGTGTAAACACATCATCCCAGAATCGCTCTGCGGTTACATCTGACCATGTGTAAACACATCACGCTAGAATGGCTCTGTTGTAATCTCATGGATCACAGAGGGTTACCAATAATACACATTAAAAGCATACTGACATAACATAGACAAGAGACAAGAATGTAGGTGTAGAACAACATATTATATTATATTATAAGGGTCCATACAGTAACAGAACTGAACCAAGTTCTCATCTGGCTCAACAGCCTAATATATATGATTTACAAACAGTTACATATAACTACCTTTCGGTTCGATCAACCGACACGACCTTATGTGACCAACCTAATTTCTAATTAGTCGTCCAATCGACTTAGTTGGCTTACTGACTAGCTCCTCCAACATCTCCCCCAGGAACAAAATCTTTCTTCGTCCTGAAGAAATATGTGAGGTACTCAAAACTCTTTTACTGTCTGAGGTAGTTATTTTCTTGTTTTGTATTTTATGGGCTATGAAGTCGGATGGTTGGTTGTTTCTGTATACATACTTCAATAATTGCTTCTGCTGTAACGACCAATTGATGCCAGAATTCTGTCCAAATTTGAAGTACTTTCTGGATGTTGATGGTCAGTGTTGTAATGCTTGATAATGTCGACATCTTCTCCTGAATGGAAAGGTCTGCTATTCTTTCCATGTCGGGTCCCATGAACTAGTATTTTTCGTCTGCTATCTCCAGAAGCCTTTTCATTTGCGGACAAATGGTGTCTAATTTATCCAGGCTCGGGAGTGCCTGCTGTACCCACTGGTCTACTTATCTCTCGAGTCTCTGCAGTTTGGCTGTCTCCAACACAATTTGATCTTGTATTGTGCTTCTCAATGCTTCCTCAGTGCTTTTTCTCTTTTCTAATGCTTGAATTTGTTGTCGAGTATGTCGGGTTTGCTGAAAGACTTGCCCGCAATAAGTAGACCAGTCCCGAAGTACCCATTCTGTTATGATAGACTCTTCCATGTGGTCTTGTAGCACTTTGTATGCTTCTGTGAAGGCTGTGTACTACTGCATCAGTAATCTACATGTTTCTTCTTTTTATTCTTCCTTTGTATTTTACATCTGTACTTGTAGGGTCGACACCACACTCTCAAATAATTGATATGCCTTTTCAAGCAGCTTGTCGGTGTCAACTTCCATCGGTCCTGGTATTATAGATTATGCTAGGTTTCTGCATTTTAATAGGAATTCAACTTGTTCCTTCTCAGTGTTGTCGAGCTCCTTGCATCTGGTTTGGATTCTTGTTTTTGCTTCAATGGCCAGAGTTTCTAAGAGTTGTCCCAACTCTCCGTCCTTCAACTTTGTTGCATCGACTGCAGTGTTCGACTCAAGTTGGCTAATGTGGACCATTGCCGATTGTGACTCTTTTTGGTGGTCCTTATTTTTTCTATCTCTCTTCCTCTTATGTTTATGTTGTTCTACTTGTTGCTGTGCTTGTGCATTTGTAAGGGTTAGAATTTCCTGTGGTTGATTTTTCAGTAGCGGATTGTCTGGTTGTTGGTCTGCAATGGTTAGTGGAACTTCTAGTTGGGTCTATTGGATGAGCTCTACAGTTGGTTGTGTATCTGTGGGATTTTGTGCAGAGGGCTCAGGTAAAGGTAATTATGGCGCAGATGGTTCAGGTGTAGGTTATGGATTGGGAAGTGGTGGTGGTGATGGTGAATGGTCGGGTGTAATTGGTGTGGTAGGGATATGGTCAGGGGTCCTCAACTTGTGGTGGTGAATCCTCTAGGACGTTAGAAAATAGGTTGTCGATTACTTGGTTGATTTCTTCCAGGTTATCTTCTTCCACATCTCTTGCTGGTTCATTGGCTAATGGAGGGTGTGGGATGTCGGCTGGGATAAAGGATGAGGTTCGACTTACAAAAGCTTGAGCTGTCTTGTCGGGGTTCCTCATAAATATTGATTTTATAATTCCCACAGACCTTGGCTTCTGGGGTATTTTTCCAGGTTGTGGGGGAATGAGCTGTCTTGATCCACTAGCTTTGATCAGAGGAAATTTGGTGGTGATCTTCTGGACAGAGGTCAGTAGTTCCGGCAATTTTTCAATGTATGCCTGGAAAATTTTGTCTTGGTCAAACCTCTCCTTTAGGGTTTTCGGCATAGAATTTTTGCATATGTCGACTGGACTTATGGAGGATAATTATGGAATTTATTCCTGTGTGATCTGGGTTGGAGATGGGGGTGGAGGTGTAGACACTAAATCGACAATATTTTCAGCCATTGAGGTGTTTGTACTTTTTACCTTTTTCGGCCAACCCTACTGTGCTCCCGATGCGACAAAGCATTTGAACTGTGTCTTAATCGAAAATTTTTTCGCTACAGCGTCTTCTATGATGTCAACATCGGTAGCTGCTAGTTCTTCTTCGTCTTTTGATTCTGAAAGGATCAGCTTACGCTTCCCTTTCCCTTTTGTTTCCGTTGCCTTTTTTCTTACGGCTGCTATTTCTTTTGCTAGTTTTTTAATTGTATATTTGGTTATGGCATACTCAGGATTTTCAGGCTTAATATCTTCTTCTAGTTATTTCCCTCCCTCCTGTTGTTGAACTGGGTTGATACTTTCTTCAGCTGATTTGGTTACCTACTGCTCTGTCGGTACACTTCCCCTTGGGGCTGCTGGTGGTATGATTGTTATTTGCAATCTATTGGTGTCTTCCGCTGGTGTTTCTTCCGACACAAAGGTGCTGATGTGTAGTTGAAGTTCATAGTCGTCTTCCTTCTCCTGGTCTATCAGTGGTTCTTCGATTGATAGGTTTCCTTCCTTGGCTTTTGCTGGTATCGATAGCTTTGTGCCAGATTGTCGAGCTAATTCACGGAATATCTCTTCAACTATTGGGTAATAGTCGAGAGGTTTTGCTTTTGCTTTTGCACCCTGCATATACCAAACTGCAGTGTGGTCAAGTTCTAGTTAGATTTGTGTGGTTTTCGGTAGACTTCGTCGAATGTTATGAGGCACCCTCCATCTGGTCATCTGAACTTTCAATTGTTGGAGCCATTTTTCCAATAGTACTTTTCCATTTGCCAATTCTTTCAATGTTCTAGTCTACGCAAATGGCTTGAACCTCCACATATGGAATTTCATTGGTTCTTGGAACTGCTTGTCCCCGACTGGGCACAAGTGGTACATTACTATCCATATTATTAGAGACAGGAACCTTGTAATCCCGCTCGACTCCTGGCATTTCTCATAGATGGTTTTGAGCATGTCGGCGACATACTGAGCCCATCTATATACTTTTCCTGTTTTTGCTATTGTGTCTACTGCCTCTGGCATATCCAGTTTCAGGTCGCTCCCTCGACCTGTAGGTGTGAGCCCTATTGCTATGATTTTGGCCACAATTTGTGGCGTCCAGGCTTGTATCTGGCTAATCATTAGCCCTTTTGAATTCTTCTCGGAAGGCGTTCTAGTTAACCATTCTACCAGTCCTTCTTTTATACTGATAGGGACTGGGTCACCTTGGTTGGAGAGACCAGTTAGTTTGTATATGACTTCCCAGAGATTTCGACTGGTCAGTCGAAGTAAAATTTCTCGTTGTGGTATCGGCTGATAATAAATTTTACTGCTGTTTCGTTGGTTCCTCCAAAACTCGCCATGAACGGTGTGTTCATATAGTTCATAATGGAGCTATGATTTATCTTCTCTAATACTTGTGTCGATTTCTTGTTGACATAATCCAATTCCTTGATTTCGGCCCACGTTTTCACCCATGAGGTTTCTTGTACCTTGGTGTTTTTGATGTTTCTTAACCTTCTCATCAATGGGGTTTCAAGATATTGCAGTTCCTTTGTCTTTGCATCTACGGATTTGGTTTGTTTTGGTGCCATCTTGTCGGTTTCTTGGTCGACTTTTCTTATAGGTTCTCGGTTCTCAACTTTCTGATTGCTGAATTGCTCTGTCTCTTCGAAATACTATAAATGATCCTTTTCTAGTTCAGTATTTATAGGTGGTGTGTTTGACGTTTCTGTCTATGGATGTATTAATGATGGAAGTGATGTTCCAGCGCATTCTCTGGGTTTTGCGTTAATGGTGATTTTCTTTTGGCACTCCTTCTGACCGTAGTCATGAAGGCGTGATTTGACCATCGGGGTCGTTGGTTGATGTCGATCATGTGAGCAGTCGATGGTGGTATGTCGATGGGTTTGATGTCAGCTGTCGAAGCATTGGTTTCCTGTCATCCTGGGTTATGGGTGTTGGTTCTGTTTTGTTATTTTTAATCTTTTTAGATTTTTATAGTTTTTTTTTGTGACAGTTATGGTCGTTATATTTATGTTTTTTTTTTGAACTTGTTTTAATTTTTGTATCGTTTTAGTCAGGCACCATTAACAAGTTTCTGAAATACTATGCCTTGTAACGTCCTTAGTCGAACTGATTTGTTGGCATGAATCTCTTCGAAAACATAGGCTCCCATCCATTCTTTATGTAAATTTTTGGGTTTTCCTTTTACTCGACTGTTGTATAGTAGGCGAGATCCCCTACCGACAATTTCTTGTTTTTGATATTGCGATCGTGCCAAGCCTTCTGTTGTTGTTTTTGGATTTCTTGGTGTTGTAAAGCAATCGGCCGTTGTTATTCTAGCTTGCTTAATTGCATCAGTCAGTCCTTCCTGGTTTGTTCAACATCGACATGTAAAATATCTGCTATGATAGGTGTTTGCTGTCAAAAATGTAGTGGAACAACTGCTTCTTGTCCATAGACTTGTCGAAATGGTGTTTGCTCGGTCAAACGCTTGTATGCTGTTCTGTAAGCCCATAATACTTCAGGTATCTTTTCGTCCAAATCATCCTTGTTGGTGTTACAGATTTTAGTTAGGCCCTTTGTTAATGTTTTGTTAAATGCCTCGATTGCTCCATTCGACTGGGGGTGATAAGCTGTACTACGTCGGTGGTCAATTTTGAACTGTTCTATTAGTGCTTTGATGGTTTTATTAATAAAGTGTGAACCTTGGTCGCTAATTAGGGTTATTGGGAATCCAAATATGGTAATTATATTTTTCATAGATAAATTTAGCAGCTATCTCATTGGAACATGTGTCGACTGGTTATGCTTTTGCCCACTTGGTTACATATTCTACTGTAGTTATTATGTACCTTGCAATTGTTCTTTTTGCTGGTATGGGGAATGGCCCTATGAAGTCGATAGCCCAAATTTCAAATGTCAAACTTGGGTTTACTGATATCAAGGGAATTTATGTACTAGGCAGAGGTCGACCCAGGCATTGACATCTGTTGCATTGGATTACAAACTTTTTGCAGTCTTTGTATAGTGTCGACCACCATAGCCTTGACTGTTGGATTTTCTTGGCAGTTGTGTCTGCTTGAAAATGTCCTCCTGCCAGTCCATAGTGTGCTTCATACATGATATTATTTCTTTCATGTTCTAATACGCATCTTCTGAGGATGTCGTCCAGGCCCATTTAATATAAAAATCCATTTATGAGGCTATACGGTGCAACTTTCATGGCTAATATTTGTTTCTTTTTCGTGCTCATGCCCTCTGGTGCTTGTCCATTTTCTAAGAATTGAGCTATTTCCTCTAATTCTATTGGGATTGCTTCTATTCGAAATAAATGTGCGTTCTACAGGTCGTCTTCGACTCTTGTTGGTTCCTCTCCTATGTCGATTCGTGATAAGTGGTCAGGTCCGACATTTAATATTTTTGGTCTCACAACAACTTCAAATTCAAATTCTTGGAATAGAAGTAGCCATCAAAAAATTCTCCCATGGTGTAAGGGTTTATTTACAAGATATTTTAATGCTTGGTGGTCAGTATAAAAAATGAAAGGGTTGGCTAGTAGGAAATGTCGATACTTATTTAGTGCAAAAACCATTCCTAAGGCTTCTCTCTCCATTGTCGAATAATTTCTTTTTGGTTTATTTAGTTTTCTGCTACTATAAACTATGGGGTAGTCCATTCTGTCATCCCCTAGTTGAGTTAAGATTGCTCCTATTGCTAGGCCTGATGCGTCGATGTGTACATGGAATTTGGTCGACCAATTCGGGAACCTTAGAATGGGTGCTTCGAGTAGCTTCCTTTTTAGTGTTTCAAATGATATGTTGCATTCCTTTGTGCAGTCGAACTCCTGATCTTCTATTAATATTTCTTCCAATGGGTAGGTCATATGTGGATAGTACCTTATGAATTTCCTGTAATATCCTATATGACCAAGTAGTACCTTGACTTGTTTTGGGTTCACCGGTGGTTTTAAGTCGAGAATAATTTTTATTTTTGCAAAGTCGACCTTGATGCCTTCTTTGCAGACAATGTGTCCTAATAGGGGTTAGGAATATGCCTTTCCTTATGTTCATAGATAGTTGGATTTGTCGGCATCGTTCCAACATGAGCCTTAGCCATTTGCAGTGACCTTTCAGCATAGAGTATATTGTCCAATCATCGAAATATACTGCCATTGTTTTGTAAATATATTCTTGAAATGTTTTGACCATAGTTCTCGAAAATACTGCAGGTGTGTTTTTTACTGCAAAAGGCATAACTCTGTAAGCGAATGATCCAAATTCACATACGAATGTTGTCTTTTTTTGGTCTTCTTTGCCAATTGGTACTTGGTTATAACCTGAGAATCCATCTGTAAATGAGTAGCATTCATGTCCTGTGACCTCGTTTAAGATTTCATTTGCATAAGGTGTTGGAAATGGGTCTGTTAATGTAACTTTATTTAAGTCTCTGAAGTCGACACAGATCCTTAGCTTGGTTGGATCATGTTTCTTTGGTTGAACAACCATTGGACTTGCCCATTTCGATTGGTCAATAAGGTAGATAATTCCAGCTACAAGCATATTATCAATCTCTTTCTTGACTATCTCTTTGTATTTATGAGCTAATTTATATGGTCTCTTCTTTACAGGTCGGACATCAGGTTTAATGTCGATCTTCATTTCACCCATTTTATGGACTAGAACTTTGAGATCTTTGTAGTCTCTAGCGAATACATCCTGGAATTATTTTAGTAAGTTTACTATTTCTGTTTGTTTGTTCTTCACTCCAGTAGTCTCCAATTTTTGCCATTTTTGGTCGACCATCATTTGAGATATCGAATTCTTTAGTTTTCACTTTAGCATCTAACCATTCTAGTGCTTTGGCTTCATTGATTGGTTGGCTCCCTTCGTTAAACTGTGAAAATATAGCAGGAAAGTCTATTGCAGTCATTTGGTCGGTGTCTTCTTTTTCGGCTGTCTCAATTTTAAGTACTGTGCGAATTGGTTTTGTTGTTTCTGAATGGTATGATTTCCATCGAAAGCTTTTCCCTTCCGGATTTTCATTTTCCATTTGTAGTTTTGTTGACTGTGGTGTTTTCTTGGTTTGTATGTTAATGCATGTTATTGTCAGCCGGTCATAATTTTGTGTTAGGGTTTTGTTCTCGGTTGGTTCTATAAATGCCTTATTTTGTTTTGCAGTTTCAACTAACTTTTCACCTTGTGGTATAAAGATGAAGTCTTTGATAAAATTCTCTCTAAGTTAATGCCATAGGAATGTTTCACCCTGAGATTCTTCCATTTTGTACCATTTTTTTGGTAAGTCGGATAGCATCGATGGAAATAGGTGTGGCCATGTACGTTCGTCCTTATACCCAAGTCTTTTCCATTCTTTTTCACATGTTCTTATGTGGTATTTTGGATCCGGCCCTTGGGTGAACATAGGTATTTGGGCTTGATTTGTTAACCTTTTTCCTCTGAATCATTCTATAAAATAAGTCAAAGTTGTTGTCCATGTTTGCAATCTTGATTGATGGGTATCCCACCATCTAGCAGCTTGTCCTGTGAAGGTTTCCACTAAGCTTTGTAGTCGGCCATGTTCACCAATGTTTCTGGATACTTGTTCTATATGCATAACTGGTGATTCTCTTTCTTTGTATCTTGGGATTTGTTTGAGACTTATATTTGCTGGTTTTAGAGTAGGATATTCCCTGGTTTTCTTTTCAAATATTTTTGGGATGATGGACACCAAGAAGCATTGTTGGACTGGTTTCTTCTGTACTATTTGAATGGTCCAGCAACCTCTTGCTTGTATTTCTTAGTTTTTGACTTCCCAATCATATAATTCTGCATCTGAGTTGTATCCTACTGAATCTTGATTGCCTAAGTGAAGTTCACCATAGAAATTAGGTTCTGTGTAGTCTTCATTGTTTTGTATTTGATACAATTGTCGGATGTCGACTTCTTCATCAATAGGTTCTATCCAAGGTACTCCTTGGGATGGATGGATAGGTACTATGACTTTTTGTCCATTCCCATTTAGTTTTATCCTTTCCTTGTCTAAGGATATCGATGCTTTCATTTTTCTTCCCCAAGGTCGACCTACTAACGCTGGGAAGGAACTGGATCCTTCCTTAGGGTCAATAATTTCAAAGTCAACTTTGGTCGATATTCCTTTTATTGTCATGTCGACATTTCTCCAAACTCCGATAGGTTCAATCAGACCTTGGTCAACTAATTTCAGGTATATTCCTAACTCGTATAGTCGAGGTCTACCCAATTGTTCCCAAGTGTCATGAGTCATAATGTTTACTTGTGAGCCGAAGTCAAGTACAACTTGTCGGACATGGTATCCTTCAATTTCTAGGTCGACAAGTGGGTCGGCATCACTTTTGTCCTTCTGGTTTAAACTGCATATGTTTTTTGTTTGTTTTTCTGTATTATTGTTGTGTTTCATATTATATAGTAAGTCAATGAATTGAGATACCGCTTTATCATTTTGTACTAAACATATTAATTCGTTAACTGTGCTTCATCAACTATCATTAGCTTCTTCTTGTCGAGCAAATTATTTAAATATATTCGTTGCGTCTTTATACAATTGTTTTTGTTTAGCTGGGTTAGGATAATCATTCTTTTATTTTATTTTGCTTATGCGTGGATTATCACTTCCAATTTTTGTTCCTTGTCGGGTTACTATATGTAGATTCTTTGTATTGATTACATCATGTTTTTGAATGCACGATAAGACATTAACATTTTTCTTTTATTGATTTTATCAAGCATAGTAGGGCAATCCTCTAATGAGTGATCCCCGACTCCACAGCTAGTACAAAATTTTAAATCGGTTCTGTCCTTGTATGGGAAGTCTGCATATCGATGACCTTCTTTGTAGCATGTGAAACATTGGATGGGAGGATGTGGTCGGTTGTTGTGATTCCTAGAGAATCGACCTCGACCTCCATATCCTCTATGACGGTTGTCGAACCGACACTTATATTGATGGCCTTCGTATCTTTGATTATTCTGTTCATTTTGAGCATTGCTTCGCTGATTGTTATCGTTTTTCTGTGCAGCTGCATTTGTCTAGTATACTGCTTGGTAGTTTTGTCGATTCTTTAAGTTTAGGTGACAGTCGGCCATGGCGTGACTTTTAACTTCACAGATTGCACACCAAGATGCTTTACCATTCTTCATGTTAAATGGGCAATATTTCGTTGTGTGTTCTCCATGTCCTTGGTAGATGTCGCAGAAGCACTTTGTTTGAACAAAATGAATGTCCTGTCGGCTGATGTCTTGTCTACAGTTATCTTTTGTGTGTCTGGCCGTTGATCATTTTGTGCACCAGCCATCCTAATTCTTAAGGTTTAGCTCTTTCAATGATTTCTGCATGATTTCGAGCTGTTCTTCCAGTCTAGTATCTATGGGATATGTTGGGAAATCTTCGTCCATCTCCACTTGTAGAGCTTTAGTAAGCACGTCTTCGTATGTTTTGAACGTCTCCAGGCTTATGTGCCACCGAATTTTCTGTGATAGACCTACAAGGAACCACTAAATTAATAGTTGTTCATCAATTACATAATCTAGTTGGCTGAGGAGGTCTTTCCAACGTTTGTCGTACTCTCAGACAGATTCTGCTGGCTTTTGCGATGTTGTTTTCAACTTTTTAGCTACCAGATGTTTTGCATCTTGGGTTTTAAGGAACGACAAGAATTGTGCTTTAATTTCTACTTTATATGCTTGAGGGGTTCTCTTAGTAAAGGTCATGTACCACGTTAGAGCTCTTTTCCTCAAGGCACCAGTGAACTGTGCCATCTGTCAATCTTCAGTTGTAACCTGATTTACCTCCCATGTCAACTCACAGACAAACCAATGTTGTCTAGGATTTTCATCACCCTCGTATAGAGGGATATGCACTGATCCATGACACATGTCGGATTCACTGTCGCTATCTCCTCCAAGCGGTGGCGGCGGTGGGGGTGGTGGTGGGGGTAGTGGGATGTTTTGCTTGTCTCTTTGTGCAGAGCTATTGTCAACTGAAATTTCATTCCAGTCGATTGTTTTGTTTGTCATTTCTTCTCCGATAAGCTGTCAGTTGGGGTCGACTTCTCCTATCAAAGTCCAACTGCAATTATTTGTTTGCAGGTCCAACTGTTCTGTATTCTCCAAAGCTGTATTTGGCAGGGGGGGTTCTCCTTCATGTGACAGGTAAAGTAAGTGGATAGTTCAATTGGAAGGGTACGCTTGAAGCATGACCCAGTTTCCTTCCTCTGGTTGATGGATCACTAGATGATTATCATCATTTACTTCGTCATCTAGTTGGCTTCATATACCAAACTCACCAGCTTTTAGTTTTAGGTCTTCTTCAAAAATGGATTGTATCATAGTACTCGGATTTGTTGGAGATAGAGGTATTATCTCTTGGGGAACTTCTATTTCGAGAGCTTCTCACTACTCTATCCACAAGTATTCTTCCATGGGTGATGCCTCTTTATCCACGCCTTCTTCCTGTTGGTCATGACCCGACTCTGGAGGATTTATTTCTTGGTCTATCACCCTAGTAATCATTCCTCTTTGCAGTGCTATATCCCTTTCTCTTCTTTCTTCCCTTCTTTTCAACCTCTTCTCTCTCTCTATTCTCTGTAGATCTGCTGTACCTTTGTGTGTCATTATCCGTTCGATTTCCTTTTTAGGTTGACTTTTCATTGCTAGTGATGGTATCTCCTTTTTAGTCGACTAGAATCCTCTTTACTTTACCTTGACATATGACCAGCTACCCCCCCATGGCCTACCTGATGCTTTAGAAAGATCGGATAGTTCTGTTTACTTGCTTAGGAAATATTCCCACTCCCTTTCAGAAATGAATTTCTCCCACTTCCTCTGTTTCTCCGCCCAGTTAAAATTTGGTGGCGGTTCATGTAGTGAAGGATGAGGTTTGACAATATGACCCACTCATTTTTCTATTAGGAATTTGAACAACACGGTCGGTAAGGAGCACAGGAACTGCTCGGTAAGGTCTATATAGAATTTCTTCTGAATGGTTTCTACCGAAGTTCTTTCTTCTATAGTTTGCTCCTCGTAGAATTCGTTGGTGATCTTTTCATACCACTTCGACAGGTTTGTTCTTCCCCCTCGAATTAGTTTCTCTAACAGCTGTTGGTCCTTAGTCACTTCCGGCTTTTTCATCCAAAAGTTTTTTCAAAACCTGGTGTACCGATTCTACGAACTTCTCATGAGTTTCAGTGAAGAATATTTTCTTCGCCTTAGCAGTCATTAATCTGTTTCTCCACATGTAATTCTACAAATAGTTTGCTATCTTATGTTCCCACCAGTTCTTAATCTCATGTTTTGATATCATCTGCTTGTATTCATCTTAGATATGTACTATCAGCAACGGAACCAATGTTGTAATCTCACGGATCACAGAGGGTTACAAATAATACACATTAAAAGCATACAAACATAACAGAGACAAGAATGTAGGTGTAGAACAATAGATTATATCATATTATAAGGGTCCATACAGTCATAGAACTGAACCAAGTTCTCATTTGGCTCGACAGCCTAATATATATGATTTACAAATAGTTACATATAACTACCTATCGGTTCGGTCAACTGACATGACCTTATGTGGCTGACCTAATCTCTAATTAGTCAGCTAATCAAGTTAGTCGGCTTACCGACTAGCTCCTCCAACAGGCCCTCAGTCCCAGACTGAGTATTCCTGGTAACTGAACAGGTACCTCCATTCTCCCAGAGAATGGCATTCAACGCTTATATCTGATCATGTGGGAACACATCCCACAGTCACCTTAGAATGGCTCAACACTCACATCTGCCATGGAAGGAACCAATCCTCTCACCATGACAAAATGGCTCAACCCTTACATCTAACCATGGAAGGAACCAATCCTCTCACCATGTCAGAATGGCTCACGGACTCATCACTTCCCCTTGGAGGGAACCTTGATATGGAGAACACCAAGTTTCTCCCTGAAGTATTCAAACTTCACTCTGGCCAATAGATTAGTCAACACATCAGTTATCTATTTGTCCATTGCAATATACTGGAGCTTCACTGCTCCTCTATGCACCATATTCCTGATATAGTGATATTTGATCTCGATATGCTTCAACTTGTCATAGAACACCGGGTTCTCATACAACTTCACACAACTCTGGTTGTCGCGATATATACAAGTAGCATCCAACTGGAGATCAAATTAATCAGACAGTAGCTTCCTCAGCTATACTGCCTTGCAACTAGCCGAACAAGCTGCAACATACTCTGCTTCGGCTATTCTCAGTGCCACACAGGATTGCTTCCTGCTAAACCAGGAGATCACATCTGATCCCATACTGAAGCAACATCCTGAAGTGCTCTTTCTATCAATGGCACTGCTTGCCCAATCTGAATCAACATAAACTTCCAGGTTAATCTTCTGATTCACCTCATACTTGGGCCCATAATCAACTGTACCCTTCAGGTACCTCAGAATATGCTTTGTAGCAATCAAGTGAACATGTCTCGTATCTGTCAGGAACTGGCTCAAGGTATTCACAGCAAAGCAAATATCTAGTCTCGTATTCATCAAGTACATCAAGGACCCAATCATCTGATGATACATCGTGGCATCAACTGCTTCTGATGAAGCATCACTCAATAGCTTTAGGTTCGATGCCATAGGTGTGTTCATGGCTTTGCAATCCATCATCCCAAATCTCTTTAGGATCTCTCCGCATACTTCCCTTGTCCTAGGGAAATTCCATCTACATTCTGCCACACCTCCATGCCTAAAAATAGTGCATCATACCCAAGTCCTTCATTTCAAACTCGGCAACAAGCTTCCTCTTCGTATCAGCAATCAACCCATCCATAACTGTTACAAACAGATCATATACATACAGTAGGAGTATCACTGGGTTACCATCTTCAACCTTGTAGTAAAGGTTGGGATCTGCTTTACTCTTGGTAAATCCCAAACCAGATAGGAAGCTATCAATTCTGTCGTACCATGTCCTAGGTGCCTGTTTCAAACCGTACAAGGCTTTTTTCAGTTTACACACATGAGTCTCCCCGTCATGTGTCTCAAAATTGAGTGGCTGCTCCACATACACTTCCTCTTCCACTACACCATTCAAGAAAGCAGTCTTGACATCCATCTGGTGTATCTTCCATTTCGTTACTGCAACCAAAGCAAGTACTGATCTGATGGAAGTGTATCTGGATACAGGTGCAAAAGTTTCTTCATAATCTATTCCTTCTTTCTGGGAGAAGCCACGAGCCAAAAATCTTGCTTTATATTTTTCCATGCTGCCATCTGCAACATGCTTGATCTTGTAGATCCATTTGGAAGTTACAAAAAACTTCCCTTCTAGTCTTGGAATAAGATCCCAAACATCATTCTTTATGATCGATTGGTACTCTTTGATCATATCATCCTTCCATTCTTTTCTTTCTGCCGATTCTTCATAGTTGGAAGGTTCTTTATCGATGAAGTCACATAATAAGGCTACATAAACGGAGCATGACCTGGTTCTTTCCTTTCTCTGTGATTTTCTTCTGGAGCCCCATATCTTTCTGCACCTTGGATAGCTTCTCGTACCCAAGCAGGTTTCCTCTTGTGAGGATTCTTCTCTTGAGGTGGATCTACAGATTCTTGAGGTTCTTCTAGTTCTCAATCTTCTTCTGGAATATCTCCGTTCATGGTTGTGTCATGAATTCTGGGTACTTCTGTTTCTTAAAGTTCTTCAGCAGGTCTCTTTCTGGATTTGATGTAAGCTGAATCTTTGTCAAATGTTACATCTTTGCTGATGTCGATATTCTTGGATCCTTGGAAGTATATTCTATAAGCCTTCGAGTTTTCAGAGTATCCCACAAATATGCCCTTCTTTCCTGAAGGGTCTAACTTTGTCCTCTTTTCTTTCGGAATGTGTATGTATATAGGACAACTGAATATTCTGAGATGGATGACTTCTGGTTTCTTTCCGGAAAAGACTTCTTTAGGTGTCTTTCTCTCGAGTACTCTATGTGGAGTACAGTTCTATACATACACTACTGTTCTAGTAGCTTCTGCCCATAGATGCATGGGAAGATCTTGATCATGAAGCAGGGCCCTTGCAGCTTCCATGATTTTTCTATTCTTCCTTTCTGCAACCCCATTATGTTGTGGATTGTATGGAGTGGATAACTCCCTCTTAATCCCTGAATCTTTGCATAACTCTTTGAATTCATTTGATGTGAATTCTCCTCCATTATCTAATCAAAAGGTCTTGATCTTCTTTTCTGTGTGGTTCTCGAGCAAGGCTTTGAATTCCGTGAACTTGCTGAATACTTCATCTTTGTTCTTTAAGAAGTATATCCATGTCTTCCTAGAAAAATCATCAATAAAAGAAACATAGTATACATACCTGCTTAATGAACTGGATGACATCGGACCGCATACATTGGAGTGAATGATTTCCAAGACTCCTTTTGCTTTGCTCTCATTACTTGGAAATGTCTTCTTTGTGTTCTTTCCCTTCACACATCCTTTGCAGACACCGTCATGTTTTGTCTGAATTTCTGGAAGTCCTTCAACAGCTTTGCTTGCAAGTGGTAGTGCCCTGTAGTGCACATGTGCAAGCCTTCTATGCCAAAGTTCATTTGGCTCTACTAATTCATGCACCAAAGCTTGTTCTGTTTTGCCTTTCAATTTGTATAGACTTTGTTCTTGTTCCCCAATCACTACTGCATCATCAATATTCTTTCCCTTTGGCCACATGAGAACTTGGCCATCTACAAATGAAACCCTAAGACATTTTGCATCTAATGCAGATACGGAGAGGAGGTTCTTCTTTAGTCCTGGTACAAGCAATACATCCTTCATCTTTATAGACTTTCCAGAATCTAGCTTATAGGAGGATTCCCCACTACCTTTTATTGGATACTGGTAGTCATCTGCAAGTTTCACATTGTGGGGTGATTCATGTTCTGATAGTTTCACAAAGGATTCTTTGAATCCTGTCATAAGTTTGGAAGCCCCACTGTATATAATCCAATCATTGCTTCCATGTGTGATGTTTCTCGGGAGAGCAGAAATCAAAACATATTCTTCATCACTGTCTTGTTTGATTCTCTTCTTGGAAGGCTCATCATCTTCTGCAGCATGACCATGATGTCTTTTCTTATTTCCCTTCTTCTTGAGAGATCTATCTTTGTTTCTAGGACAATCTCTTGCAAAGTGTCCTCTTTCATCACATGTATAACAAATGAAATTAGACATATCTTTAGACTTTATAAAGTTACTCTTGTGGTGAGAGTGCTTACCTCTGTGATGGCTTGTTCTGGTTTTCTTGGATTGTACTGTGAGAGCTTGATCTTCACTTTCCATCTTTTCTTCTCATGCTAATATTCGAGCTTCTTCTTGTGAGCATTCCTCCCATAGTCTTCTAAAATTAACTATCTTCTTTCTGGCACAAATCCCTTGAATGAAAGAGTCCCAAGCCCTAGGGAGACCATTCAAGGTGGTCATCACAATTTCTGCATTCTCTACTTCTTCATCTGCAGCTTCCAGTTGTTCCTTGATCTGAGAGACCCTTGTAAAGTAAGATTGGATAGTCTCCACATTCTGGATCTTTACATTCTTCAATTGGTTTCTCAGAGTCATCTTTCGGTTTACGTTCTTTCCTTCAAATAGTTTGGTTAGGGCATCAAACATAGCTTTGGGTGTCTTTCAGGAGGACACCTGTGGTATGATGTGATCCTTGATTGAATCAACAATAATTCTCTTAGCCATGACCAATTTCTTCTTGTGTAAGGCCTTAGCCTCATCTGACTTTGGAACTGGAACCTCCTCATTGATGTAGGAGTCCAACTCATTTTCTTCGAGGACCAGGGAGATCCTATACTTCCAGGCTCAGAAGTTATCAGCTCCCTCAAGATTTTCATCAAGCTTGGTATGATGAGACATCTTAATTGAGAACCTCAAATGGAAATACAAAAGATTTAGATCTTACCAGGTTAAGATGTCAGATCTGGATCTGGAGCTGAATTTCTGTAGAGATGGTTCAGGAGCAGATTAGGGTTTGAATTTCCCGGAGTTCTGTCCAACCAAAAACTTTGATCTTGATCTCTAAAATTTGATTCTAGGGAGGAGATCAGTATAGGCCTGGGCTCACTCAAAAATTCCACTTCTGTGGGAAGCCCTAATTTGCGACAGTAGTGTCGGGTCAAAAAATGAAAATGATTAGAATTAGATTCTGCTTCGATAGAAAGATGCACCCTAGAGAGGAGAGTCAATCCAACCTTATTTTGCTGAAAATATGTGGAGAGAGATCCAAAAAATAGGAATCCCTAGTTTCCACAGCTGCATAGTGTCTTCTTCTCATGTTAGCTTTGATACCATGTTAGATTTTTATCTTTTAAGCTTGCATTATCTTAGGATCTTTAAATGAGAGAATAACAAGCACAACAATCAAACATAAGAGACAAAGAACACAAAGTTTTTCCTCAGGGAAACCATAAAGGAGAAAACCTCGCAACTTCCTCAGAGATAGAATCAACACCAAAATCAAAACCCCAAAAACAATAAGATGATCTCCTGACAATAGTGGTCTCTCTCTCTCTTGTCCCAACAACTTCTTCTCTCTCAGTTATGCGCTACAACTGAGTGTGAGTGAATGCATGATAAATAGAGAGGCTCCCTCTCTATTTATACTAATTCCTGACTTGACAATAACTCACTAGGGCCAACTTCTCTAGGAGAGTCTAATAACCCTAGGGCCCCACAACTGCAGGGACTTTAACCCTTGATCAATAGGAGGGTTACCCACAATGACTTTACATGATTTGTTTACATTATTGAATCTCTTGATAGGAAAATCGGGGCATGACATGACTCAAGTACATTATAGACACTTCCCAGAATAAACATCGGGGTACAGTACATAAGATATACAAGTGAATACATTCTAAAGTTTCAAATACATCAATAGTAAGGAGGTTCCTGCCTAAAGGAGGATTGTTATTGATCTATGATATTCATTATTAAGGCGTATATTACTCTCTTTTGGTCTATTTGTGCTCTTTTTATGATATTTTTGGGACTTGGTTGCATGACACAAATGATGATCATTAAGAAGGTAAAAAGCAATAAATATTTTGGTTGAGCTTATATGTTTCTCATGGCAGTAGCGCTAGTTGATATAGTGTAGTTGGTAATGGGTATATTTAAAGATTGACACCTTCATTTGTGGATATTTCTTTGAGAGGGTGCCTACACTAAGACCTCACCAATCTATCTAGGATGTAGGGTCAATGTAGCCCCATATGCGACAACGGGGTGGGAGTAGTGCCATTGGTAATGTCTTTCGTTAGGATTTCTTTGCTCAATGGAATAACTCCTTGTGGTCATGAAGGATTGTCCCTATGGAGTTATGGACTACTAAGGGGATCTGGAGCTACCTTGACTACTAGGCCATGTATGGGGACCCGAGGATACATATGATTTGATTATACATTTTCAAGTTATGCGTGCATACTAGCATAGCTGGTATATAGGTAGATTTATGAGGTACATGTTACTAATTACTCTCCTTTGATGTGGGTCTATATATTGAACTAGTCCTCACTAAGTGACATCCTATATGTTGGGTATTTTTGAGTTTATCTAACTTGCCTTGACATCATAGAGGAGATGATGAGGAGCTGAAATGATCCTAGAGGAATTACGCCAAGATATATATATTATGATAAATGGGGTTGTTGATGAGGGATTCTAACAACTAGATGAAGAGTTGATCATTATCTGCTTCTAGGCACCATTGGAGTGTCTGGGACATGATGAGGGGCAATTTCCCCCATATAAATGGTCTAGACACTGATGACGAGTAAAAAAAATGGGATATGATTCCAATGATTATGGGTAGGTGGTTGATGGAACTGCCCCCATGGGATTGCTTACTATCTATCACATATGTATTATTGGATCAATTCATGGGTTCTCTTGATGTAAACATTCCTTATTTTTTCAATGATTATATATATACACACGTGGATGTGGTTTTATATAAATGAGCTTTATTTATGATGCAATTTGATGTATGGTTTTATGGTTGTTTATGTCCATGTTGATGCACTTAAGGTTATGGTAATAAATACATGCATGATTTATATTCTTGTTATTGATGGATGATATGCCAATCTAGAATCTAATTGTAGTATTGTATATGAAACTATTGATATTCCTAGGTATATGAATGAATATGACGAGTTCAAACTATCTAACAAATTTTCTATCTTGTAGAGTCAAGGATCATGTATCAGATAACAATTATTCAGCTATGTGATGAGTAGTTGAGAATAAAGAGAAACACAAAGGTGAAAAATGCACAACATCATATTTTTCCTGATTATTAGTGGAAACACCAACACACACACACACACACACACACACACACACACACACACACACACACACACACCATTGAAATGGATGAGGGGACGTGACATGGAATATGGCCCAAGTTGTCAAGGAAAGATTCTAAGTTTATTTACTTGCACCATCAATGTAACCAATGGAACATAAAAGATGGGCTATCCATTTGAAACAAGATAAGAAGGAAAATCATAAGGCTTGTCCTAAGGGGAAGGATATAAAACAACTCTGGTAAACAAAATAAAGGGGGTCTTGGTATCGTGGATATAATTTATTTAGGTATAACCCATTTTTTGGGTTCTCAAGGAGTTGTTCATCTAAACCAAATGCCCCTTTTCCAAAACAACATTTGATGAGATAAGGGACTCTCCATAGAGAGCCAAAATTTTCTCAACTAAGTTTATCATGGGATTGATCTTAAACAACGACTAAATAGGATTCATGACACAAGTAAGTTTGGATGTGATGATCGTAATGGGATTTAGAGTGTTTATTTGCTTATTCAATGTTCTGTAAATTAATGTGACAATATTAATTCTCTTGTTCCAAAGTGTCTAGTCTTTATTTCAACATGGAAGTGTATGGCAAAATATTGTATGTTAAATGCGAGAAAGGGATTTGAAACTCAATAGGTAAAACTTACTCCATGCCATGAACAAGGCTGAAAGGAGTGAAGATAATATCAACTTTAGCTAATGTTTGATAGGACCACAAGGCACAAAAGAGTGTGAGGTGCCAATTGGGATTATGCTTGTTAACTATCCATTGAAGTAATAATTTTTAGGACTTTATTTATTGCCTCAACTTGGCCATTTCCTTGAGGGTAAAAGGTGGATGAAAATTGGTGCTTAAATTTCAAATCGTAGGCAAGCTCCTCCCACACAACACCTTCAAAGTGAGAGTTGTGGTCGGAAACCAATTGTATTAGAACACCAAATCTAATTATGACATAATTAAAGAAAAAGTGTGTTGTTATGGTGGCGGTGTTGTTATATGTCAACATGGATTCGACCCATTTCGTGAAATAGTTGAAAAACACCATTTTGTGCTTATGGTTAGCTATCAACATAGTCTTACTCTCCATGAAGTCAATCACCCATTTGAAAAATTGACTTGTGGTGATGGTTGGGTATAAGGGGGCCAGAGGTTCCCTTGAATTTTGGGAAAATAACTGGCAATTTTAACAATGCTTCACTACCTCCATGCATTCATAAAATAAGGTAGGAAAAAAAATAATTGACACGAATGAATTTTTGGGTGGTAGCCATTCCTAAGAGGTGGAATCCACATGCACCGCTATGACATTTGTTTAAGGCTTGTTCAAACTCAAAAGTGAGACATTGTCATAGGATCATGTTTACTCCTCATTGATATAAAACATCACCAATTAGGGATTTAATGAGGACCTTAGTGGTGAATTCTATGATGAGCATCTGGAAAGAGATGAGGACTAAAATTTTGAGTGCATAAGTGTACAAGAATCCCCCCACACCAAGGATCATCCAAGGAT
The DNA here is from genome assembly GCA_001517045.1 of Pseudotsuga menziesii. Classification (NCBI taxonomy): domain Eukaryota; kingdom Viridiplantae; phylum Streptophyta; class Pinopsida; order Pinales; family Pinaceae; genus Pseudotsuga; species Pseudotsuga menziesii. The sequence goes on from LPNX010041672.1 coordinate 379,374, forward strand.
ATGGTGAGTAAGTGTTCATTGGGGGAATCATTATTAATAGGGGGATTTTTGAGCTGATAGGAAGGTATGAGATAAATTCAACCAAGGCCAAAGCCCTTTTACTCCTGAGAGTAGAAAACTCAAGGTAATATTCTTCAAGGATAGTGATCCATTGAGTTATTTTTATGTTGATAACACACCTACTAAGAATATATAACATCAGGTCCAAATTTGTGATGATTTCTATTTTACTCATCAAGATATAATGATGTGGCTTATGGACATAGAAAATTATGGCTAAGGAAAGCTTCTCATTATGTTACAAGATAATCAAGGTTTAGACAAGTTCTTACTAACATAGTAAATGGTATTTTCCACATGGTTGTCAACCTCTTGAATTAGGACTGTAACTACAACAAACAAATAGATGAGATGTAAAGGATAAAATCCTTCACAAATATAAAGGACTAATCAACAGATATTTTAGGGTGTTAAATGGGTCTTAATCTTGTTCGTTGTAGATGAAAGGAATATTAGAACATTAATATTAAGAATCTATGAATACAAGTAGCGTAGTCAGGGATGAAGTGAAATAATAAGTTCACCTTGCCTTGTAGGATTTGCAATTGGTGCAAAGTATTTGGGAGGAGGAGTTCAATGATTGCTTGAACTTTCAAAGGATCAATAATAATTCCTTGTTTGGAAATGAATCCTAAAAATATACTAATAGGGATTTATTACACAAACTTAAGTCGGTTCAGGTGAATGTTATATTTACAACACCTACTAAATACTTTGCAATTATTTTCTAGGTACTGTAATGATTTATTTAAATGAGTTGTGAGGTCATCGAAATATGATAAGATAATATCGATCATGTCATAGAGGTAGTATGCCACAGTGTGTTGAAAGGTGGCTCCAACATTCTTGATTCAGAAATGCATGACTCAATAGGTAAATGTTCATGTTGGGGGGAGGTGAAGGAAATTTTGTATTAGTCCTAAGGGTGAATTTGTATTTGGTTGTACGTCGAGAAACCATCCATGAAGGATATAATCACATGTCCGACGCATGCATTAATAATTTGGTCAATGGAAAATGTGGTGTAGTTGTCTTTGGGACATGCTTTATTAAGATTTAAAGAACTAGTACAAACATGAATGGTGACTTGATTATTAATGATCGAGACCAAAATGGATACCCATGTGGTATACGCAATTGGGTATATGAGAGATGCATCCCAAATTATCATTTTAAAATTTAATGGCTAGATCTTTGGAAGGATGAATACATAATTTATTTTGGTGTACAGGTTTAACATTGGGCCATGTATCAATGCAATGTCCCACAATGGTGGGGTTGAGTCCTATAATTTTGATGTAAGACCAAGTAAATAATCACAAAGTTATTGAAATAGATATTTATAGTATGCAACCTCCTTGGAGGTGCAAGAAGCGTTATGCAATATATTTTTAGTGACACTAGGTTTAACTGAATTATCCACTTTGATAGTGGGAGATATATTGACCAGATTCCCTTCCTCAAAGCCATTGAATGAAATAATCAAGTTCTTAAACCAAAAAACATGCCCTATATAAATAAAATATTTCAACTCAATGGAGTATTGGATTAAATATTTACTTGAGGTTGGGGAATCCTATGGGAGGGAATAAACCTGGTGGTGCATGTTGTCCCGCAAGCAATCAAGTTTGGTTAGAGATTCAAGGATTTATTCATCTCTTCAAAATGTATGGGTAGATATATTAGGATGGTCCAACACCATTGAGGATGATGAGGATGATGAAGGTGATGAAGAGATGGAACACCTAAGGATGAAATATAATAAATATACACAATTCCTTCACTTGGTTGTCATGTGGGGGAATATTTTCAATGATTGTGGCTAGAGGTTCTAAGTACCAAAGACTAAGTAGTTGTGGGGCCCTAGGGTTATTAGACTCTCCTAGAAAATTCGACCCCAGTGAGTCATTGTCAAGTCAGGAATTAGTATAAATAGAGAGTGAGCCTCTCTATTTATCACACACTCACTCACACTCAGTTGTAGCGCATAGTTGAGGAAGAAGAAGTTGCAGGGGCTAGAGAGAAAGAGGCTACTACTGTCGGGATATCATCTTACTATTTTTGGGGCTTTGATTTTGGTGCTGATTCTATCTCTAAGGAAGTTGCAGGGTTTTGTCCTTTATGGTTTCCCTGAGGAAAATATTTGTGTTTATTGTCTCATGTGTTTGATTGCCGTGCTTGTTATTCTCTCAGATAAGATCCTAAGTTAATTTTAGCTTAAATGATAAAAATATAACATGGTATTAGAGCTAACTTGAGAAGAAGACACTATGTAGCTGCGGAAACTAGGGCTTCCTACTTTTTGGATCTATCTCCACAGATTTTCGGAAAAAGAAGGTTGGGTTGACTCTCCTCCCCAAGGCGAATCTTTCTGTCGAAGTGGAATCTGATTCTAAGCATTTTCAAATTTTGACCCGACATTGCTGCCAAAAATTAGGGATTTCCACAAAAGTGGAATTTTTGAGTGATCCCAGGCTTGGATTGATCTCCTCCTCAAAATTGAAGTTTAGAGATCAATATCAAAGCTTTTGGTTGGACAGAACTCCGAGAAAGTCAAGCCCTAATCTGCTCCTGAACTAGCTCTACAGAAATTCAGCTCTAGATCCAGATCCGACATCTTAACCTCGTAAGATCTAAATATTTTGTATTTCCATTTTAGGTTCTCAGTTAATATGTCTCATCATACCAAGCTTGATGAAAAGCTTGAGGGAGCTGATAACTTTCAAGCCTGGAAGTATAGGATCTCTCTGGTCCTGGAAGAAAATGAGTTGGACTCCTACATCAATGAGGAGATTCCAGTTCCAGAGGGATATGAGGCTAAGGCCTTACACAAGAAGAAGTTGGTTATGGCTAAGAGGATTATTGCTGATTCAATCAAGGATCACATCATACCACAGGTGTCCTCCCTTAAGACACCTAAAGCTATGTTTGATGCCCTAACCAAACTGTTTGAAGGAAAGAACATAAATAGGAAGATGACCTTGAGGAACCAGTTGAAGAATGTGAAGATCCAGAATGTGGAGACCATACAATCATACTTCACAAGGGTCTCCCAGATCAAAGAACAACTTGAAGCAGTGGATGAAGAAGTGGAGAATGCAGAGATTGTAATGACCACCTTGAATGGTCTCCCTAGGACATGGGACTCTTTCATTCAAGGGATTTGTGCCAGAAAGAAGCTATTCAAGTTCAGTAGACTATGGGAAGAATGCTCTCAAGAAGAAGCTCGAATAGCAGCTTGAGAAGAAAATATGGGAAGTGAAGATCAAGCTCTCACAGTACAATCCAAGAAAACCAGAACTAACCACCACATAGGTAAGCAGTCTCACCAAAAGAGTAACTTTAGAAAGCCTAGAGATATGTCTAAGTACATTTTCTATACATGTGGTGAAAGAGGGAAATTTGCTAGAGATTGTCCTAGAAACAAAAGTAGCTCTCACAAGAAGAAGGGAAACAAGAGAAGGCATCATGCTCATGCTGCAGAGGATGATGAAATTTCCAGAAAGAGAACCAGACAAGACGATGATGATTCTTCAAGTGATGAAGAATATGTTCTGATTTCCGCTCTCATGGGAACTATCACACATGGTAGCAATGATTGGCTTATAGACAATGGTGCTTCCAAACATATGACAGGATCCAAGGAATCCTTTGTGAAACTATCTGAACATGAATCACCTCACAAGGTGAAACTTGGAGATGACTACCAGTATCCAATAAAAGGTAGTGGTGAATCCTCATATAAGCTAGACTCTGGAAAGTCTATCAAGATGAAAGACGTATTGTTTGTACCTGGACTAAAGAAGAACCTCATCTCCATATCTGCATTGGATGCAAAAGGAATGAGGGTTGCATTTGTAGATAGCCAAGTCATCATGTGGCGAAAGGGAAAGTCTATTGATGATGCAGTAGTGATTGGGGAACAAGAAGGAGGACTATACAAATTGAAGGTCCAACCAGAACAAGATTTGGTTCATGACTCAGTATAACTAAATGAGATTTGGCATAGAAGGCTTGCACATGTGCATTATAGAGCACTACCACTTGCAAGCAAAGCTGTTGAAGGTCTCCCAGAAATGTAGACAAAACATGAAGGTGTATGCAAAGGATGTGCGAAAGGGAAGAACAAAAAGAAGACATTTCCAAGTAGCGAGAGAAAGACAAAAGGAATCTTGGAAATCGTCCACTCCGATGTATATAGTCCAATGTCATCTAGTTCTTTAAGCGGGTATGTATACTTTTATTGATGATTTTTCTAGAAAGACATGGATATACTTTATGAAGAACAAATATGAAGTATTTAGTAAGTTGAAGGAATACAAAGCCTTGATTGAGAACCACACTGAAAAGAAGATCAAGACCTTTCGATCAGATAATGGCGGAGAATTCACATCAAATGAATTCAAAGAGCTATGCAAAGACTTAGGGATTAAGTGGGAGTTATCCACTCCATGTAATCCACAACAGAATGGGATTGCAGAAAGAAATAATAGAATGATCATGGAAGCAGCAAGGGACATGCTTCATGATCAAGATCTTCCCATGCATCTATGGGCAGAAGCTGCCAGAATAGCGGTATATGTACAGAACCATACTCCATATAGAGTACTCAAGAACAAGACACCTAAAGAAGTCTTCTCCGGCAAGAAACCAGAAGTCAACCATCTCAGAATATTCGACTGTCCTGTATACATACATATTTTGAAAGAAAAGAGGATGAAGTTAGATCCTTCAGGAAAGACGGGTATATTTGTAGGATACTCTGAAAGCTCGAAGGCTTATAGAATATACTTCCCAGGATTCAAGAAGATCGACATCAGTAGAGATGTAACATTTGACGAAGATTCAGCTTACATCAAATCTAGGAAGAAAATGGCTGAAGAACCTGAAGAAACAGAAGCACCCAGAATTCATAATACAACCGTGAATGAAGAAATTCAAGAAGAGGATCGAGAATTAGTAGAACCTCAAGAACCTGTGGATCTACCTCAGGAGAAGAATCCTCACAAGAGGAAACCTGATTGGGTACGTGAAATTATCCAAGGTGTAGAAAGATATGGAGCTTTAGAAGAAACACACAGAGGAAGGAAGAGAACTAGGTCCTGCTCCAGTTATGTAGCCCTTCTATGTGACATTATTGGTAAAGAACCTTCCAACTATGAAGAATCATCATAAAGAAAAGAATGGAAGGATGCTATGATTGAAGAGTATCAATTGATCATGAAGAATGATGTTTGGGATGTTGTCCCAAGACCAGAAGGGAAGTCCATTGTAACTTCCAAATGGATCTACAAGATCAAGCATGCTGTAGATGGAAGCATAGAGAAATATATAGCAAGATTCGTGGCTCGTGGCTTCTCCCAGAAATAAGGAATAGACTACGAAGAAACCTTTGCACATGTAGCCAGATACACTTCCATCAAATCAGTACTTTCTCTGGCTGCAGTGATGAAATGGAAGATACACCAAATGGATGTCAAGACTGCTTTCTTGAATGGTGTAGTAGAAGAGGAAGTGTATGTGGAGCAACCACTCGGTTTTGAGACACATGATAGGGAGTCTCATGTGTGTAGATTGAATAAAGCCCTGTACGGTTTGAAACAGGCACCCAGGACATGGTACGACATAATTGATGGCTTTCTATCCAGTTTGAGCTTTACCAAAAGTAAAGCAGATTCCAACCTTTACTACAAGGTTTAAAAAGGTAACCCAATGATACTCCTACTGTATGTGGATGATCTGTTTGTAATAGGTATGGATGGGTTGATTGCTGATACAAAGAAGAAGCTTGCTGCTGAATTTTAAATGAAAGACTTGGGTATGATGCACTATTTTCTAGGCATGGAGGTGTGGCAGAATGCGGATGGAATCTTCCTCAGACAAGGGAAGTATGCAGCAGAGATCCTGAAGAGGTTTGGGATGATGGACTACAAGGCCATAAACCACACCTATGGCATCGAACCTGAAGCTATTGAGTGATGATTCATTAGAAGCGGTTGATGCTATGATGCATCGTCAAATGATTGGGTCCTTGATGTACCTGGTGAACACGAGACCAGATATTTGCTTTGCTGTGAACATGTTGAGCCAGTTCCTGACAGATCCGAGACATGTTCACTTGATTGCTGCAAAGCATATTCTGAGGTACCTGAAGGGTACAGTTGATTATGGGCTCAAGTATGAGGTGAATCAGAAGTTTAACTCGGAGGGTTATGTTGATTCAGATTGGGCAGGTAGTGCCATCGATAGGAAGAGCACTTCAGGATGCTGCTTCAGTATGGGATCAAGTGTGATCTCTTGGTTTAGTAGGAAGCAATACTTTGTGGCACTAAGTGCAGCTGAAGCAGAGTATGTCGTAGCTTGTTCAGCTAGTTGCGAGGCAGTGTGGCTGAGAAAGCTATTGTGTGATTTATTTGAAATCCAGTTGGATGCTACTTGTATATATTGCGACAACTAGAGTTGTGTGAAGTTGTCGAAGAACCCAGTGTTCCATGACAAGTCGAAGCATATCAAGATCAAGTATCACTATATCAGGGATATGGTTCAGAGAGGAGCAGTGAAGCTCCAGTATGTTGTGACAGATGAACATATAGATGATGTGTTGATGAAGCCATTGGCCAAAGTGAAGTTTGAGTACTTCAGGGAGAATCTTGGTGTTCTCCAGATTGAGGTTCCCTCCAAGGGGAAATTATGAGACCTAGGGCCATTCTGACATGGTGAGAGGATTAGGTTCCTTCCATGGTCAGATGTAAGGGCTGATCCATTCTGTCATGGTGAGAGGATTGGTTCCTTCCATGTCAGATGTGAGTGCTGAGCCATTCTGATGTGACTGTAGGATTGGTTCCTACATGATTAGATACAAGTTCTAAATGCCATTCTTGGAATGGACGTACCTGGTCAGTTACCAGGATACTCAGCTTGGTGCTGAGATGCCATTATCTGGGAGAATGGAGGCACTTGGTCAGTTACCAGGAATCCTCAGTCTGGGACTGAGAGCCATTCTGGTGTTATGTGTTTACACATGGTAAGATATAAGTGCAGTGCCCTTCCGATGCAGTGTGTTCGCACATGGTCGGATGTAAGTGCAGAGCCCTTCCGATGCGGTGTGTTCACACATGGTCAGATGTAAGTGCAGATCCCTTCGGATGTAGTGTGTTCACACATGGTCAGATGTAAGTGCAGAGCCCTTCCGATGCTGTGTGTTCACACATGGTCGGATATAAGGGCTGAGCCATTCTGGCGTGATGTGTTTACACATGGTCAGATGTGAGTGTTAGGCCTTTCTGACAAGATGAGATCAGATGTGAGTGTTGGGCATGCCTTTCTAACAAGATGAGGTTAGATGTAAGAGATGGGTGGGCCATTCTGAATTAGGGTCAGATGTAAGCACTAAAGAAGACCTACATGAAGGCTAGGCCTACAACCAACATGAAAAAGGGCTAGCTCTGTAGAACTTCTTGTGACGAGAAGAATCAAAAGATATCACCATTCTAAGATAGCACCGATGATGATGATCCAGATCAAGTGGTGATCTATATGTGATGATGATCCAGACTTGATGATGATCTAGATCAAGTGACGATCTAGATTTGATGATGATACAGTGATGATGATCCAACAGTGATGATGATCCAGACTTGATGATGATCTAGATCTAGTGATGACGCAGATCCCGTGATGAAGAAGAATTGAAGATGAAGAAGACTTGAGGATGAATATGACTTGAAGATGAAGAATACTTGAGGATGAAGAAGAATTTAAGATGAAGATGACTTGAAGATGAAGAAGAATTGAAGATGAAGACAACTTGAAGATGAATATGACGAGATGATCCAGCCGATACAGAGAAGAAGACCAGTGCTGAAAATTGTGTCGAAAGAGTACCTTCCTAGTTAAGAGGGAGTGTTGATGTATTTGTAACTTCAGAATGTATTCACTTGTATATTCACTTGTATATCTCATGTATTGTACCCCGATGTTTATTCCGGGAAGTATCTGTAATGTAATTGAGTCATGTCATGTCCCAATGTTCCTATCGGGAGGTTCTATAATGTAAACAAGTCATGTCAAGTCATTGTGGGTAACCCTCCTATTGTTCAAGGGTTAAAGTCCCTGCAGTTACGGGGCCCTAGGGTTATTAGACTCTCCTAGAGAAGTTGTCCCTAGTGAGTCATTGCCAAGTTGAGAATTAGTATAAATAGAGAGTGAGCCTCTCTATTTATCACACACTCACTCACACTCAGTTGTAGCGCATAGCTGAGGAAGAAGAAGTTGCTGGGGCTAGAGAGAAAGAGTCTATTGCTGTCGAGATATCATCTTACTATTTTTTGGGCTTTGCTTTTGGTGCTGATTCTATCTCTGAGGAAGTTGTGGTGTTTTCTCCTTTATGGTTTCCCTGAGGAAAATCTTTGTGTTCATTGTCTCATGTGTTTGATTGCTATGCTTGTTATTCTCTCAGATAAGATCCTAAGTTAATGCTAGCTTAAATGATAAAAATCTAACAAATAAAGGCCATATATGCCACATAATGCAAACAGATGGTTGGTATGCAATGCCTTAATGCATTGTGTAGTAGTGTTGGGAAGAGTAATATCAATTATGGTGGTATTTAAATTGGTATTCTCCTCTTGAATGTGGAAATAACTATTCAAAATATGCAATTTTAGACACTAATGGGTGGTGTGACCAAGGATATCAAAAATGGTACAAGGTGTAAGATCCTTGGGTTCCATAGAGATGGTGCCAATGACCATGTATAAGGTAGACTGAACTACCATGTTCTTGTTTTTTTTTATCTTATCTTTCTTTTGGGAATAGGTTGTGTGTAAGTATTGACTTCCTTATTAACTATGTGCGGTGGGGCATTAGAAGTACCAAGCAGTTGAACAAAAGTTAGAACCACTTGAGGATTAGGTTGGGGGTTTGATGGTATAAGGTACCAAACAAGAAGTCCTAAAGTAAGCCTTGGAAGGTTAAGAGTATCCAACTTAAGGGTTCCAATGCTCCTTGGTGGAAAAAATAGGAAAGGTACTTGATGGAAAGGCATTATTGCCCACATATGTCATGTCCTACCATAAGGGTAGGATGTGGTGAAATATATTGTTGAGTACAAGTGTTTTAAAAAGTAATATGGCATAAATTTGAAACATACTCTTAGGTGGAAAGAGGGAGAAATCCTAAAAAGTTTCCAAGTAAAGAGGTGTCTTCAAATATTCCAAACCCAACTCTAGTGAATGAAGGCATGTAAAGGTTTCCCTTCACCATAGAAAAAACATTCTCTATATTAGAAGCATACTTGGGATCATGGTTTGTACTTGATCAAGTGTAATGATATTCTTGTTATGAAATGAAATCATAAGTTGAAACATAATGGAAGCAACTACTTTCATAACATACATTAAACTATGTCCAAACAAGATGTTATAGTCTAAATGACCAACTACAACTTCAATATCTATAGGGATAGTTTTAGCATTGAGTTCTATGTGACATCGTGGAGGATGCCTTGTGGTTGAGAAGATCGACCATTGTATGCACATAACATCATAAGGGATGGGGTTAATTTAGGGAGAATTACCTTCTTCGAAATATGCATCAACATGAAACAAGTGGAGGCTCCTTCATCAATAATACATTAATTGATAATCAAATTATTGATGGTGACATGAAATTGAAAGGATACCAATGAAGGAATTTGGGTTTCAAATCTATAAAAATAAAAAGTGATGAGACTAGGATCAAAAGGGTCAAATGTACCTAATGTAAACCTAAGGGACTTAAATTGCATATGACAATTTTGTAGAACTTCCAAGTTAGACATGGTGGTAGGGAATTGGGCCAAGTCATCCACAATGTTATAGTTGTAAGTATCTATAGCATTGGGGCTATGGGTTATGCGACACAAGGGGATATTAGATAGTTTTTTAGTAGGGTCAATATTATGCCATGAGAGGTGTAGGGTTCCTTCTATCAAGGTGAATATTTATCCCTATTGAAATTGTATTATTCAACTAGTATACCATATTGATTATGTCAAGTTTGAGGAATGACATCAACAGAGGTCATGAAGATATTCTGGAAAGAATGGTCACTAGGATTGGATGACATAGACAATGCCTTAAGTGAGGCATCATTGGAAGTGTTGTGACTTACCCTTATGGTGGAAAGAGGTTTTGCAATACCATCAATTGCATCATGGAAGGATGAATGGGTGGAGTATCATTCTAACCTCGAGGGGTGTTAGTAGTCTCTTGCTTGTTCGCCTCGTGCTACAACTAACAGGTTCTAGAAAGGTGTGGAAAATGATGAGTATAATTTCTATAATTTTTGAAAAAGGAACATGGATGGTTATTTCATAATTGTGGGTTATTTCCCTCTTTGGAGTGCTTACTATGATCTTAATTTGTAAGGTTAGGATTTTTTCTAGCGTTGTTGAGGGAATAGTTGGTTGGCCTCCACCTTCTTGGTTTTTATTGTTTCCTTTATTATTCCTCTTGTTTTTCATCTTGTTGGGATTATGTTGCACATTTTATTGTTGGGTATAGGTTGGTTGGGCATGTTTTGATGAGCATAAACCCGCCCTTATGGAAAAGGGGGAGGTTAATGATGTTGTATGATTGGAGGTTAAAAAATGGGTAGTAAGGATTATGGGTTGGTGAAGCCGTATTTGTGATATCTAATCACTACCATAGATAGTGTCACTACACGTAGGGCCATGGACATGGGGATCATTAAGTGGAACTAAGTAAGAGGTACTCATGGCTACATGCAAGGATGAGCGTGAAGGATCACGTGGGTAGTAGGGCATATGTAGTTTCCCAATATTAGAATGCTCAACATGAGGGGTATTACCATATGGATTATTTCCCATGGAGGTGGGAATTTGGTTTGGGTTAGAGGTAGATGCGACTACACCAATCACACTACCGTAGAATGAGATGCCCTTAAATGATGTTGTTGTGGGGATTCACTACACGGTGCATCTGGGAAGATAGATTACACATTTCTATATTAAGCATATGTCAAATCATATTGTCGAGCCTTTAAAATGACTTGATCTTCCATTTGTGTTTGCTCGGAAGCGACATCCTTATCTATGGAGGGTAATACAGATTTCAAGAACTAATCTAGAAATATCCATTAATCTAGTTTGATCTTGTAGAGGCTTCTTCATGTTTTCCATTCATGCATGTGATCTATGCTATGGGTAGTCGTGTTCTAACAACATGACGAAGTAATTTCTACTCCTTCATCATATCAAATACGTAACTAAAAAAAGATGAGAAAAGTGGAATGTAATGACACAAAGTTGGGATGTATTATGGAGGGTTGTTCAATGCATCACTTTGTTGTTGCTCTTACGATGGTTGCTAGGAGAACCATAGATGAAACAACATGATATGCTTGGGGGGTCCTCTCCTACTTTACCTTGAAACCCAATAGGTATGTATGAGGGTAACTTGGTGGAATCAAAGGTCATGCAGGATCATGTTTGATAAGATCCTTGGTTAGTCTAGAAAAGTTGGGTAGTTTTAGAATAGTCATAAAGGGGAGGCTCGATGTTAGAATTGTGGTCACATAGTTTGTCACGTTCACATTTAGGTTGACGTTTAGCTTATATTTATTGTTATGAGAAGAGTTGGAGGGAGTAATTCTAAACATGTTTCCTGCTAGGTTGCTAAAGGGAGTATTTAATCTTAGGTGAAGGTGTTCATTGGAGCTGCGAGAAGCCTAAATTGATGATCCATGTAGCCGGGTTTTCACCCTAGCTATGTGCAAAAGAACCTCCCTTCCGTCAATGAGACAGAAGGGTAGAGTTCAATGGAAAAGAGCTAGCTGCAAATAAAATATTAGTAACACAATAAACAATAAGAAGAAACAACTAAACTAAATAAGCAAAAACGTGCCAAGTATACCTTTTGTTTTTCTTGAAAATGGGCCACTATGCCCTAACTTGGAATGGGACCGCCTCTCCACAGGCTTGATAGTATAGAGGGTGCCTCAACGTAAAGGATGGGGAGATGGTGAGGCAATGGAATGGTCGAAAAAATGATGTGAGTATTTTGAGAATGATGGCTTCTCAACGTACTCATGAAAATAGAATAATGGCAGAAGGAATAAGTGAATCTTGTGATGGAGACCTCCACACTATTTTATAGTTTTTTCTTGTCCTTTTCTCTCTTTTAGGGTTTTGTACCCTATTTAGGGTTTTAAGCCATATTTAGGGTTTTAAGCCCCATTTTATGTTTTTAGCTCTTTTTGGGGGTTTTAGCCCCTTTGTGAGCTTTTTAGCTCCTTTGTAAGCTTTTTAGCCCATTTTTTTTGGTTTTTAAGGCCCTTTTTGATATTTTTGAGCTTTTTGAAATAGAATAAGGTTAAACCATAGTTGTGGAGGTCAAAAATGAGGGAAAAAGGTAGGAAAAAGACATATGTATGTGGTTTAGGCCATGCAGAGCTAGTTGAGCAATTTTTTGCATTAACATATTGCCCCCTGATGCGTGAGGGCATGAGCTCATCGTATGGCCGATAAACATCATAGGATCATTGGGATTGAGGAGAGACCTATGAAGAAGCGGCCCTTCCTCGTTTGAGACTCGGTGGATTTTGGTTTTTGTATTAATATGGGTTCCCAACAATGGGTGAGATACAAAGAATATGTGACATGTATATGGACGAGGCGGGCATACCCATGCTCATGACAATGTCAAAAGAAAAAACAACGGGATCAAGGCTCGAGAATATGGGAGCCGATCAATACGTATACAACTGATGTTACATAATGGTGGCCTTAATGAGAGGCTGAATACAATGCTGATATGAAGAACTTATACATAGGAACCATGGCATTCTCATGGAATGCAATATCTGCACAATTGATGCTCTGCTAGATCTGGAAGTTTACATAACTGTAGGGACTCACCGATGGAGAGTCAGAGTCTCAGTGGTGCAATATGCCACATCAACCATGAAGCTATACAAAAGCATTGCTCTGGGGGATTCTGAACACTGTTTCCAACACAACCCGACAACCACAAGGGGCATGAAACTGTCTGGGTCCCTTAATAGACTCACCAATATGCTAGAGTTGGGTGGCAACCGGGGTCTTTGACCAAATATTGCATGGATTAATACCCTGTACGAATCTCAACAGTGCGATGATCCAGCTGAAGTTGAGCACGTGAGACACAACCATCCCGAGAGGCACTAATGACTCCTCCCAAGTGGTCCAAGGAACTCATCAATAAGGTGAATGAAAACAAGATACAAGGACCTCTGGGTCTATCCTCTGGAATATATGTGTTGCTGTCGATAGAGGGAGACCTGCAACTAATCAAGGAAATACTATTTCCTTAACTAGAAGGACAAGGGGGATAGTCAAAGATGTGGGACAATCTGGGGAACGGAACATTGAATGGGGGAACAGGGGCAGAGGAGCATGGGGGACTCAAACTTCCTTTGTTCAGAGTATGACGACAGGGATGACCTCGCAACAAATGAAACTAAGTCATGGGATAGGGATCATAGCTGTAATACCGGGGATGTAATTGCAAATCGGGAATACTGAGGAAGGTAATTGGTATATGAATACTCAGGGGATCCAAGGAAGACTCATCGCAGACTATGAACAAAGGTCACCCATTTGGGGGAAGCTGCCAAACTATAATATAAGGTGGCATCGAAAGACACCTTTATGACACAATCTCATGGATTTTTAGCTAGCTTGAGCAAGTAAATGCTCGATGGTGTTTTAATTTTTTGAGAGTATAAAAACAGGAAGAAGAGTTCAATGTGATCTCTTTTTTGTATATAGTCTCCTGAGTTTGAAAAAGGATAAAAGTATGCGCAGGAGAGCTCTCCCAACCTTTGGAGAAGGAAGACTTCTTTACCATTTGTAGTCCAATGAGGTTGGAAAAGGTTAAACTCACACTGACAGGACGATCATTCAAATACTTTTACGAGCATGAACGAAACCAAGTGTGCTCGACAATATTTTCTTGGTGAGAAGGCTGGAAAAGAGCTTAAAGACAACCCATGATGAGCTTTTTCATAGAGTTCAGTCCCAATGCTCGAGAAAGCATAAAAGGATGCAAAGGGAAACGTTCCTGGCCTGAGTGCGCCAAGGTGGTAATTTTCTTATAATAGTCTACATAGTCCTAAAAAGAAGGTAAATGAGGCTACATAGATGCCCTTTCAAATACTTTAATGAGCGTGAAAGGAAGCAAGTGTGCTCGACGATCTTTTCATTCTTTTAAGAGTTAGAAAAGAGCTTAACATAAACTCCATAATGGGCAATCAAGAAAGGGGAAGTGTTCGAAATATGGAAAGTGGTTATGTAACGGACATGATTGATGGGCATAAAATGTAGAACACTAATGGGGCCCCCTTGCAGGATGATGGATGGTGGTCAAAAAAGGGTAATTGCGCACTATGAATGGAGCGACTGGCTCATGAATGTATGTAAGGGGAGATTCACGTGATGGCACGTAAACCGAGGTGGCTCCCAAGAATGGCCTGGAAACGCCTTGAGAAAAAATGATATAAGGGTCCCATCAATAGTTAGAGGGCGGAAAATCAAACTTGGTGGTGCGAACGACGTCTCAAAAGGACTCCGGATGTCTTTGTGGTGCACGAAAGAAAGACCCAATGAGGCCTATAAATAGGGGGGGGACCATATGACATGTGTCATTGTTACTTTTCAGTGTTGAGTTGGAGTGGAGGACCCCAGAGCTCCTTTGCGAATTTCTTTCATTTCGACCGATGATTTTCAGATTCGTCACTTGCAGGTAAGAGTACTCATCAAAACCATCCTATTCACTGGTTTATTTTGGTATGTAGCTCATCCAGGTGCCCCAACCAAACTGAAAGGGTTCATGAGGGCCAGGTTGCGCTTTTTGAGGGAAAAGCTGTGACATGGGTCGCACTTAATGGCCAGACAGTCGTGACCCAGTCACACATGTCGAAGAGAAACGTGCGACCTGGGTTGCACCTGTTCGGCCAAAATGTGCGACTAGGTCGCACTTGTTCAACGAAAAGTCGCAACTTGGGTCGCTCAGTTTGGCTAAATAAGCGCGACTTCATCCTTGGATGAGTTTTTTCTATGAGGTTGTGTTAGATAGGGATTTGGTTGCTATGCAATATGGCTCGACATGTGTGGAGAGAGCAGGATATTAGGACCTTGTGGAGGTAGTTCATGCGGAATGCAGGAGTGCGGGATACAGACGGATGTTGAAACTGCTACTAGAGATAGTGGTGGGATTTTGGGATACTGATGCAGAGTGCTTCATTATCCAGGGGGCAACTGAATATCACGCTCTAGGATGTTTAATTCCTGACTGGAATCTCGATGTTGGGAGTGATCGGTGACACTATGCTGAATGCCAAGTCCCCACCTGTCAATCTGATGCAAGGGAGGAAACATGACCCAACATCCCGAGCTTATTTATCAATCTCAGCACCATTCATTAGTAAGAAATTCATGGGTAAATAAAAGCTTATGTGTGCAGATCATTCTCAATAAACACAATGGAATTACACACTATCCACACACCATTTCATCATGCATCTTGCATATAAACAACAGTCATTAATTAAAACATTGCAGAGCACAGAACTAACCTAACACAAACCACAAAGAATGCTTATCTTGAAATGCAGTGCAGAATCATGCTGAATATAAACACAATGGAATAAACATAATAACACACATGCAGAGGGGAGTACACCAGCCTATTTCCTTCCAGGCATAAGAATGAAACAACCATACAATAATAAATCCCATTCTCATGCTATGCATAGGCTTCATGTCAACTAGCTTAAGATAATCATATCATTCAATTAACATGAGTAATTAAACATGCAGAACATAACACAAAATGATCATAATTTAAACCACAGAGAATTCTTATCTTTAAGATGACATTGTCCAACAACTAGCTATGTGAGAGCAAAATTCCACTCAACCATAGATCTCTGTCCAACCTATATTCTTTCAGCTGAGAGATCACCCCTAACTGGGATTTGTATCCACTAAGGAGGAACTAAATAGGCTCACTCACATCCATGGTTTCACTCAACTAGTCATGCTAAGCCAACACATAGTTGGGTTTATTAAGCATGCAATAACAAAGGATGATGATGCTAAGCCAGTGAGCTCAACCACGGAGCTACAAACATTTCAAGCTAAATTCAAGAAATCCAATCCTCTGTTCTAACATTCACACTTGGATTTATCACAATACTGCCATCAAATAACTCAATCCCGTCACTGGATTTCTGGGCTATAAAAACTGGGTTTTCTAATGGATTTCGAGGTATATAATACTCTCAATTTCACCCCAAGGTTCATATCTATGGATCCCCCATTGGATTTCATTGTCAAATACCAATTTTGGGCGTTTTTGGCTCTTCAAAAGATGGGTTCTTGCAAAGTTGCGATTTTTTTGGTTTTCTTCTCACCGTTGGGCACGTGTAATGGATGGAAGCTAAAAATGCCACCTTCCACAATGTAATGGGAATGACTAACATAGCCCATACCCTTCCAGGAAACCTATGGTTCAATCCCACAACCCCCTCACCACTCCCTAGTGGATACACATGGCCCCTTCTCATTAGTTGCTTCCATAGCTAGTTTTGGTATTTTATTGCATGATGTTTATTTACATCATTTTTACAATGTTCCATGGCTTAATAGCACATGGGTAACATAATATCTAATACCTTCCTTTTAACTAAAAAATCTGAGCATCCACTAACGGGGCCTTGGCCTTGAGCTCCACTCTAGGAAAAAATACATAACATGTATACAATATTTACATTAAAAGTTAATATATCCTAAGGGTCAAAATGGGGTATTACATTGAAGCTCTCACATGGGGAGACATTGGATGATCTCTGCGAGAGGCACTGCTATGCCTCTTCTACTGTGCGTGGGTCGTATATTTTGATATGCGACATTGAGAGTCTCTCGACTCGGGCGGTTGCAGCGATGGTGCTGTGGATCTTGGGGTCGTCTGGGACCCACAAGCTCTCTGGGGGGCAGCTCCAAATTATGGAGCGCGTGATGGTGGGCACCTACTATGGGTGGGCCCAGATGTACTTGACCGTGGTTCGGCGTGCACTGAACCGTGCTAGGATTGTGGGAGGGGACTTCTGTTTCCCCTCGTTTTTGCGTTCTTTCTTCGTCGAGAGGCTGTCGACTCTTCGACCACACTTGGAAGTGCGGGATGGTGGGCCTCAAGAGCTGCAGATGCAGAGATGGAGTGAGATACTGGTTCATGAGGGAGGCAGCTTAGTGGGCCATTTCTTTACTCAGGAGCTGCTCGCATAGTGGAGGTAGCTGCTAGTCCTCATTGAGGACTACCCATACGCAGGCATGGACTATAGGGGAGATCCAGTGACGCCTCGACCTCTAGGACAGGCCTAGGGACCAGATGGTACGTATACATGATGTTTTATGTGATTAAATTCATATATAGTACACTAGCTTAGTGGTATCTAGTTTATGTTTATGATAGATACTAATGATGTACCGTGTATATGTGCAAATGTTGGACCGCGAGTTCCCGCGGGTTACGAGTGACGGAGGGGGAGGGTGGAGGGGGTGGATCCACCTGCTCCTGGGCCCTGAATTACCTTGCAGTTGCTCCATCGTGATATTGAGAATTTGCTAGATGGTGTTACCGATGATGGCTGGCAACATTTGGACGATGATCTGATTACTACTTGTTAGTGCGCTCCTCCCGAGTGGATCCCCTTGATGAGGAGGATCACAGTCGCGACATAGTATGTTCAAGCGACGACCCAGGGGGACGCACCACTGGAGGAAGAGGACAGCTCTAGTGAGGAGGAGGAGATAGAGTCAGAGGACTAGGATGAGGATTCTAATTCTTATTAGCAGCTAGTGGAGCTGCCCCCTGTGTGGTGGTGCACTAGGATTTTTTGCATTGCTATGTATATTCAGCTGAGAAAGCTTGTGGAGCTTCTCATTTTGTACTGAACGCTTATGACATGATATATATATATATATATTTGTATGCACGTGGATGCACTTTTTGTTTTTTTTATCCGAGTCTTTTTATGATGAAAATGCCTAGATGATATATATTATATACAGATGCATGATTATATGATGCATGATGCAATTGTTTATTTCCTATATGTGATGATGAATGTGCCACTCTAGGACGTCATTAGCCATTTGATCTGCTACACTATTGAGGTTTCTGGGAACATGTGTGAATGTAATGGATTCAAAAATTCTAACCAACTGTTTAGTGCAGAGGAAATTTCTAAAGAGGCAAGGATCGCGTACTCGGTAGCAGTTGTTTAACTGGGAGACAAGCAATTGGGAGTCTAAGAAGACATCAAGGTGACAAATACCCATTTGGAGGGAATCGACCAAGAGACCAATGACACCGTCGTACTCATCCTGGTTGTTGGTAGCAATGCCAACACACATTTCGTCGATGTGGATCAACTCATGTAACGGGGAAGAGATAACCCACAGAGCCGAGGCGAGATTAGGGAACCATCTACTTGCTCCATAAATGAATCCAATGTAGCGATGTAAGGTAGGAGCCATATGGAGAAATCAAGGAAACAAAGTGTAAGACTCATGTCAAAAAATGGTGTAAAACAACAAAAAGAAAAAATATACTACAAGTGATTCATGCCAGAGACATCAGGCATAGAACCTCTTGAGGTAGATCCCATTACAGGGATTCTTCAGGAGGCGACCATCCGTGTCGGCAAGAATATATTCCCTCTTACCGAGACAGTGGTGAACGACCTATGGGCCATACCACATTGATTTGAACTTCCCTTTTCCTAGTTTATTGTTAGCTTGGTCATAAACACAGACCAGATTGCCTTCGCTAAAGGTGAGAGGGTGGACATGGGAGTCAAAAAGTGACTTCGACCAAGTTTTAGCTGCTTCAATCGCTTGGAGGGTAGCACAGAGAATATTTTGGGCAGTAGTCAAACCTGAGAGGTGACCACTGCAAGCTCC
This sequence comes from Pseudotsuga menziesii, assembly GCA_001517045.1. Lineage (NCBI taxonomy): Eukaryota > Viridiplantae > Streptophyta > Pinopsida > Pinales > Pinaceae > Pseudotsuga > Pseudotsuga menziesii. Next base: position 398,440 of record LPNX010041672.1, read on the forward strand.
ATTATGACAGTCATTAAGGACTTTCTTGGCCTCATCGTGGGTGGGGCAACGACGTAATATGGTATCAACACCCTGACGGTACAAAAAATCTTTGACGAGGAGATGACGAGCAACTTGGTGTCGTATGCACTGTCTAATCTTTGCAGATCATGTTCACCCCAAATTTATGGGTGTGTAGGTACAAGAGGATGTCCCCATACCATGGGTCTTCCGTGGAAATGAAAAATAAAAATTCGCCAGTAAGGTTAACCGCGATCGGTGGTGATGCGGACAATGGAGGAAGGTCTATCATGAGTGCTACTAACACTAAAGCCTTGGTGCTTTTAGGTGCAACAAACTCCAAGTTGAACTTCTGAATAATGTGTTTCCACCTTTCACACACCTAGGTTACGTGGCAGAAATGATCAATCCACTCGGTGTGTCCTTGGGGGCAAGTCTCGAATCAAGGCTGTCACCTTGTTCTTGACTCCTCCGTTCAAGCTAACTCCTAACGAAGCCAAGGAGGGTAGACCCTATTGAATTAATAAGGCTAATTACTTAGTGTGATGGTGTTATAATGATTATGTTGTTTAGGAGTTTTGAAGTTAAACTATGAAAGTAAAAGATAACAAGATGCAAGATTTAAAGCATATAAGCATAGTAATGACACTCAATATAGATATATAATTGAAAGAAATATCAAATAAATTACCAGTGCCTTAAATGGAGTTAATAGAGAAAACAATGTTCTTGCATGCACTTAAATGAATGTTTTGCAAATGTCTCTTGGTAGATTTTAAATTAGTGTGGAATGTGAATGAATTAAATTAGGTGAAAAGGGGACTCCAGATATACTCGAGGGGTACTTGAAGTATGTCCAAAAGTGAACTTTCACGGCTACCCGTAAGGTGTTTGTGGGTTGGAATAGAGTCTCGAATACTGTTTTTCATAACGCACCCATCAGGGTGTGACAGAGATCGGCGCCTCGAGGTCACTTTCCAGTGGTTCCCACTCCTTTGGGTATTTTTCCACCGCTTACAGTTCGTTTGAGGCGTTGGATTTTCGCCTGATGGTTTGTCAATTTAGGAGGTGAGGACTAATTAATCTAGTCACTCAAGTGATTTTTATGCATCTTAACTGATCAGACAAACCGCAGCCAAGTACAGAGCATACACACCGGAGTCTTCGTTATTTTTAGTAAATTTTAGAAGAGGCGTTCTTATTAAAAAGAAAACCCTCTAGGAACCTCTTTTGGTCCAAGTGGACCTCAATTGGGGAATCAAGGAGGGGTTGATTTTATTATGATTATCAAACAATAAATAAAAAAAGGAATCAGAGATACACAACATCGGTTTTCTAATTAGTCCTACCACGCATCTCTTTCCCCTTGCGGGTCAATCGAAAAGTCGTGGGTAAGTAGTATGATTACTTTTGAATTGAAAATAAGGAATAATGCAAAATATTATCAAAGTATACAATCCTACATGTCAATACTAATCTAGAATAGAAAAAAGGGAAAAATGCAAAAAAGTGAAACGAATGCGGATCCCCCCTAGGGGGATGGGGAGTGGGCTCGAAAGAGCCTACTCAAAAAAAAAATTTCCTTTATTATTATTGGTTACAATATCAGCAAACTGAAATATCAGAAACCTCTTGGTCCTTCTACAGGATGAAACCAAGATCTTACAACTTTCCAAAATTTTAAAATTTCAGTCAAAGGGGAGACCCCTGGGGGGATTTGAATGCTCCTGAGGCCACTTTCAAACATCAGCTCTCTTATTTTCTGTTACACCTGCTAAAAACCAGAAAGCATGTTAGAATAAAATATTCCCAAAATCACTTTAAGAGTACCTTTGGGTCAGCCTACCTTAACTCAAAAAAGACTAAGTTAACACTAGCTAAATAGGTGAAAAAGGAACCAAGGAAAGCAAGCTTTCCTTGGGATCTTGGATTTCTGTTTGTGCAGCCAATGAAATATGCACTGATTTTTGGATTTAATCTTTTTAAAACAGAAAAGGAAATCTAGAGCTTGCAACCTATGGATTCTTTTTAACTTGCCATGCAAATCAAACGATTTCCCTAAGCTAGATCTAGAATGCTTAATGATACTTTTCAGAAATGAGATCTAGACTATGAGCTTTGAAAGAGTAGATATATGTAATTTTTACTTTAATATGACAGATCTAAATTATAACAATGCTTTCAAACACAGTAACCAGGTAAGAAAAATGAATTTTATAAGGAGGAAGAGAGAGGAAGAGTGCTGGTAGCCTTGAAGATCCACCGTGGAGCTTTCAAGTGGAATGTCAAGGGACTATGCCTTTGAATGTTTTTGGAGAGAGTGAAGAAGCAAACTAGATCAACACCCTCCCCAAGCTAGGAACCTACAACTGAAATCAAAGACTTGCCAAAATACTTGTGAGATCTGGTTAATACATACACAGAGATTCAGAATAACATGCAAATAAACTTATAAAACATGCTGAATCTAGATCTCCAAACATGCATCAAAGGAAAGAGATGGCCAATAAAATTATTGAAAAGCTCCTTTCCTATCAATATTATAATAAGATTATTATCAAGCTTAGCAATGAATCCACAAACAATCAGCAAATTATGAACATAGATACAGGTTATAGCAGTAAAACATGGCAATGCTCATCCACACATATAATGACATGACATCGTCTTGCCTCCAAAGCTTGTATTTATTTCAAATGAACAATAACAATAGTACAATAGCAACAACACCTCAATCCCAGTTCTAACTAGCTTGGAAGAGGTTCTAAGCTTCATTTATACAAAAAAAAGGAGATCCAGCCCAGGGGGGCACAAATCCCAAGGAGACAGACCACTGCAGCTGAAGGAGAGTCCATTAATGTCAATCTGAAGTTGAACTGAGCTTCCACTGAGCCTACTTGTCAATCAGGGGGCTGATTGAGCTGACACATCAACCCACAGACTGACACATCAATCCACAGAGCTTCTAGGAGAGCCCACACGTGTGGAGGAGAGAGAGAGGGCACAATTCCCCATAAAGGAGGCTGAAGTTCAACTCTGGATCTGTTTAGATCACCTCCTTCAGTAAAGGATTTCTCATATCTAGTCAATCTGGTGTAGATCTGATTGATTTCAATCAAATCAGTTGAGAATCCATTGATCTAGGATTTTGGATTTGCTCCATTATTCATCAATTTATTAATTAAAATAATCAATAATTGATTTTTTGGGGTTTTTTGACCTGAGTGATGGAGAATCACTCAAAACTTGAAAATAGTGGGTCTATGGGTTTACATGGTGCTCTTAGCTTGAAAATGAGCACCCCCATGACCGAAACTGATTATTTGGCCCACTTTTATTACAAAACCAAATTTTCCAATTAGACTATTAAAAAATAGCCTAAGTTTTTGTGGAAAAATTAAAATTTAAAAAACTTAGAAAAAATTTAAAAAAATAAAAACCTAGGGGGACTTAGACATGTTCATATGACTCGACCAAAAATGCCTAGCATGTTTATACATTTACACATAGACTCTAATAACCTCAATATGCCTAAATGCCAAGCCGACCACCCCAACTTTGGAGGTATTGAGTGAAAAACTTAGAAATGATCAGTCGTTTATTCAACAACCAATAATAACCAAGGGAAAAAACACCCTGGGCTGATTGGATTGACAAATAAAGTCTAAGAGACAGATTCTTTTACAGACACTATCATGATAGAACATTTATTACAATTCCTCCATGGGGTATGAACATGTGATATAGTACAACAAGCACTTCCGAGAAGCACTTCCGAAGGTCTTCTGAAGTCTGAACAAAAAATCTTTGTCCGATTCACCAGGCTCACTTGATAAAAAACCACTATGTACAACTTAGGTGGTAACATTTTGGCTCCATCTAGGGACACATTCTCTGACTAATCTTCTGATTAAAGAAGAGAATGTGAGAACTCCAGAATCTGTGGGTCCTGCATAGCAATTAAATTTTGTTAGTAACATTTATATATAAAAAAATCAACTATAAAAGCAAACTAATGTACATAATTAGTCTATGATGTAAAAAAAGGAAATATTTTACAAAACTAATATACACAAGAAAAAATTCAAGGTTAGTAATATGGTACAAAACACCTATAATACAACAATATCTATAATACAACAATATGATACATAAAATTTAAAAATACATGCAGGGAAAGGTTTAGAAATTGGACCTGAAACCACTGATGTCAATAAAGGCATCAAACTGTCTCGACGAAGAACATCTTGAGGAGAAATCCATTCACTGGTAGGCTTAACCTTTCTCCTTCTAGGTCATTTAGATAGAAAGAATTTGTTCCTACTACTTCATCAATGATATACGGCCCCAACCATAAGTTGTTGAACTTTCCGTGTTTCCTAGGTTTCTCCCGTCGTTTGTCCCAAAGCAAGACTGTGTCACCTACTTGAAAGGATCCCAAGTGGGTAGATCTATCAAAGGTTCTCTTGACTTTTTCTGAATTTCTAATACTTTGGTCAAGTGAATTCCTTCTACTCTCATCTAACTCGATCAACTAGTTTATTCTGTTCTGAATGGCCTCCTGATATGAGCTGAAGGTCTAGAGAAGCTGATACACTGGAAGATTTAAATGGACCGGTAAGGTGACATCTAGGCCATAGACAAGTTCAATGGGGCTCCTCCCAGTTGAACTTTTCTTTGTGATTTTATCGGCCCATAATGCAAATTTGATCTTGCTATCGCAAGCCTTTTGTTGTCACCCATAGTTTTCTTGATTATGGTCATTAAGTTTTTGTTACTTGACTCAGCAAGACCATTTCCTTGGGGATAATAGTTGGATGAATGGGATAGGACAATTCTGTACTTGAAACAAAAGGATGGCATCTCGGAGGAAACAAAGGACGGGCCATTATCTGTGATGATTCTGGCTGGCACACCGAATCTTGTGACAATCTCATCTTCTAAGAAACCTATGACTACAACATTGGTTGCCTTCTTGGTGGGTATCGCCTCTACCCACTTGGTGAAATAATCAGTGGCAGTAAAAGTCTAAGAATAACCATTGCTCGAGTTATCTTTGAACTTACCGATGAAATCAAGCCCCCACTACTGGAAAGGGGCTTGGACTACTATTGGATTTAAAGGCAAGGCTTTCATTTGTTGCTTTTTGGTGAATAACTGGCACTGGGGGCAAACTCTGACAGAATTGTGCACATCTGAAAACAGGTTCGGCTAATAGTATCCTGCTCTAAGGATTTTATGGGTGGTTGTTCTTGCTGCAAAATTTCCACCACAAAATCCTGAATGGAACTCAACCATGATTTTTTTGGACTCAGGTTCATCGACACATCTAAGTATTAAACCATCAGGGTTTCTCCAAGCCAAAACATCTTTTGTTAAACAATACTTAGTTGCTTTTAACCTTAATGCTCTTCTTTTATGCCCAAGTAAGTGATCAGGGCATGTAAGGTTGCAGAGGAAAAAGATGATGTCGGTATACCAAGGGTGCTGCTCTAATCTCTGAAGCTCGTCTGATACACTTTGTTCTAAATCACTGTTCTGGAAGATTATTCCTAAGGCCTTTTCATTTCCCTGGGTCAACATCTCTGCAAGACCCTGCCCCTTGATTAACTTAGTAGGTTTTATCTCTAAATCACATTCTTGAATATGTGAAACCCACTTACCCCTGATTCCTATACAATATTGTTGAGACATGATATCCTTGACAGCAGCATGGGGTACATACCCAATGATTTTGGAGTAACCTACATAAGTTTTGAAATTTTTAAGGGACTTGACAAGGGCATAAGCCTGTTTCTCCATGGTGGTATACTTCAACTCTGAATGTTGCAAGGCTCTACTCATAAAGGCTATAGGTTGCTCTTGTCCCTCCTTATTCTTTTGAAGCAAAACACCGACAATGGTGTCTTCTGAGGCAAAGGAAAATATTTGGAATTCCTTGGAATAATCTGGGCTGATCAAGACCAGGGACATGGATATGGCATCTTTGATAGACTTGAAAGCATCTTTCCCTTCATCCGTCCACTCAAACTTAGCATCTTTCTTTAATAACTTTTGTACAGGTTTCATTAATTCTGCTAAATTTGGGATGAATCTCCTTATGAAATTGATCTGACCATTGAAAGATTGGAGATATTTTAGATTCTGAGGCAAGGGGACTTTCTTAATGTCTTCAACTCTCTCAGGATCAACCTTGACACCATCCTTATAAATGATGGGCCCAAACAACTTGCCTTCATCAACCCCAAAGATTGACTTGGCGGGGTTCAAGGAAATACCATATTTTCGACATCTTATGAAAACCTGCCCATGATGAATTATATGGTCATATATTTCCTTTGAAAAAATAGTTAAGTCATCTTGATATATTTCTATTATTTTGCCTATAAGCTCTTTGAAGGCAAAATCCATGGCTCTTTGGAAGCTGGCACCAGCATTCAATAAGCCAAAAGGCATTCTAAAAAATTTATAGGTACCCCAAGGTGTGGTGAATGTAGTCTTATGTTGATCCTCCTTATTTACCAACACCTGGTTATAACCGAAAAAACCATCCAACATGGACATCATTCCTAATCCTATTACTCTTTGAAGCAATGTTTCCATGTCAGGTAATTGGTAATTATCTTTAAGGCATGATGTATTCAGATTTCTGAAATCTATACATATTCTAATTGACCCATTCTTCTTTCTGACAACAACTAAGTTGGAGCACC
>LPNX010041672.1:409051-463026 GCA_001517045.1 Pseudotsuga menziesii
CCAGATATACCCGAGGAGTACTCGGAGTATGTCCAAAAGTGAACTTTCACAGCTACCTGCAAGGTGTTTGTGGGCTAGAACGGAGATTGGATACTATTGTTCATAATGCACCCATCAGGGTGTGACAGAGATTGACACCTCGAGGTCACTTTCCAGTTGTTCCCACTCCTTTGGGTATTTTGCCACCACTTACAGTTCGTTCGAGGCGTTGGATTTTCGCCTGATGGTTTGTCAATTTGGGAGTTGAGGACTAATTAATCTAGTCACTCAAGTGATTTTTATGCAACTTGACTGATCAGATGAACCACAGCCAAGTACAGAGCATACACACTGGATTCTTCGTTATTTTTAGTAAATTTTAGAAGAGGTGTTCTTATTAAAAAGAAAACCATCCAGGAACCTCTTTCAGTCCAAGTGGACCTCAATCGGGGAATCAAGGAGGGGTTGATTTTATTATGATTATCAAACAATAAATAAAAAAAATTAATCAGAGATAGACAACACCAGTTTTCTAATTAGTCCTACCACGCATCTCTTTCCCCTTGCGGGTCAATCGGGAAGTCATGGGGTAAGTAGTATGATTAATTTTGAATTTAAAATATGGAATAATGCAAAATATTATCAAAGTATACAATCCTGCATGTCAATAATAAACTAGAACAAAAAAAAAGGAAAAATGCAAAAAAGTGAAACGGACGCGGATCCCCCATGGGGGGATGGGGAGCGGGCTCGAAAGAGCCTACTCAAAAAAAAAATTCCTTTATTATTATTGGTTACAATATCAGCAAACTGAAATATCAGAAACCTCTTGGTCCTTATACAGGATGAAACCAAGATCTTACAACTTTCCAAAATTTTAAAATTTCAGTCAAAGGGGAGACCCCTGGGGGGATTTGAACGCTCCCGAGGCCACTTTCAAACAACAAATTCTCTTGTTTTCTGTTACACCTTCTAAAAACCAGAAAGAATGTTAGAATAAAATATTCCCAAAAGCACTTTAAGAGTACCTTTGGGTCAGCCTACCTTAACTCAAAAAAGACTAAGTTAACACTAGCTAAAGAGGTGAAAAAGGAACCAAGGAAAGCAAGCTTTCCTTGGGATCTTGGATTGCTGTTTGTGTAGCCAATGGAAATTGCACTAATTTCTGGATTTAATCTTTTTAAAATAGAAATGGAAATCTAGAGCATGCAACCTACGGATTCTCTTTAACTTGCCATGCAAAACAGACGATTTCCCTAAGCTAGATCTAGAATGCTTAATGATACTTTTCATAAATGAGATCTAGACTATGAGCTTTGAAATAGTATATCTATGTAATTTTTACTGTAATATGACAGATCTAAATTATAACAAAGCTTTTGAACACAGTAACTAGGTAAGAAAATTGAATTTTATAAGGAGGAAGAGAGAGGAAGAGTGCTGGTAGCCTTGAAGATCCACTGTGGAGCTTTCAGGTGGAATGCCGAGGGACTATGCCTTTGAATGGTTTTGGAGAGAGTGAAGAAGCAAACTATATCAACATCCTCTCCAAGCTAGGAACCTACAACTAAAATCAAATACTTGCCAAAATACTTGTGAGATCTGGTTAATACATACATAGAGATTCAGAATAACATGCATATAAACTTATAAAACATGCTGAATCTAGATCTCTAAACATGCATCAAAGGAAAGAGATGGACAATAGAATTATTGAAAATCTCCTTTCCTATCAAGATTACAATAAGATTATTATCAATCTTAGAAATGAATCCACAAACAATCAGCAAATCATGAACATAGATACAGGTTACGTCGGTAAAACATGGCAATGCTCATCCACACATACAATGACATGACACCGTCTTGCCTCCAAAGATTATGTTTATTTCAAATGAACAATAAAAATAGTGCAATAGCAACAACACCTCAATCCTAGTTCTAACTATCTTGGAAGAGGTGATATGAGCTTTATTTATACAAAAAATAGGAGATCCAGCCTAGGGGGGGGGGGAATCCCAAGGAGACAGACCACTGCAGTTGAAGGAGAGTCCATTAATGCCGATATGAAGCTGAGATGAGCTTCCATTGAGCCTACTTGTCAATCAGGGGGATTATTGAGCTGACACATCAACCCACATACTGACACATCAATCCACAGAGCTTCCAGGAGAGCCCACACGTGTGGAGGAGAGAGAGAGGGCGCAATTACCCATAAAGGAGGCTGAAGTTCAACTCTGGATCTGTCCAGATCACCTCCTTCAGTCAAGTATTTGTCAGATCTAGTCATTCTGGTGCAGATCTGACTGATTTCAATCAAATCGGTTGAGAATCCACTGATCTAGGATTTTGGATTTGCTCCATTATTCATCAATTTATTAATTAAAATAATCAATAATTGATTTTTTGGGGTTTTCTGACATGAGTGATGGAAAATCACTCAAAACTTGAAAATAGTGGGTCTATGGGTTTACATGGTGCTCTTAGCTTGAAAATGAGCACCCCCATGACTGAAACTGATTATTTGGCCCGCTTTTATTACAAAACCAAAATTTCCAACTAGACTATTAAAAAATAGCCTAAGTTTTTGTGGAAAAATTAAAATTTAAAAAACTTAGAAAACATTTAAAAAAATAAAAACCTAGGGGGACTTAGACATGTTCATATGAATCAACCATGATTCCTAGCATGTTTATACATTGGAACATAGACTCTAATAACCTCAATAGGCCTAAATGCCAAGCCGACCACCCCAACTTTGGAGGTATTGAGTGAAAAACTCAGAAATTATCAGTCGTTTATTCAACAACCAATAATAACCAAGGGGAAAAACAACCTGGGATGATCAGATTGACAAATAAAGTCTAAGAGACCGAGTCTTTTACAGACACTATCATGCTAGAACATTTATTACAATTCCCCCATGGGGTATGAACATGTGATATAGTACAACAAGCACTTCCCAGAAGCACTTCCGAAGGTCTTATGAAGTCCGAACAAAAAATCTTTGTCTGGTTCACCAGGCTCATTTGATAAAAAACCACTAAGTACAACTTAGGTGGTAACGGAATGAAAAACCACTTGGCATCGCAACCTTGAAGGAGGTGACGGCTCAAGAGGTATCGTATAAGGTTGGAATTGAACCACCACCTTCATGTGGTTGAAAACGATGTAATGGTGCAGCTTTTGGGCAGAAAAAACGATGACGAGGGCCATCTTATATTCATGCAAATAACATAAGGGGGGACCGAACAAATTTTGGATTATGTAGTATATCACATGCTATTGGCGAGCATCGTCTTCTTGGACTAAGACTCTGGCGATGGCATTTTCAGGTGCCGACACATAGAGAATGAAGTCTCTTGTGAAGTCGGGTGCAGATAACAATGGGGCGGAGGCCAAAGCTTGTTTTAATGTATCGAAAGCATCTTGGGTATGCTTATCCCCAAAAAAAGGGATGTTGGTACGGAGTTGTGGTAAGAAACCATGGAATTTTGTTGCATATTCCAGACTAAAACGATGAAGGAAGTTGGCCTTGCCCTTGAGACTTTGTAGTTGGCACAGAGTACGTGGTGATGGGAGATCTAGAATGGCTTGAAATTTTTGAGGGTCAACCACAATCCCTTTGTGAGACACGATGAACCCAAGTATTTGCTCAGATGGGACACAAAACACACACTTGAGAGGGTTCGAGCGGATATTGTATTTACGACATCGTAAGAAGACCTGTCGCAAGTCGTCGAGATACTGGAAACGCTTCCGTGAGTGGGCCGTGAGGTCGTCCAAGTAGACCAGTATGATATGGATGAGGTCATGGAAGCAAAAAGTCATAATGTGCTGAAAAGTGGCTCCAAGGAAAGACCTGATCTTCAAATATATCCTTGTTGTTGCTGAAACAACGGTCATCCCACGGGTATTCAGGAGTTGACAGAGCTTCAAATATCTCCTTGTCATCACTGAAACAATGATTGGATAGATTAGAGGGATCATCCATGGCTACGGAGATGAAAGGGCTGGTGGAGCTAGAAATCATGTATATAGTTGTGGTGTTCGAGGAGGAAACTAGAGGGTGAATCTCCTCAATGAAAGTAATTTCAGATTCATGAGAGTGTTTCCGAAGATCACTAAGGATGGCCCGATACTCGACCAAGTCTGGGAAATGGTGAGAATAATGGCCATACAATCCACAAATTGTGCATGCATGGTTTGTCCTGAAAGACTTGTTCTTGGCCACAGGCAGAGTCGAGACTATGCATACAGGAGTGCCTTCGGCTGTATCCATGGAATCTATGTGTGTGCGTAGGATAGGTATCTCTGGGTAGTTTTGAGTTGGATGACCATGGACATCACACAAGGTGCAGGGTGGAGTCAGCCATGGTTCAGCTGTCGTTTTGGTGGACTTGCCCCTAGTCTTTTTTGGGAGAGAAGGGGCAGGCTTGGGAGCAGAAGGTATTTTTTATGGGTCCGGATGAGGGCGTGACTCTACCACAATTGGTTGGATGGGAGTTAGCACAACTTGAGGCATTGAAGGAGGGGTAGGTGGTTCAAGGTACCACATAGGAATCCCCAACATAAATTTAGGCAAATTTAGAGTAGCCATGACGGGCTTGCTCATGATGCCGGATGGTGGGAATAGGATGGGAATCGTATGGATTGGAAATGAACCCCAATAATTCCCAAGTGACAGTGGTTGGGACTGCGGCTGATTTTGTGGTGCACCCAGGATGGTAATGGATGAGAGAGTACACAAATGTGCTGTGTCAGTTGGTGTGGGAAGAGGCGGTAAAGACGAGAAGGTGGATGTTAGTGGTGTTTCAATGAACAATCCAGGTCCCTACAGTAGATAAGGAAGGGATGGACACGACATCAATAGTCGTATCGATGGTAGGAATGACATGCTTTGGTGTGGCCGACCCTTGTGGATCGTAATAAGTCAATTGGTCGATTGTCACTATCTTTTCGTCATGGTGAAATATCATGAGGTGAAAAATGGTGGAGGCCACAACTCTCATAGCATACATCTAACTACATCCAAGGAGGAGTTTATAATCAAGTTGGGTGTTAATAACCTCGATGTTGATCAAAACCATTTTACCGACTAATGAAATATGCACATTCGCGAGAATTCCCTCAGCCTTGGTAGTATGCCCATCGTAGGCACAAAGTGCATTGGAAGATGGTTGGAGGGTAGGGGACCCAAGTTTCTGCCAGACAATGGTTGACATGACACAGGTAGATGCCCCTTCATCAACAATACATTGATGTACGACCAAATTTCGAATTGAGACCAAAATTTGGAAGGCGATGGTGGATGGCATTATTGGTTCGATTTGATCCAGATCAAATGTGATCAATCTGGAGTCAGAGGGTTCCACAGCACCAAGAGAGGATAACAACACTTTTCGCTGTGGTGGGAAAGTATTGAGCACTTCTAGAGTAGACATGGTTGTAGGTTATTGGGCCAAGTCATTAATGATGCTATAGTTTAAGGCAGCTTGATCAATTGTGTTGTTGGCGATATGTCGTATAGGAAACTGTGGACCTTTGGCTGCCCCATCAGTGGGGGGTATAGGTAAGTGGAGGGGCATGTTGGAAGTGTTGTAGGTGGATGTCGTGGATGGATCAATAGTGGCTGTCGAGTTTGGAGGTTGAATTATTCGGTTGATAATTTCATTAGGTGATGGACTCTGGTTTCGGTAGGTGGGGCTGCAGCAAGAACAGGTGGGGCCAAGGGTGCGGTTGAAACCAGTCCTTGGTGGGGGAGAAGGTTCTGGAGTACCATTGGTGGAGGAATTGGTGGTGCTGGGTTGGGATGCCACTGTAATGGTGTCACGTTGAGATTCCCTTTGGAGAGTTTGGTGGGCACGAGCCATGTGAGGGCACTGGTGCGTGTAATGACCATAAGTGTTACACAGAGCACACAGATGATTAGTCCGTAACTGAGGGTTTTTCCTGGTCGATCAGGATTTTGAGGGTTCTGTGCCAGTGGGTTCACGCCATTGTTGTTGGGATAGTTAGGTTGTTGACTGCCTCCTTATGGTTGGTTATTACCTTGGTTCCTTCCTTGGTTTTTCTTGCCCTACCCTTGTTGGTTATTGGGGGCGAGTTGGTTGGGAAGGTTCTACTGAGTGAACACTTTTCCTGTGGAAACTAAAGGGGACGGGGCTGGAGCCAGATGTTGTTGTACTGGTGGAATGTGATAGATCAACGGGGAAGGAGAGGCTATAAAACCGGTCACTTGGCCCGAATATGATTGTTTCGGCCATGTCGACCCATTGGCATGCTGACTCAGCGCAGGATGTGCATAGGAGGATGTCGATCCGGACTGAGCCATCATCCTTGAGTAATTGGGGACTTGGTTGGGTTGTGCAACATTAAGGATGTTGCTTTGGTGCAGTGGCATCATAGGGGGTGCCACATAGTACTGAGGGTGCTGTGAGACTGAGCTGATGATTCCATCCACAACATCAGATGCCCTTGGCATATCGTGGCGGGAGGTGTCGGCATGGGGAGCATCTGGTATGATGGTGTATAGATACCTGGATTGGGCATAGATTAAATCGAATTGTTGGGCCTTTAAGATGGCCTCCTCCTCAGTTTAAGGCCGCTCAGAGGCGACATCCTTGGCTATAGGTGGGAGCATGGTTTTTAGAAACCAATCTAGGAAGATCCTGTCATCTAGTTGGATCTTGCATAGTCTGCGTCGTCGTCGCCACTCATGGATGTGGTCAATGATATGAGTAGTAGTATTCTGTCGGCATGATAACAAGATCTCCATGCCCTCGTCATATCAGGCAGGGAGTTGGAAGTACCAGAGGAACATGAATGCTAATGAAGTGAAATCAGGGTAAGAGGATCGGGGCAGTTCGATATACCATTTTGTTGCAACACCTGTAAGTGTGCGTTGGAATAACCTCAGTCGGATGAAGTCCATTTCAAGGGTATTTCCCCACATTTCCCTCAAACTTTGGGATGTTTGGAGGAATTTTGGTCGGCATGGGAGGCCAGTGAGGTTGATGACTAATGGGGTCATTCGATAATCTAGCAAAGTCTGGAAAGTTAAGATGAGCCATAAATGGTAAATTGGACCCGAGGTTGGCTCGGGATGGGCCGACATTGGCGCCGAAATTTGCAGGAGGATGGAGTCCTTGCATTGCTGGGGGTATCTGAGGTTGACTTCCCATAACAGGGATAGTCAGAATATTTTTGGAAAGGCCACTGCCCCTAGGTATAAAAGGTGGCACAGTAGGAACTGTTACAACTAGTGCGGGGTCACTACTAGTGGGTAGTATGCCTATAGCCACATGCACAGTGGTGTTGGGACCACTGGCAGGGATAAAAACAACAATGGGTGGCAAGGACATGGGTCCTTCACTGACTATCCTTCCTAGGAAGGGATTAGGATGTACTCCAGCCATGGAGCTAGAAAGGGCAGTAAACAAATTCGGCTCAGATTGGTAGGAATCCGAATCTGAATCAGAGGTAGTGTGGTCTTCTGAAGGTTTGGATGGTTGTCGAAGAAGGCTTCAACGGTGGTAGTTTAAAGAACCAAACTAAGGGGAGTGTCCCCTAATTTGGAAGGAAAATTGTGGTGAAGCAATGGTGGCTTATTTTAGTATCTGGTAATGAATTTTGGACCCTGTTTTAAATCGGCTTTTGATTGGTTCACATGTAGTCACTCGGCCACCAAGACTACATGAAGACAACGCTTTGGATTTTTCCTCACAAGCGTGTATCTAATCAATCCAGTGGGGGTTGTTGCCCATTTCGTTTAGCAAGTCCTCTCGTTGGCTAGCTACTTTGGGGTTCCTGTGGTACTCCTCATAATGAGTTTTAGGGCAGAGCCCAATTACTTCCCACAATTGTTGCGGATGAGAGTTATGTCCCAAACCAAATTTTTGTTAAGTAAATTTGGTTAATTTTAAAGGTTTCAATCAGGGTCATGAACTAAGTTTGGTTGATTATTTGGTGTGATTGTGTGCACTTGTGTATGAACTTGTTAATTTTACTTTCAAATGTGAAATGGACACATAATAATGGACTAAAATATAAATCAAATCAAAACAATGTGTAAGACAGACAAGGGTCTAAAAATAGGTGATTGAATATGATGCTAGCAAACCAATAGTGTGACTACCCAAATTCGTATCCTTCACATCAAAGAGGGAGTGATGGGCTCTCAATAAAGTGGAAACAAGTCCACATGTATATCCACAGGTGAAACCTCAAGTGCCCGGTGCACAACAAGGAGGACGCGAACGTCGTGAGACCCCCAACGATCTTCACTCCCTGTACCTTCCAAGGTCACTTGTTTTTAATTGAAGTGAACAATAATAAAGTGGGTGCCTATTACTAAACTTACTCAACCCCTCGTCGTATCTCAGAAGACCCCGGAGGGTGATGATTGAGTAGAGGAGGAAGGGATAAATAAGTATGTTAATTTCCAACTTTAAAAAATGAAAAGCATAATGTAAATTGCAAAAATTAACACATAAACAAGAAGATTGTATGTAACAGATCAAACACCGGCTACTGGGCCATTTAGACAAGAAAAACTGAGAAAAATGGGCTAAAAAATAGACAGGTTGCTTTTAACTACTGGACATCGGCGACTGGGTCGCTCAAATAGGCCAAGGCGACTAGGTCGCTCTTGACTGCAAAAATAGGTGTGACTTTTCCCTGGGGGGAAATCCACGCTTTATGGGGGTAAAGTCATGCCCTAGGTCATGGGTTTCATCCCAAAAGGCGCGACTGGGTCGTGGGTTTCTACTCGAAAGGCGTGACACCGACCGGGACAGGAAAAATAAAAAATGCAGGTCGACAGAGGCCGACAAGGGTAGGCACTGGTGCCATACAGAATTAGATCGACTGCATGAGGGTTTGATCAGTGACGGATGAGACTCAAAATAAAATAAACACCTACAAAAGAAGAGGATAAAAAAGGATCGACTCTATATGGTCACCAAAACTGTAGCCGGGTTTTCACCCTAGCTACATGCAAAAGCACTTCCCTTCCGTCAATGAGACAGAAGGGTAGAGTTCAATGGAAAAGAGATAGCTGCAAATAAAATATTAGTAACACACTAAACAATAAGAAGAAAAAACTAAACTAAATAAACAAAAATGTGACAAGTATACCTTCTGTTTTTGTTGAAAATGGGCCATCGTGCCCTAACTTGGAATGGGACCGCCTCTCCGCAGGCTTGCTAGTACAGAGGGTGCCTCAACGTACAGGATGGGGAGATGGTGGGGCAATGGAATGGTTGGAAAAATGATGTGAGTATTTTGAGAATTATGTCTTCTCAACGTACTCACAAAAATAGAATAATCGCAGAAGGAATACCTCCACACTATTTTATAGTTTTTTCTTGTCCTTTTCTCTCTTTTAGGGTTTTGGACCCTATTTAGGGTTTTAAGCCCTTTTTTATGTTTTTATCTCTTTTGGGGGGTTTTAGCCCTATTTATGGTTTTAATACCTTTTTAATGTTTTAGCTCTTTTTGAGCTTTTTAGCCCCTTTGTGAGCTTTTTAGCTCTTTTATGAGCTTTTTAGCCCCTTTTTGTGGGGTTTTTAGGCCATTTTTGATATTTTTGATATTTGTAAGAGAGAATAAGGTTAAACCATAGTTGTGGAGGTTAAAAATGAGGGAAAACGGGTAGGAAAAGGACATATGTATGTGGTTTAGGCCATGTAGAGCTAGTTGAGCAATTTTTTGTGTTAACAATCCCAAAGGGGAAGTGGGTGAGAGGAGAGGTTGTTGGTGTTCGATTCTCACACACTGAGGTGAATTGATAACCTGGTTAGGGAATATCAAATAGGGGGATAATCCTTGAAGTCATCTAGAACATCTAGGAGGAATAATATTGACAACAAGAAATAATCATTACCTCAACTAATAGTTCTATACAAGGCTAATGAGAGGGGCCCAAAAATTCTAAATATTATTTAATTAAATGCAAGTGTAATGTGGGTGCAACAAGTGATTCCAATAAATAAATAACTTATATAATAATGAACACCCTAGAAATAAAATATTCACTAGTCCTAGGAGGAGAACTATAAAAGTAGTAATGTGAAGATAAATAAAACTTTCTCAAATATCCCTCAATGAATGGTAGAGAAAAGTCCACTACCTCGAAATAAATAAAAAGATAAACAAGGGCCTTCCAAACACTCGATATGATGGTTTCTGAATTCCACTATGGAAGTTAATAAAGGTGTGACCAAGAAAATTATAGTGCAAGACACCAAGAACAACTCTTGTCAACTTACGACTATCTATATTACTTTTCGTCCCTCCTACGTGAGCCACCTGGGAAGGTACCTAGAAACTAACCACCAAGCTACCTCTTCATGGGTAAATGCAACATGTTACCTTGTATTCAAATTGAAATCAAATGGTTGGGGTACCTTTAGTATTGAAAGAGCTATGAGTCTTGATCAAACCTCCAATCCCAACCTTGAAATTATCCACTCCAAAGAGCATGCCTATTACTGAATAGGTTTTGAATTGCACCCGATAGAAATGATTTTCAAAGTTTCCTAAAGGACAAACTTTTAGTTTAACTGTGAAATGATTGAGGGGAGTTATTTAGATGCATATTCCCTTAATACCGACTTAACTAAAATTTTATTTTGGTACTCAAGTGAGGATTTTAATGTGTTAGCTTGGTTGCTTTTAGGCTTAACTTGGTGTCATGAACCAAGCATTGTTGGATTTAAGATGTGAATTTATGTGCACATGTGATGTGTACAAAAAATCTTAAATTTCTTTGAAAAGTAAATGCTAAAAATAAAAATTGCAAGGAAAGAATGCTAATGATCAATACTTAAAAATTATAGGTTCTCTTTCTTGAAGCAAAATCAACTACTTTCCACAATGAGCAAAATACACTTTTTAATGTTCCAACAATTAACAATTCAAAATGGAAACTAGCTATGTATTGATGCAATATAAGAAATGTAAATGATGTACGTACTAATATATGATACTAAGAGGGAATAATTCCCTTGTCCAACAAAAATGGAAACGTTTTAAGTAAATGCAAGAAAATATCTTACTATCAATGATTATGGAAATTAAATGCCAAAGAAAGAAAGAGGCTAAAAATTATCTCAATTTGGAACCTTAAAGCTGGCAAATACTATGGTATGTCAACCATCTTTTAATCTACATTGTCCAAGATAAGGAAATAAACAACCAATACAACAAATAAAGGGACACAAATAAAAATTTGAATCTATTTTTTGTCGTAAAGTTGAAACCATAATTGAACTAAAAGGAAAAATTTGGGAATTTGGTCGGTTCATAAAAGTTTTTTTTTCCTGTAACTGTGTTGATGTTTTGGAAATTCAGGATGGCGTGTCAAACATTTCCTATGAAAAAATGTGACACAAATACTAAACAAGAAATATGAAAACCTATTCGTGTCCATGGTGAAAATTGGGGGTTTTTCTTACGCTACCTACATATGAGGAGATAACAACAAAGAACAAACAATAAACAACAAAGAAAATTTCCCTAACTACCTAAGGATGGGATAGAAATGGAACTAACACAACTAAGGATGAATGAAAGGAATCACTCAATATGGTTGCTAAATATTGTGTTTTTTCACCAACATGTACTAAATATACCTACTCAAGGGTTGTGTAATCATGAGAAAAAAATCAATAGAAATAGGGAAAACTAAACTAAATGAAGAATATTCCTTATTATGCATGCAATGTAAATAGGGAGAAAACTAGTTAGGGTGGTAGGGGTGGTGGCAGGTCTTGTTGGATCGTGGGGGGACAATAGTGAATTCCTTTGCTTGGGGACTAGGCACATCTTCTAATAATCAAGTTGAATGGTTTGCTATGATGATGGGATTAGAGTACTTAGAAAGTGTGGAAAGTGATCATATTCTGAGACTCCATGCTTAATATTTTGTCTTCTAGGGAAGGTTTAGCTAAAGATGAAACTATAGAGGGAAGGATTCAAAGGCAAACCCTTCGCTCTCTCAAGGAGATTAAGATGTTGATCCTCATGCATATTAAAAGGCACAACAATGCACTTGTAGATACATTGGCAAATAAAGGAAATTATTTGTACAGATGTGTATGCCTTAAAAAGGATGGACATACATATCGAAGGTGGACTCCATAGTTTTATATCCACTTTGGCAAGTTATATTATGGCATTAAACTTTGGAGTTGCATAAATTTTCATGGACAGTAACTTGGCCCTTGCAAGAATTATGAGTCTTAATTTGCATTTTATTATTCCCTCACGTATGTCGTTGACTCGTACTCATTATTTTTCCCTCACAATTTGGGTTTATGGTGGCATTTAGTATCCCTCAGGAATCATGTGGGATATCTTTGTCCATATATATCCACTAAGTGCTTCTCTCTTTGCTTAATTTATGTTATGTGTTCATCCTAGGTTTGAATTTTGGATTTACTTGTGTTGTTACAACAATCAAGCCGCGAGTTTAGGGTTGCTCCAGTACTTGGGACAACTCTTCAGTTGTAGATTCCTTAATTTTCAACAATAAACTTACAGGTATTGGTTGATGTGTTAGAATATTGAGAATATGTGAAAATCATACAACAATAGAAAACATGTATAGAATGAACTATTCTATCCTTCTATCTATTCAAACAAAAAAGAACATGAATAGATATGGAGATAAGAGAATAAACAATAGAACACCAGATATACATGGTAAAAACCCAAATGGGGAAACATCTAAGAAAGGAAAAATTTTCTTTTTCCTCAAAATATATCCAACATTACAATTTGAGTTTCACTTTACATATGCTATCCCAGAGTATTATAAAAATTATCACAAGGATACATTGCTTTTCAATATGGTTGATATGATTTATATGATTTCCCAAAGACTCCCCCTCACCTTTATTATATACCAAGAGGTATGGATAAATAACATCCCTCTTTTACATGTGGGATAAATAATTTTCCACCTCTTTATATAATGAATGGTAAAAGGAGTATTTTTTGCATTATAACTGTGTGATAACTCAATATTATAATATCAAGAGTTAATTTGTTTGATTTTTCCTTCCAATGCTAGTTATGGCATATTACAACATCAATTATAAATCATTACACATGTAATTATTAAAGTTACACATTCCAACACTCCCCCTTAATGATGATTCAGAGAACAACATATAGAAGGAGGAAGATGTCATTACATCAACTATACCCCTTGATGACAACTTTCTGCATTCCCAACAAACTACGGAGATAAACAAAATTTTCCTCTGTCATGGATTTGGTGAAGACACCAACTGCTTGCTTTTCTATGGGACAATACTCCAAACAAATAATTCCTTCCACAACAAGATTTCAAATATAATGAGTATTTAGGTCAATGTGTTTGGTTTTGGAGTGATACACTGAATTGTATGCAAGCTGACTTGCACTTTGATTGTCAAATATCAACTTAGTAGGAGACTTCTATACTAGACCAAGATCTATTAGAACATTCTGTATCCACACTGCTTCTTTAGATTCCCTGTACTCTGCTTCACAAGAAGAAAGAGAAAGAGTTCTCAACTTCTTAATAGACCATAAAACTGGACCTAAACCAAGTTGAAAGATATATCTTGCAATATATCTTCCGTCAAAAGTATCTCCTCCCAATCAAAATATGTATAACCAAGGAGTGAAACTATAGCCCTGCTAGAATAGAACACACCATAATGCAATGTCCCCTATAAATATTTGACAATCCTCTTCACTGTTGTCCAATGAATTTCATGAGGATTTTTTATAAACCTTGAAATCCCCCTAAATGCAAAAGAGATATATGGTCTGTTGCGTGTCTAATAGATCAAACTTCCCACAAGCTGACGATACAATATCAGATCAACAAGAAGAGTATTACAATCAACATTTAAATTTACATTGGATTGAAATGGTGTAGGTGATGGCTTACAATAACCCATACAAAACCGTGCAGCATACTTAGGCTGAGAGAGAAAAATAAGATCTGCCATATACCAAATCTGTAGACCCCAAAAATAATGTAATAGGCCTAAATTGGTTTTCTCAAATTCACTTTTAAGATTATCCTTCATTTTCTGTATCAATGTAACTAGTTGCTGGTAATAATAAGATTACACAATTATGTGAACATAATCATTAAAGTGCTTCACATAGATATTTGGATAATATACACACCACTTAAAACCATTCTTCAAGAAATAAGCATCAACCTTTTGATACCAAGCTCTAGATTCTTGCTTAATACCACATAAAGACTTGTTCAATTTGCATACTAAACTTGAAGTTTAAATATTATAAAACCAAGTGGTTGTTTCATATAAATGTCTTCACTAAGTTCACCATTCAAAAAAGCACGCTTGACATCCATTTAGTGAATTTCCCATTGATACAATGCAACATGTGAAAGAATAGTTCTTATTGTGTTCATTTTAGAAATTAGAGAAAAAGTTTTAGTATAATCTATCAAAAAGTAGATTTGTATTCTACCTTTGTACCAATAGGGGCTGACCCAAGCACCACAAAAGAAGAGGGAGGCTAAGAAAATGAGAAAATAGGCAAAGAAAGTAGAGGAAGAGGCTAAACAAACCTTGGACGAGGTAGTAAAGATCAAAGGTTTGCATGTGGTTGTTGAAATTTTACCTAGGAAGTTTTTGTCCATTCATGCCTTGGGGTGGAAGAGGACACTTTAAATGTGGTCCCTAGCTTATTTTAAAAGTGTGAATGACTTTATTTATTAAAGTGACTTTTATGAGAATTAAAAGGTGGGTGAGTAATAAATTCTCATTTAATATTTAAAAGTGATTTTAATGAGAAAGTGAGATTTAACATGAACCCTAGATCTCATTTAGTTGGATTTTAATCTAAGCCATTGAATTTGAGATGGTGGTTACTCAAACATAAAGGCTAGGGAAAGTCCCAACCTAATTGATTGTTAACATTCGAAAGAGAGAATTTTTGGAGAGGAGAGAGCAAGAGAAGAGAATAACAAAAGGGTTTGAAGAGAATTCATTTCTAGAAATTGAGAGAGAGAGAAAAGTTTGCACAAATTCCAAGAAGGAAGAAGATAAAATTTTTGGCACGCTTCCTAAGACATTCATTTCAACATGCATGAATTTCAAGTATAGGTATAGGTTGTTTGGGAAAGTTTCCCAATATTAGAATGCTCAACATGAGGGGTATTACCATATGGATTATTTCCCATGGAGGTGGGCATTTGGTTTGGGTTAGAGGTAGATGCCACTACACCAATCACACTACCGTAGAATGAGATGCCCTTAAATGATGTTGTTGTGGGG
Organism: Pseudotsuga menziesii; assembly: GCA_001517045.1. Classification (NCBI taxonomy): domain Eukaryota; kingdom Viridiplantae; phylum Streptophyta; class Pinopsida; order Pinales; family Pinaceae; genus Pseudotsuga; species Pseudotsuga menziesii. The sequence goes on from LPNX010041672.1 coordinate 424,345, forward strand.
ATTCACTACACGGTGCATCTGGGAAGATAGATTACACATTTCTATATTAAGCATATGTCAAATCATATTGTCGAGCCTTTAAAATGACTTGATATTCCATTTGCGTTTGCTCGAAAGCGACATCCTTAGCTATGGAGGGTAATATAGATTTCAAGAACTAATCTAGAAATATCCATTAATCTAGTTTGATCTTGTAGAGGCTTCTTCATGTTTTCCATTCATGCATGTGATCTATGTTATGGGTAGTCGTGTTCTAACAACATGACGAAGTAATTTCTACTCCTTCATCATATCAAATACGTAACTCAAAAAAGATGAGAAAAGTGGAATGTAATGACACAAAGTTGGGATGTATTATGGAGGGTTTTTCAATGCATCACTTTGTTGTTGCTCTTACGATGGTTGCTAGGAGAACCATAGATGAAACAACGTGATATGCTTGGGGGGTCCTCTCCTACTTTACCTTGAAACCCAATAGGTATGTATGAGGGTAACTTGGTGGGAATCAAAGGTCATGCAGGATCATGTTTGATAAGATCCTTGGTTAGTCTAGAAAAGTTGGGTAGTTTTAGAATAGTCATAAAGGGGAGGCTCGATGTTAGAATTGTGGTCACATAGTTTGTCACGTTCACATTTAGGTTGACGTTTAGCTTATATTTATTGTTATGAGAAGAGTTGGAGGGAGTAATTCTAAACATGTTTCCTGCTAGGTTGCTAAAGGGGGTATTTAATCTTAGGTGAAGGTGTTCATCGGAGCTGCGAGAAGCCTAAATTTGATGATCCATGTAGCCGGGTTTTCACCCTAGCTACGTGCAAAAGAACCTCCCTTCCGTCAATGAGACAGAAGGGTAGAGTTCAATGGAAAAGAGCTAGCTGCAAATAAAATATTAGTAACACAATAAACAATAAGAAGAAACAACTAAACTAAATAAGCAAAAATGTGCCAAGTATACCTTTTGTTTTTCTTGAAAATGGGCCACTATGCCCTAACTTGGAATGGGACCGCCTCTCCACAGGCTTGCTAGTATAGAGGGTGCCTCAACGTAAAGGATGGGGAGATGGTGGGGCAATGGAATGGTCGAAAAAATGATGTGAGTATTTTGAGAATGATGGCTTCTCAATGTACTCACGAAAATAGAATAATGGCAGAAGGAATAAGTGAATCTTGTGATGGAGACTTCCACACTATTTTATAGTTTTTTCTTGTCCTTTTCTCTCTTTTAGGGTTTTGTACCCTATTTAGGGTTTTAAGCCATATTTAGGGTTTTAAGCCCCATTTTATGTTTTTTAGCTCTTTTTGGGGGTTTTAGCCCCTTTGTGAGCTTTTTAGCTCCTTTGTAAGCTTTTTAGCCCATTTTTTTTGGGTTTTAAGGCCCTTTTTGATATTTTTGAGCTTTTTGAGAGAGAATAAGGTTAAACCATAGTCGTGGAGGTCAAAAATGAGGGAAAAAGGTAGGAAAAAGACATATGTATGTGGTTTAGGCCATGTAGAGCTAGTTGAGCAATTTTTTGCGTTAACATATTGCCCCCTGATGTGTGAGGGCATGAGCTGATCGTATGGCCGATAAACATCATAGGATCATTGGGATTGAGGAGAGACCTATGAAGAAGCGGCTCTTCCTCGTTTGAGACACGGTGGCTTTTGGTTTTTGTATTAATATGGGTTCCCAACAATGGGTGAGATACAAAGAATATGTGACATGTATATGGACGAGGCGGGCATACCCATGCTCATGACAATGTGAAAAGAAAAAACAATGGGATCAAGGCTCGAAAATATGGGAGCCGATCAATACATATACAACTGATGTTACATAATGGTGGCCTTAATGAGAGGCTGAATATAATGCTGATATGAAGAACTTATACATAGGAACCATGGCATTCTCATGGAATGCAATATCTGCACAATTGATGCTCTGCTAGATCTGGAAGTTTACATAACTGTAGGGACTCACCGATGGAGAGTCAGAGTCTCAGTGGTGCAATATGCCGCATCAACCATGAAGCTATACAGAAGCATTGCTCTGGGGGATTCTGAACACTGTTTCCAACACAACCCGACAACCACAAGGGGCATGAAACTGTGTGGGTCCCTTAATAGACTCACCAATATGCTAGAGTTGGGTGGCAACTGGGGTCTTCGACCAAATATTGCGTGGATCAATACCCTGTACGAATCTCTACGGTGCGATGATCCAGTTGAAGTTGAGCACGTGAGACACAACCATCCCGAGAGGCACTAATGACTCCTCCCAAGTGGTCCAAGGAACTCATCAATAAGGTGAATGAAAACAGGATACAAGGACCTCTGGGTCTATCCTCTGGAATATATGTGTTGCTATCGATAGAGGGAGACCTGCAACTAATCAAGGAAATACTATTTCCTGAACTAGAAGGACAAGGGGGATAGTCAAAGATGTGGGACAATCTGGGGACTGGAACATTGAATGGGGGAACAGGGGCAGAGGAGCATGGGGGACTCAAACTTCCTTTGTTCAGAGTATGACGACAGGGATGACCTCGCAACAAATGAAACTAAGTCATGGGATAGGGATCGTAGCTGTAATACTGGGGAGGTAACTGCGAATCGGGAATACTGAGGAAGGTAATTGGTATATGAATACTCAGGGGATCCAAGAAAAACTCATCGCAGACTATGAACAAAGGTCACCCATTTGGGGGAAGCTGCCAAACTATAATATAAGGTGGCATCGAAAGACACCTTTATGACACAATCTCATGGATTTTTAGCGAGCTTGAGCAAGTAAATGCTCAATGGTGTTTTAATTTTTTGAGAGTATAAAAATAGGAAGAAGAGTCCAATGTGATCTCTTTTTTGTATATAGTCTCCTGAGTTTGAAAAAGGATAAAAGTATGCGCAGGAGAGCTCTCCCAACCTTTGGAGAAGGAAGACTTCTTTACCGTTTGTAGTCCAATCAGGTTGGAAAAGGTTAAACTCACACTGACAGGACGATCATTCAAATACTTTTACGAGCATGAACGAAACCAAGTGTGCTCGACAATATTTTCTTGGTGAGAAGGCTGGAGAATGTGGAGAATGTGGAATTAGCAGTGAAGGAGAAGAATAATAAGTCCAAGAGGGGTTCCAAGGGTGGAACCAAGCAACATGAAGGTGAGAAGAAGGACATGAGCAAAGTAAAATGCTTTGCTTGTTAGAAGTTTGGTAATTATGCTGGACAATTCCCAAACAAGAAGAAGAAGAAGCAACATACAAAAAATTCAATAATGATTGATGAGTATGCTGCCAGATTCAAGAGAGAGTTTTCTTTTTCTGCTGGTGGTTGTAGAGATAGAGCATCATCCATCACCAACATGGATATTAAGGATCGGGAAAATCATTCTATGATCGTTGGGCATTCACTGAGTGCTTCCACTACTTCCTAAACATTGTACATTGATAGTGGAGATTCGAGTCATATGACAAGTGTTTGAGACATGTTCACAGAGATGTTGGAGACAAACTCGATGTTGGAGGTTGTATTGGGTGATGATACAGTAGTGAGATTAGTTGGGCATGGGACAATTTTCTTTGACAGGGAGTCCATGGATCCCATGTTATTGAGGGATGTCTTGTACTTCCCTAGGATGAATAATAATCTTGCTTCAGTTTCTATGATTGAGGACAGAGGTCTTGGGATATATGTACTAGATGTGAAAGTGTACATCTTTCCCAAAGCACAGGGTCCATTTGCTCCATATGCTATTAGAGTTATATGCGAGAAATTGTACAACCTTCTCTTCTAGCCACATCATGCAATGGAAAACACATAAAGTATCGGTGATTTGTGTAAGTTATAACACAGGAGGATGTCCCACCTTCATCATTCAGCGTTGAGGATGTTGAGACACATGACCATAGGTTTTCTAGATCTCAACACAGAGTGGAGTGGTGTATGCAGAGGGTGTGCTTTGGGAAAGTACACCAGGACTCTTTTTTCGAGCAGTGACAACATGTTAGAGGGAGTGGTTGATTTGATTCATTCAGACTTGTGTGGTCCCATGTCCTTTTCCTCATTGACAGGTTTTGAGTACTACATCATATTCATCGATGACTTTTCCAGGAAGACCTGGATACACTTTCTAAGAATCAAGAATTCAGAGGAGGTCTTGCTTCGATTCCAAGAGTTCAAATCTCTCATGGAGAACCAAACAAAAAATAAGATCAAGGTACTTAGATCAGATAATGGGGGTGAGTATACCTCCCATGGATTCAATGAGTTTGTAGACAAGAGGGAATTAGGAGGTAGTTGATAGTTACTTGCACTCCATAATAGAATGGAGTGGCTAAAAGGAAGAACCATGCAATAGCGGGTGTAGCAAGAACCATGCTGCATGATCATAGTATTCCTTTATTCCTATGGGACAAGGCCCGTCGTACATCTATTTTTGTACAAAAGAGGAGTCCACACCATGCCTTGGGGTGAAAAACTCATGAGGAGATGTTCACCAAGAAGAAGCCTGAGATAGGCCACTTCTATATTTTTGGATGCCCTACATATTCCCATGTTGCATTTTTGTTGGCTATGACAAGAAATAGAAGGCTTTCCACATATACCTTCTTGCACAGAGGAAACTTGTGGCAAGGAGGGAGGTGATATTTGAGCAGGAGCTAACCTTTAGAAAGTCTCGAGAGTAAGAGGAGGAGAAACAACATATTACTACTCCATAGGTGACAATATCATAGAGTTCAGTGAGTTAGGGCATAGGGTCATAGGTATCAGGGGTGACTGGGTCATAGGTTACAGGTTCATCAGTTTCAGGGACACATTCTACATGGAATTATAGTAATGGGACATGTTCACGGATCACAGTTTCACAGATCTCACCCTCATTTGATTCAGGAACACATGGTTCAGTTTCATATTCATTAGGAACATGATCTCAGACCATAGGTGCTTCTTTAGGGATACATTCGTTAGATGAGGATTTAGAGGAGAATCTGCCACATGATGCTACTTCCAAGAAGAGAAAGCCAAGTTGGCTTAAGGAGCTTGTGAAGGAAGTAGAGGAGACTATGGGGTAACCCATAAGGGAGGTCAGAGAGAGAAAGGCACCTTGCATGGGACATGGAACATCTTGCATGAGTTTGAGCCTGCTACTTTTGAGGAGGAATCTGCACATCAGGTTTGGAGAGATGCCATAATGGAAGAGTACAATTCCATCATGAAGAATGATGTGTGGGAGGTTGTTCCGAGACTGAAAGGGAAGTCGGTTGTGAATTCAAAGTGGCTCTATAAAATCAAGCATGTTGCAGATAGAAGCATCGATAAGTACAAAGCTCATTTTGTAGAGCACGGGATTTCACAGGTAGAGGGAGTTAATTATGATGAGACCTTTGCACTAGTTTCTATATTTTCTTCAATTAGAGCAGCCATCTCCATTGTTGCCAAGATGGGTTGGAGGATTCATCAGATGGATGTGAAGGATATTTTCCTTAATGATCTTCTATATGAGGAGGTATATCTAGAGTAGTCATAGGGCTTCGAGATTCATGAGAGGGAGTCTCATGTATGCAGGACAAAAAATGCCTTGTATGGTCTGAAGCAAGCCCCTCAAGATTGGTACTCGGGGATTGATTCATATCTGATTTCGATTGGGTTTCAGAAGAGTGAGGCTGATACCAACCTATAATTCATTGTGGTTGGAGGTGATCTGATCATTGTTCTGTTATATGTTGATGATCTGTTCATTACAGGAGGAGAGCACCTAATTGAGGAATGCAAGAAATATATTACTTCAGAGATTGAGATGAAAAACCTTGGGTTGATGTATTACTATTTAGGCATGGAGGTGTGGCAGGAGGATCGGCATGTTTTCTTGGGGCAAGGAAAATATGCTACAGATATTCTGAAGAGATTTTAGATGGAGGAGTGTAGGCCCATGCCCACACCCATAATTTCCAACTGGAAGAAGTTTCATGCTTTTGAGGGATATTTGGTGGATCCTACTTTGTATAGTCATCTTATTGGTTCATTGATGTATTTGGTCAACACCAGAGCAGATATGAGTTTTGCGGTGAATACTCTTAGTCAGTTCATGCTAGAGCCTAGAGAGTGCATTAGACAACCACAAAACAATTTTTGAGATACCTTGCTAGGACTGTGGACTATGGTTTGGACTACATGAGGTCAGGTGGAGTGGTTTTTCTTAGTTTCACAGACTCAAATTCGGTAGGAAGTGCTTAGGACCGGAAGATCAATTCCATTTGTTGTTTCATTTTGGGTTCGGTAGTTGTGTCAAGGTTTAGTCAGAAGAAAAATTCCATTGCTTTGAGTTCTGCAAAGGCCGAGGATATGGCATTTGATAAGACTAGTTACAGGGAATTGTAGCTTCTAAAGTTGATGGTATACTTATTTGATCAGGATATGAGGCCTACTATTATTCATTGTTACAATCAGAGTTGCATCAAGCTCTCTGAGAATCCGGTGTTTCATGACATGTCAAAGCATATTGAGATCAGATACCACTTCATCAGGGACTATGTTTAAAAAGGAGCTGTAGAGTTGCAGTACATTTCTAATGATGAGCAGGTAGTAGAAATTCTCATGAAGTATTTGGGAAGTGGGAATCATATTCATTTCAGAGAAAAGATGGGGGTAGTGAAAAACACCTTCCTCGGTAAGAGGGAGTAAAGAAAATTTACCTAGGAAGTGTTTGTCGATTCATGCCTTGGGTTGGTGGACAAGGACACTTTAAATGTGGTCCCTAACTTATCTTAAAAGTGTGAATGACTTTATTTATTAAAGTGAATTTTAAAGTGAGTTTGAGTCATTAATTATTTTAAAAGTGACTTTATGAGAATTAAAAGGTGGGTGAGTAATAAATTCTCATTTAATAATTAAAAGTGATTTTAACGAGAAAGTGAGATTTAGCATGAACCATAGATCTCATTTAGTTGGATTTTAATCTAATACATTGATTTTGAAATGGTGGTTACTCAAACAAAAAGGCTAGGGAAAGGCCCAACCTAATTCATTGTTCACATTCCAAAGAGATAATTTTTGGAGAGGAGAGAGCAAGAGAAGAGGAGAACATAAGGGTTTGAAGATAATTCATTTCCAGAAATTGAGAGAGAGAAAAGTTTGCACACATTCCAAGAAGGAAGAAGATAATATTTTTGGCACACTTCCTAATAAATTTTTTTCAACAGGAACAAATTTCAAGTCTATACCATACATTACCGTACACCAACATGGATTTCGAGGAGGATAGGTCATACAACAATGATCGTACAGTTTCGTACATGGACAATTTTTGAGACAATCATGCATGAATCTCGAGGCATATTTTCTTGTAGCAATCGACCTGAATTTCAAGGTTTGTACAACAAGAAAAAGTGGCCGTACAGTCGCACGTGTGGAGGCCGTACAGGTTGGAATATTTGGGAATCCGTACAACAGTTTTTAGAGTGATTCAGGAACATTTTTTGAGGAAGAAAAAGGGAGATAAGTACTGCTGTAATTTATTTATAAATTTTCCTGAAAATAAAATCTCTCTGAAGAACAGGTTTTCCCTTCGGGGTTTTCCTGGACCATTTTGGTCAAAATTCTGAGTCTTAAATTTTCAGTTGCATTGACTAAAATATTTTTCTGAGTAAGAAAAGTAGGGCTGTCATAAAATTTTCTGAGTTGAAAAAGTTGAAAAATATCTCATGTGTTTCAAGTTTACAGTTAAATTTTTAAATTTTTTTATGAGCATACATGATGGTGTTTGGGCATTAATCCATATGTAGTGAACTGAAACTGAAATAGAGTTGGGGTTATAAAATTTTAAGTGGAAACTTGGTTTCCTATTCAAAGGATTTTTGATGTCGTCAGTACAATTAGGGAATTGACAATTTTTTTATAGGGGGTTTCTAACCCAACATATAAGTACATTTATTTAAAGGATAAATAGAATTCTTCAAAGTTCGTGATGGACTGCTGTGGAATTCCTTACATAACTAGATCGCCATGAAGTCATTATTATGCATAACATACCCTTGGAGAATGTCACAAATACTTTAGAGTGGACATATCATTTTGTAGCCTACAAGGGATCATGTAGGTTGTTTCTAATGACTTATCTCAACATAGTATTGTTGGCCTCCCTTACCTCTCATATAATTAAAGGAATGAGACAATATTTCCATATCATATTCATTCACTTGCTTGTATTCACTTTTGTGATGCCAGGTGTGATTAAGAAAAGAGGATGTACACCTCCTCCTCCTCTCTCTCTCTCTCTCTCTCTCTCTCTCTCTACCTCCCTTCCTCTTACATATCTCATCCTATTACATCTTTAATTGTACTTGGTATCTCTTTATCTCTTGAGGCACTAGGGTTTCTTGTCACATCTTCAAATTCGGCGGTTAGGTTTTTTCCCTTGGAGTTTGGAGATTAGATATTTTCAATAAACATCTAGGGTGTATTGGAGAAGAAGAGAAGAGAAATATAATTTATTGCCTTGCATATTGTGTTAGAGAGATTCTTGCACTTTTTCTTCTTGGTTGTGCCAGTGTTTGTTGATTTACCCTAGCTATGGCATTTTGGAAGATCACATTTTTGTACTAGCCTTGAAGAAGGACACCATATGTACTTGTAATTCACCTTAATTTTATAAGTGAAGTTTATAACTATCCATATCTTGTGTTATTTTTTTATTTGAATTTCTAGCTATATGTTATTTATGATTTTGTATTTACAATGATTCATTTCTAACCAATTTGACATGAGTAAAAGGGAAAATTGTTAAGTGATTCAACATCTAAAGGGAGAAAATAAGGGGGTTCATTTATTGTTGTTATACTACTAGTACTATATTTACTAGTCTTAAAGTAAATTTCCAAATTTTGTTATTGGATGATACGTTTCCTTATAGGGAGATGAAGCTTATCTCATTGTCCGATATATTTTCTTCTTTAATTTCCGTGAAGTTTGTATTTATTAAAAGTGAATTAATGTGATATTTTTGTTTTTTACACTATTTTACATTATTCCTAAAGGCTAGAAATTCTAGGGATAATATCTAAGAAAGCTTCTCGAAAGGAGGTGAAATTTCTAAATTGCATATAAGTGACATTCAAAGAGACTTCCAACATGGTATCAGAGTGGTTGTATCTTTAAACACCTCTTGAGTAAAAGGGAGTTGTATTTCAATTGCAATTTAGTTGGGCTAGGTACTTCACCTAGTAAGGTTGTTGGGTGTGAAACCCTATATTGGTTGGGAGAATCATTTGTACCCTAGAAAGGGTTTATTCCACATCATCTCTTGATTTTGTGAACTTAACATATGTATAGGATGTGAGAAGGTGACTTTTGATCTAAGAGAGTGTGACTAGTTGGAGGAAGCTTCTAACTTTGTTCCATGTAAGATCAATATTTATATTCTTTTGGAAGAAGCCGATATTTGGGAGCACTTGAAAGAAGATTCCAAAACCATATACAAATCCATCATAGTTTGCTCCTCATTAAATAAAGGAATCCAAAGTGAAGAGAATCATTCTAGATTCAATGAAAGATCATTTTTCTCAAACATTGTTGAAAAGAACATTAGCAAGAATATGTTTCATGACTTGGTTTATCTATTTCAAAATTCTTGTGCTTCTTGAAAAATACTCTGAAGAAACTAAGAATCATTGGTTCATATGGGAAAGACAGATACCATGGTGATATTTTTTACCAGGATCAATGAATTGAAGAATCAATTAGAAGATATTGGAAGTAAGGTTGAGGATCACGACTTAGTATCCATAGCACTTAAATGGGTTTCTATTTCATGGACACATTTTTTAAGGGTATTTTTGCTTGGTAAAATATACAAAATTTTCCACAGCATTGAGTAGATCTTATGTAAGATGAAATAATATTGCAAACATTGTTTGAAGAAACAAAAAATGTATGTTATTCATATTTTTAGGAAGACAAATAAGGGTATAAATAAAGGATTCAAGAAGAACGGTGGGACATATACAATAAATAAGGACTTGAGTAAGATCATTTGCTTCAAATGTCACAAGATGAGACAACGTCCTTTGAAGAAAAAAATGAAAAGGCATGAAATAGATTGCCACTAGGACTGTTGCATTAGCAGAGGAGATGACCTCTTAGTTTGAGACTAATTTTTCCATGGATTTTTGTTTATATTCTAAAAATTTGTCTAGTCTTATTTGATATGTGGACATACGATTTTTTATATGCAGAACATATAATAGGTTCCTATTCAATAAGATTCAAGAGAAAGAGGGAGATATGATTGTGGGTCTTAATGATGATGCCATTCACCCTATGAAATAAGTTGCCTCCATTTCATTTCAAATGCATTCAAATGTTGTACTTGATTTGGATGATATTTATTTGTTATGAAGTTGAGTAAAAACAACCTTCCATTTTCTTGCATGAAATATATACACTTGAGAGTTATTTTGAGGAATAGTAGCGCACCGTTAATTATTGTAGTCTAGATAGTCTAAGAACTTTGAAAGGAGGGGTGAGAGAGGGTGATGTTTCTAGGTTACTTGATCATCCAATAGAACTGTTAGATTCTGGTGAGGGGTTAATAGATCCTTATAGTTCCTAGGAGGAACATACATTTCGATATGACATAGAGTTAGGTTTTGGTCCAAGATATCCTGACAACATCATGTGGTGATGATTACACTGATGCCTCTATGAATTACATATTTGAGATACTAACACAATATGAGACTTTAGTGAGTAGATATGAATATTCTTCATTGATAGAGGGGAACATTGGTATTAATGTCTTAGAGACCAAGGAGAATAGAGGAGTGAGTATACCTCTTAGGAGATGTGCTAATCATATAACATTGGTTTCTTCTTTCTGCGAGACTTCCAATTGTACAAAGGAGGAGATGCATGATGATGGATTCAATTCACTCTCAAGCCTTATAGTTTTTTATTAGAGAGGTATGAAACCTTGATGGAGGATTATAAAAAGACATATTATAGAGATGTAGCTAATGGGAGCATTATGGAGTATAGAGATAGAAAGGATTATGGATTCTCTCGCATAGAGGGAATTTTACTTTGATGATACTCTTACTTTAACATTCTCTTAAGATGAGGGAGTTGAACTAATACAAGTAATTTAATTTTCCAAAGGATTTGAGGTGCATGATATAGATTCTCATGATGACAAGTTGATGATGGCTTTGCATAGGTTGTTACCTTTACCTCAAGTTTTGTATTCCAAGATTGAGGAGTTGATTTATGTGGGTCTCTATCTTTGTGAATTTGATATATATGATTAACTTGTATTTATATTGCATGGACACATGGCTATATTTGAAATTTGTACTAGGAAAATCATGATAAGGTGTCCTTTGATGTTAGGAAATGATGCTAATTTGGACAATGTTGGAGGTTGGCATTTAGATTTTAGTCCAAGGAGTTTTCTTTAATATTCACAAGTGACCATTATTCATTGGAGGATTAATATGTTGTGATATCATGGTTGATAGTTTCTTTTTAGGATACAAGTTATTTGCATTTTATAGTGGTTTATTTTAGGACCATAGCTAGTATTGATTTAGAAATTGCATGTTTACTAGAATTGCAGAGGGGTCGACAAGTGTCGATGTAAACAATTTCTTCATAAAGAGAGAGTGCTAGTTTTTTGGGATACTTCAAAAGTGTTTAAACCATTTTTGGGGATGATTCATTATATTTGGGGTACAAGGTATATGAGTAGCCCTTGGATGGTTTGATATGGATTATAGTGTGAGATATGGTTCGTGATGGATATGCACAATTGAGAATATTTCTCAATGGATGCTTGACCTCAAGATAGTGCTAGATTGAATTTCTTCTCTTAGGAATTGGAGCTCTCTTGGTACTTAGGTGGTTTCCCTTCATTAGCCCTCATGTAGCAACCACTTATTTGGAGAATTACCTATTCAGAGGATTGGATATGTCTAAGGGGTTCTTAGAGATTTAATAATGTTCTTACAGTTGGTCCAGTGGAATAAATTTCTTTGTAGGATATATGAAAGTGATGGAGGATCATGATGGATTGGTGTGGACTTTCCTTGCATAGATACATCCACTTGGAGTTGTTATTGTGCAAGAAATCACCAACATGACACATGTAATTGAGAGTGGATGTCTCACTTCTGTGTCATATGAAGGCTCATGTAAATTTCTCGTAAGGGATTAAACCCAAATATTATTGTTGGCCTCTCTTACCTCTCATATAAATGGAGGAAGGAGAAAGTAGTTATGTATCATATCCATTCAAATCATACTCATTATTTTGATGAGATGTGACTAAGAGAAGATGGTGAATATCTTTTCTCTATCTCTTAGATCTCTACTTGTACTTGGTATCTATCCCTCTCTTGAGGCACTAGGATTTCTTGTCCTTATTTTGTTTCTTAGAGCATATTGGATTATATAGTTAAGGTTTTACCCTTGGATATAGGGTATTAGGGTTTTATGATAAAACCCTAGGATCTATTGGTGAAGAAGAGAAGAGGAGGAGGATATTTTCCATGGATATTATGTTGAAGAGTTTCTTGTACTTGGTTCTTCTTGGATAATATAGGGTTTTTTGATTTACCCTAACTAGGGAATTTTAGATGGTTGGATTTTCATATCGAGTTATTGGTTGATAAATTTCCCTAGAAGAGGATGAATCTTGTCACATTTTATCCTAAAATTTCAGTGAAGTTTAGGACTATTAAAAGTGAATTATTGTGATATTTCCATTTTTTCGTTTTATACACTAATTTACAATAGTCATAACGGTCGAAAATTATAGGGATAAGAATTGAGAAACATTATTAGAATAATTTGTAAATTTTGGATTGAATTGAAGTGTCACTTTGATATATTTTAAACATAGAGTGTGCCATATATAGCTTAGCAATTTGCATCTGACTCAATCTACCCAAGCTTTTCCTATCCCCTACAAATTCCATAAATATCTTAAACTAACATTCCATCAAGGATCACTCAACATCCTTGGTGTTGAAAATTTTCAAGAGAACAACTCTTCTTTCCCTCTTTTGAGAATATTTATCCTTTGGCATCTATGGAACCCTACAATATCATTAGGGAAGAGAAGGAGAAAAATAATAATACTAAGGGAGATTTACAAGCTCTATAGACAAACAAACCACTTGCACATTCAAGGATACTCTTCATGTATGATTATACCATAGGTGATATTATCCCAAGAACGTTTGAACCTATTATGATTAAACCTAGTGTTGACATGAGAGTTGAAGACTAGAAGGTCAAGCAAGTGAATATCAAAAACTCTTAGTTTTCCTCCACAAACAATTTCATATTGGCCAAGATATAAGCCAAGGATTACCTTGATGTAGGTGGACAACAGTGGCCATCCACTTGTTCCATTTAATTAGAACGGTTCTCCATATTGGAGTTTTTTTACAGTTTGGGTCTTGAGCTTCTAGAGCCATTTTGAGACCCTAAACGATGTTTTTTGGCCGTTCAAGGGGCTAAGGGTTGTCTTGAAATTCCTAGTCCCTAGTAAAATGTTGTATGTATTAATTAGTCGTTTCCAATGAGCCATAATGCACCTTAAACAAATATCATATGTAAACATTGTACCCCTAGGAAGTTAGGTAGCACCTCGAGGCCTACAAGTCAGTTTCACACTTCATCTCTCAAGGTTCGGTTTTTAGTTGTTTAGGATTTTGTCTCTATGTTTATAATAAAAATGTACTTTTTGGTCTCTTTATAATCAGGTACTACGAATTAGTGTAGCTGACACATCTCTATTCAAATATAAGCTACCACCATTCGAGATAGTTTGTATTGTTTTGTAGTTTATTGTGTTTTTCCATTCCATTCATTAATATAATTTTGGTTTTACTATAGTACAAATCACTTTGCAAAATATTTTTATGTACTTCCACTTTATATTGTTTCCTTCATTGTGCTCTCTAAATAATATAGATCAATAGTATCAAATCAATCTATTCTTGTTGTTTCTCAGTGCATGTCCTCAACGAGATCTAGGTTTTGGGAGTTAGGTCTTGAACTACTTGAGTTTGGGGACAAACACTCTCATCGGCGCAAGCAACCTCAGATGGTAGGAGAAGAAAATAGAGATTATGAAGTAGGAGTTATTATTAAGTTGTTGCTCTAGGAATCCATTGCAAAAAAGAGGAATGGGATGATGGATAATTTCACTTAGAACCTTCGCCAACTAAAAATGATGGAATAGACACCTTCAACTAGAAACCATTTTGGAGGTGTATCACCCTTAAAGGTACAACTTAACTTTGGCATTACTTTATTTGAAAGATATATAAATGATTATTCTTTGGATCAATGGTTAAATATTTTATAGGGTTATTACTTTGTTCAAAATTTCTCCAACAACGAAAAGATCACCTTCACACTCTTTAAGTCCCTCCCCCATGTCAAATATTGATGGGATTGTCACTGTGAGAGGCATGCCAGAGTAGAGTTTACAACATATGGTGCATAACCCAGTTGGGAATCCTTATTTAATTCCAAAATGATATACCATGTCAGAAGCTATGATGACTAATACACGTTATGGAAAACTTTGCACCATGAGAGATACTAGATAGTGCCCGAGTTTACCAATATATTTCATACCTTGTTTTCAAATCTAGGTATCAAATACTTTGAAAAACACTTGGTCCTAAAGTACCAAAGTGGCATACATAGGTGCATCCAAATAGAGATGGATTTACTAGACATATCCTCACTTAGATCCACTTATCTATATACTGTGAAAACTGAGAATAAATTCAAGAAGAAGAATAAGAGGGAATTTGGGTTTTTAAATCAATCACAATAGAATACTAGTAAAGGGGGCCCTAACTCATATGAAAAGTGATATATTAAGGATATCCAAACTCACGACAACTAGTCCAAATCATAGGAGAAAAAGGGTAGCAGGAAGTCAAACAAGGACACTAGAAAGAGGCGTGAGTTCCATAAAATCCCCTAGAAAACACCAATGAATGTCGCTTGAAGAAATCACTATTGGCCAAGATGAAATCCTTAGAGATAGACTCTGGATTTAAATTTAATGCAGAGAAAGACAAAGAAAATCAAATCATTGATGCAGAACCCAATGCCACCATCACAACCACAAATATCCAACCAAAAGATCCAAAGGAGCCAAGGAATGGGAGCAACTCTTCCACTCATAGATGTTGGTGAAGGGGAATTTACTACATTTCATTGCTAATAATGGTAGGCAGAAGAGCCTGATATTGAACTAGATCATCAAAATATTGACTTTTCCTACAATACCTCATCCCCAAACATACAAAATTGGTTGGTTGAGATAAGAACAAGACATCCATGCTTGTCAACAATGCCACATATCTGATCTCATCAAGCCCTTCCAAGATGAGGTATTGTGTGATGTCACCCAACTTGAATTTTGTGATGTTATTTTAGGACAACACTATATGTAGAGATGACATAATGTTTATGAGTTTATGCCTTATAGTGTCATTGTTACTTTAGGAGGCCAACTCTATAGGGTACCTAAGATAATTTTGTCTACTATATTTTCCTTTATGTTGACAAATCAATGTCAAAAGGTAATCTCTCATATTGGGAAACTTTTCCTCTACATGTTTTGATTATAAGGGGGAAAAAGGGTCAATGCGACCACCACAAACTCAACTTGATGTTTCTCTACACAATAGAAGCAGGTGGACAATATTGTAGAAGAATATAGACATATATTTGCCTCATCTGAAGGGGTGCCTTCTCACTTCTAGGTCAAACACTCAATTGATTTGATACCTGGTGATCCCTTACCTAATGGCCCAATACCAAAGCTTTATCTTTTGGATAATGAGGAACTAAAACATAAAATTCAAGAGCTCATACAAAGGGATACATTCAACCAAGTTACTCACCTTGTGGGAGCCTGATTGTGTTCGTATAGAAAAAGGATGGGACATGGAGACTTTATGTTAATTACATATCCATGAACAAGATTACATTCAAGAATAGATACCCAATAAATTAGATTGAAAATATTCTTAATCAATTTATGTATGCCAAGTTATTCAATAAGATTAATCTAAAGTAAGGATACCATGAGACCCTAATAGAGAAAAGCGATGTATGGAAGACATCCTTCAAGTGTAAAGAAGACATTTTTGAGTGGTTGGTCAATCCTTTTGGATTGACTAATTCTCCAAAAAAATTCATGAGAATGATGGAAGATATATTGTGGATGCTCACAAACTAATTTGTGGTCATGTATTTGGACCACATCCTCATCTTCAACAAAAAATGGGTGGAACATTGTAGCACATTTAGAAGCTCCTAAGCTCCCTGCAACGACACAAGTTATATTCCAATTTAGAGAAATATTCATTTGGAATGGTGATAATTTAGTATCTAAGATACATTGTGGATGAACATGGGGTGCACGTGGACCCAACCAAAATCCTAGTCATTCATGATTGGCCATCCTCGATGACTCTTATAGAGCTCTGCATATTCTTGGTTCTTGCTAACTTTTAACAAAGTTTTGTGTTTGGGTTCTCTCATATTTTTTGTCCCTTGATCCAAGTGAACAAGGGTGGAGTCAAATCCAAGTATGCTTGGGGTCTTCCTTAACAAAATGCATTCAAGGATCTGAAGTGATGCCTCTACTTGGATCTATCCTTCACTTTTCCATATTTGCAGTAGCCTTTTAAGGTTGAAATAGATGCCTCTAACTATGCTATCGATTGAGTCCTCACTCAAAAAGGAGTGGCCTATCATAGAGAGACACTCTTTAATTATATTCATCAATATCCAACCTACAACAAGGATATGTAATGCATTGTGTAGGCTTATTTCTAATGGAAACATTACATCTTAGGGAAGGATATGATCATCCACACTAATCAAAATCCCTTGCGATTCATGCAGACTGAAGTAAAGTTACAAAATGAATGCCATTATAAGTGGTTAGCATAACTGTAATAATTCCACCTAAACATCAAGTACAAGAAGTGAATCAAAAATTGAGTTGCATACTTCCTCAATCAACCTCTAATTTCTACACTGACTATCATGATCAACTCATATGGAAACGAGACCTCCAGGTGGTCCCAATTATACAACAGTGACTTTGAATTCGTTGTTAACTATCGAACATTGTGTGCAGAAATATCGGTCTCAAAATTTCATCTCTAGGATGATTTTTTTATGACATATTGACCACCGCCATGTTCCTTAAAAGAACATGAGAAGCTGACCTGGGAGGCACATTACAGTCTAATGGTAGGAAACTTCGATGTAGAGAAGATAGTGGAAGTATTGTAAAAGTGCTTCTACTGGAAAAAGATCCAATAAAATGTTGGCAAGAGCATCAAGTTGTGCACCGCTTATTCCATTTCCCAACCTACCTTCAATAAGTAGGAATTCTACACTGCATTTCCTACCTTGGATAGACCTTGGTCAGCTGTATCCATGGACTACATGTCTGGATTTCCTTCAAACAAGCATGGAAATGACTATGTATTTGTGGCTATTGATCGGTTCTCTAAGATTCCAATTTGAACTACCTGTAAAAAGAGAATCACAGTAGAGGATACTACTAAGCTCTTCTTCGAGTGTGTTTGGGTTCACTTTTCCCTCCCACAAACCATTATTTTAGTTCAAAAAAATATATTCGTTAGTACTTTCTTGTCTAGTCTATGGTTGATGATGGACACCAAGATGATCAGATCGACTGCCTTCCACCCTCAAACCAATGGATAAATAGGTGGTTAACAAAATGATTGTGTATATATTGAGGATGTACGACTCCAAAAATCCATGCATTTGCGATGAGAATCATCCCTATTTTCAACATAGTTATAATATATCCCTTCATGAATCTATTGGATAGGACGCCTTTCAGATGTTCTTGGGGTTCCAACCATTAGCCCCAAATGATGTAGGATTTCCCATTACATAAGATGAATCATCCCATGCACAAATTGTGGCTAATTGAGAAAACAAAATTTTTGAGTGAATCCATCACATCCAACAACAAGTTCATGATATTTTATAGAAATCTAATGATAAGTATAACCAAAACCATGATCAACACCAGGCTCCACACAAGTTCCAAGAGGGAGATAAGGTATGGATGCATTTGCAAAAATAGTGCCTCAGAGTGCCCCATAAAAAAATATGATAATCCCGAGATGGGACTTGCACCATCACTAATATTTTTGGTGTGAATGATTTTGAGTTAAGCATCCCCCCTTTTCTTTCCTTGCACCTTATATTTAATTTAGAGCTTCTTCGACCATATTTTCCACCACTCTTTTACACCTCAGAGGTAGTCGAGCACATGGACCCTATAGAACTCTATCCTAAATGCATTAAGTAGGAAACAATCAATAACACTGAGATTAATATCACTCACCAATTCAACCTCCAATTATATCGGGTCATCAAAGTAGAAAATATTCGTCATTGGGGAAAATGGCTCATCAAGAGACAGATTCAACAGAAGTTGCCCCATCTGATGGAGGAACTTGACATAACGGGGAACATTAATTCCTAAGCAGGTAGGATTGATCTAAGTGCATACTAGTGTCAATACACCTATTCCATTGAGTTATAATGGTTCTCCAATTCTTGGCAATTTTCTACAAATTTTCAGGTCCTAAACATTTGGGGTTGTTTTGAGGGCCTAAATGATGGTTTTTGTCCATTCAGGGGATTGGGGTTTGACCCTAGTCACAATTTATACTTCTTAGTTATTTTTTTACAACATTCCATCGTGTTACCTAAACATAGATCATATGTAAAAGTCATGCCCTTGAGAAATTAGGTAGCCACCTCGGGGCCCACAAATCCTTTTGATGCTTCATCTCCTAGGGTTAGGTTTTGGTTGTTTTGGATTTTTTCCTTTGCTTATGATAAAAAATTCCATTTCAATCTCTTTGTAATCATCTCCTACAAATGGGTGTATCTGTCACATCTCTCTTTAGAGATAAGATTCCACCATCCAAGCTAGGTTGTATTGGTTTGCAATTTACAATGTTTTTCCATTCCATTCATTAAAAGAATTTGGGTTTTACGGTACTACTATTCCATCTATAAAATATTTGTGTTGTGTGTTTTGATTTTATATTTCTTCATTTATTTAGTTCTCTAAATAATCCATGCCATCCTCTGAAAATGAAAAAAAATCATGAAGAAGTCAAGATCTATCTTATAAAAAAACTAGTACCTGACTCTGAAAGTCAAATTCCTAGAGATAGAAAAGGGGATTTTAGAAGAGAAAATTGTGTACATTTTCAAGGAACCTAAATTAAATTATAATATTTTCCATATCTCGAGGGGAAAACAAGAATATATCAAGGCCTTGAAAGCTCAATATTATATGAAGAAATTCACCTGGAATTGAAACTAGAAACGTAACCATATTCCTAAAAAGGAATAATGCCACTCAACATGCATCGATAAGATAATTTGAAGTAAGGATAATATCCATAGAAGAGGAAAGAAGACATGAATCCTCTATGAAATCCCAACTAGACAAGTCAAGAGAAATAATATCCACCTTGGAATTTAGGCTCAATCCTCAGCAACAAAGGAAATTCTTTCCAATTCTTACACCAATTGTGATCCTAACCTTGGACGCGGATCAGATGAATAGTAAAATTAGTGAACTAGTCGAAGAAGTATATATTCTCAAATCCATGAATGTAGAAAGAGAGAAAGCATTTAGCTCAACATGGACCCTAGCTAAAAGGAGAAAACAAGATCTAAAGAAGCAAGGCCAAAATATATAGGAAGTGCACAAAAAATAGAAAAAACAAAGGGTTGTGTGTGATTAAATCTAAAATGAAATAGACTCTTGAAATCAAAATATGAAAAATTCAAATTAGAATCCAAATTGGTACCCAAACTAAGAATCATCAAATATTTGATGTGGGAATTCACCACAAGGGATTTGTCCCACCTTATAAAATAAATAGAGCTCTACTAAGAGTTCAATGAGTTGCATCGAAGAATGAGACATTTTTTGGATCAATACAAATAATAAGTGACCAATAGGGCTCACATAGATGAAAATTTCAAGAGGCTCCTAAACACATTATCCAATAAAAAACTAAAATATTTGGGAATTCAGGTAGGACTGAGATCTCTATATATGTTAATTCCTATGTGGTTAAACTACAGAAATCGGGGAATGAAAATAAAAAATATTAAGGTTGTCTAATCTAAAATTACCACATTCATTAATTATATATCTTTCATGGAGTTCCATGGAGTTCCATCTGACAATAAGTTGTTCTTATATATTCCAAATAAGTATTAAGAGATAGAAATGGATTCCATTAAAGAGTTATCCATAATGGAAGATCAAGCATATTCCCTTTAGAATTAGAAATTTTGGAACAACTACAATTGTCCATCTCATCATGAACCCTAACCCAACAACTCGCTTAAAATTTACCCCTTGTGGAATTCACTGAGAAAATGGATTTGGACATATTTCCAAAACCTCAAAAGTAATCAAATATTAAATGACAATGGTGTTCAATGCCTCATTGCAGTGTATACGTATTCCATCAAGAAATATTCCCTAGTTGCTAAAATCCCATGGCAAGATAAACAATCTCCTCAAAAGAAAGAGAAATTTAAAAAAGGAAAAAGACTATATTAGAAGAATTATAATGTTTGGTTATTCCCACGTGAGCTTCCCAAATTTCCTAGCACTAATGGTGTGCAAAATATGAATCCACTTTAATTTCCAATTTAAAATATGGATAATTGATAAGGTAGCATGGAGGAATCAAATGGATAAAAGGAAGACACTAGTTGTGGAAAAAGAATCAATAGTTGTTGTACCATTATGGTACAATAAATGGTACAAGAATTGTGAATTGAGACCTCCAATATTTTTTTACATCTTGTCTCTTTTTCTCATTCTCATTTTCTCTCAATAGGCATGAAAGCATGTGACCCGATGTTGAGATTCTATAGTTCCCATAGGAAACTTTATATATACGCAATGGGAAGCAAGTGACCCGATGTTGAGATTCTATAGTCCCCATATGACGTCCTCTTTGTAATGTAGTGAACTATTGGATTACATTGAGAGGCTAAGACGAAGAAAAGTCTCCCATTCACATAGTAATGTAATACAAGAAAAATTATGCCATTTTCCTTGCATTTTCTTATTACTCTGATGTTAAATAAATCAATGGATTCCTTATCTTTCTTACCCATTTGATTTTTTGTCTTATGAATATGTTTTGTATGAATGTATGGTTAGTCCAATTTTCACATTGATAAATTATATCTCATTGCAATTCTTCTGAAGCATGAAAGCATGATTAAGGAACCCTATGATATTTTCCCTAATTACTCTCTCCTAAAACACTCAATAATTAAATTTTATCATCCATATTCAGAATATCGTGATAGTTAAGTCATACCATAGTTTAATTTCACTCATTAATCATCTTTGCTATAAATCCAATTTGAGATTTCATGCATAAATAGGTTATTATTGTGTGAAAAAAGAACTCCCACCTTAGGAATCACCTTAGGGTACACCCTCTCCACCCCCTCGATCCAAATAAATAGATAAAAGGATTAAAGATTCCCAAGAAGGTGCATCACACACACTGTGCCCTGGCATTTTTTCCCTCCATGGGAGAGAAAGATAGAAACTTGATAAATGACATAAGAACTAGTATAATTTTTGGGGACTCCATACTAGAATATGAAACATTATTTGTTTTCTAGATGGAGACGAGATACCATACTTGGAAAAGTCTTTATAACATTATTTGGAAAACGATCCCTTGACCTTATCTTATTTTGTCATAGATATAATTTATATCAATCTCACTTGAGCTATTAATACAAAGTACCTTGTTTATTACATCCCAAGGGATCACTTCAAGATATAAATCCACAAAAGTGTGACTCCACAAGGGAAAGAGTGCACCCCAAAAATATGAATCATAGAGCTATCACCATAAGGTCCAACTCCTAAGGATATATGGTTGGTTTGATACTAAACATTGAATTGACGTGGGAAAGAGACAAAGGTTTCATAGACCTCCTTTAGGTAAGAATATCAATTGTATTATCCCCACTCCTCCCATGCACCTATCTCAAAATATATCCTTTCTCCTAGTTTCTCAAACACTATAATATTCTCAAAGAAGTCCCAAAAACATGTTACTTGTCCTAGATCACCCCTTTATTTATATTTCCTAAGGGCCCATATCTTTCGATCACCTGGGAATACCAAATAACGCCTTTCTCACCACTTTCTCATAAGGCCACTTTCCGAGGAAAAAATATCTTGAACTAGGGATCACAACCTTTTGAGCCCATGCCATATCCCCAAATCATGGTCATAACTACCATCCAAGCATTTTTTTATTCTTAGGTTTCACTTATGTTAGGAAATTTAACTTAATTTCATTTTCAACATCAAAATCCACTCATGGATAGCCAAAACCTGCCCCACTCTTAGTTGATTCAAACCCCAACTCTACCTCTTGTAGGTCAACTCAAAGACTTGCTAGATGGTTACTTGAAGGTTTTTCCAAGATCCAATGGGGAAAATGGTATTATATTAACTACCTTATTATAAAAATAGGGTTTTCATAATAGAAATAATACAATATAGTAATATTTAGGATGGAAATGAAGAAATTACCACAACAATAGACACTTGTAGAGAACATATTACATAATAGCAATACATTTATTGATGAAAAAAATGTTCACTTGTCTCTTAAAGGAGAAAAACTCCAATTTGTAGAGATCCAATTTCAATATTATTTACAAGAAATATCATTACATTGCTTCTACTTCTTAATATAGTTTCTATCCTCCTAGGATCTTTTTAGAGAAGGAATTATCTAGTAGATGGAAGCTTTTAGTAAGCCTTCTTACAATAGTTTTTATCTAACCTCCTAGAATTTTATAGTAACCCTTCTTTAAAATATTGATTTCACACTATATATTTCATGGGCCTTATTTAATAATATGGAATCAATACATATAAACCTATATATCTACCTAATGAAGTTAGGGTAGGACGCTAACATTCCCTCCCACGCCCCCTCTGTTTTAAAAAGTAGTATTGTCTTCCATGATGGGGATACATAGATCGTTTAAGTATAACTTTTAGTTTCCATGTAGCATCCTCAATCTATATATCTTTCCATTGTATGAGTACTCACTGGATGGTAAAATGGAGGATATGATGTTTCAATTTGGTGAGAATATCTTTGAGCTACAATCAAATGAAACCTTTTTGAGCCAATTATGGAAGGTTAAAATTGAAAAAGGTGGTTAGAGACAACCACTTTTTTAAGGAGGAGATATGAAAGGTTGGATAAATTTTGGAGTGGCTAGGTAGCTCCAATTTGTATTCCATTGGTCCAATACATTTTAGGATCTTATCACAACTAGATTTGAACCCAAAATATGACGATGCCATCCGATGAAACCCAAAAACATGAAATTGTCGTCGGATATTAACTTAACTTTGGATTATATATATATGGCCACGGTAGTCGTTGGATATTCGATGGATGTCGAATATCTAACTTCCTGTGTAAAAGATATGAAATTAGTCTCATATTTTCTATAACGGTCAAAATTTTAAGTGTCGTCGAATATCTAACGACAAGTTTTTTTTTAAGAAACTTGAAATTTTAGAAATATTCTGACATATTTGCTATACTAGCGATGGTTTTTGGATGTTATAACCTTTGCACAAACTATTTTCCATTCAAAAATCTAGAATTATTTATTTGTTACTATCATTACAAATAACGAAGTGTGGATGTTGAATTTTTAAGATCAATAATCATCCTTCAAGCTTGGTAAAAGAAATGTCACATGACAATATTCCTGATCCAGAGGAAAAAAAATGATACTTGTTAGATTGTGGGATGTAGTGAAAAATAAAGGTGACAAAAAATGTTATTGTCCTTGTAGTGAATTTAGGGTACTGAAAATGACTAGAATAGAGATCACAATAGCTAAAATACATTGTTGGGAACATGGACACGTTGAGGGGGGTCATGAATATCGTCCATTGGTAAGTTATTCATTATATATGTGTTTATATTGATCATTTTATTAATTGTATGTATAATTTTAATTATATATATATATATATATACACACACACACACACACTAATATCTCTTCATGGTTTGTAATTATAAAGGAAATTCCTCCTAGGGAATATCACCCAGAGGATGTGCTTGTAGAACAAGCACCAAAGAAACACAAAACTCTGAATAATGAATATCAAGTTAATGATCATATTGAAGAGGATGATCATACTGATAACACAGTTGGAGATGATGGTACAAATACATTGACCCATGATGCATTTAATGTTAGAATGGATGATGATAATGATCCTGAAAATGATGACTTTGATGATGTTCACGATTTACCTCTACTTGAGAAGGCATACAAACCTCTTTATGAAGGCTCCAACACAACTCTTCTCTCATCTATATTGCTAATACTAAACTTGAAGGTTATGAATTGTCTTTCAAACACATTGGTCACACAAATGTTAAGGTATGTAATATATTCCATCACATATATATGATCACGATAAAGGTTATCTTTGTTCCTAAAATAATTTCATTGTTAGTGCATAGGCAAAATTATAAATAGTGATGAAATATGTTTCATTAATATTATTTATATATCATATTAGCTATTTTTTTTAGTTTGTTGTAGCTTGATAGCTGAATTTTTGTTACCACCATCAAATATTTTACCTCGCATATATCAAGATTTATATGCCATCATGAAAAATATTAGAATGCATTATCAACCAATTGATGCATGCCCCAACGATCATATTATATATTATAAGCAACATGAATTTGAAATAGAATTCCCAGAATGTTATAATAGTAGATAACAAATAGATCAAGTAACAAAAAAGGTGCCTCACAAGGTTCTTCGTTATATTCCCATTATTCCACGTTTGCAATGATTGTTTAGGTGAAAAAACATAACACAATTGATTGATTACCATGCACTAAAAAAAAGTGAAGATGGCATTATTCAAATCTCTGTAGATGGTTATGCATTTAGACACATGGAGAAAAAATGGCCACACTTTAAAGAAGAACCTCGTAATGTTAGGATTTCTTTGGAAGCAAATGGTGTCAATCCAAAAGTAGAGATAAGATCTATCAACTTAGTGTGGCCAATTTTCGTTATCAACAATAACATTCCTCCATGGATGTCAATAAAGAGGGAGCACATAATGTTGTCAATTATTATTGCAGGTATTTTTTTACACGACATTTTTAGTTTAACGCAATAACATCTCATTTGTCGTATTTTGTGCACAATGTCATGTATTTGTTTTCTTTTAATCATATATATTATTTATATATCTAAAATGGTTGTAATGATTATGTATTGTATATGTTCAAATCAATTAGGTAAGTACTGAGTTAAAGATATGAATGTATATATCGAGCCTCTTCTTGAGGAGCTACTAAAGCTATGGGATGGAATCACTATGTATGATGTCTCTAGATCAATACGACAAAGGCAATTTCAATTCCATGCAATGCTTTTATGGACAATTCATGATGACCTAGGGCTAACACATTTATGTGGTATGTAATTATAACGTCCACTTTAATAGTATTTAATTTTATGAAGTTGATATATTAATCGTGCATGTTTTTTAAATAATCAAATCATTATATATAATTATAATTGACTTAATTAATCCATCTCTTGGAGGTATTCAACGAAAGGGAAAATTTGCATGTCCAGTTTGTGGTCCTAAGACGAAATCTTGACATTTAAAAAGTTTAGGAAAGGAGGTGTTTGATGAGTATAGGTACTTCCTCTCTAAGAATCATAGGTATCAAAGTACTGAAAAACATATTATCAACGGGAAAAAGAGACTGCATTAAAACCATATAGAATGAAACCTCACCTATGGAAGTTGCAATATAATAGAAATCGTCTATTTATCATCTATGACACCTCCCATATCAAATTGTCTATTTATCATCATATATCTAATGTTTTGATTTTTTTAGTTTGTGTTTTGTTTACTGTAATTGACATTTATTTCTATAATTTATTTATAAACTATGATTCATGATGGTTGTTATGATCATGAAGGAATTAATGGGCTTCCATGAGGAACATAAAGCTATTCCAAACAATTCAATAGGTTTCCCTACTATGAGCACCTACAAATAGTTCATTTGTTTGATACAATATCAGAAAGAATGTAGGTGACACATTATGGTGAATATTGGATGGAAGGAGCAATGAAGAAAAAATGTCAAAATTTGCAATGACATTCAGGAAGCTAATCATGCAATGAAAGATGTCATTCAATTAAATCTAAATGGAGAACGAATTAATATAAGCTCACTTCCATGGTATTAATGGAGCAACAAAGCAATGCCGTGAAAGAAGTAATTCGAAAAATTAATTTTCCCATTGTATTTTGTTTAAACATGAAGAATATATTAACAAATAAAGGTGACTTTAGGGGGGTGAAGAAACATGATTGGCATATCTTCATCAAGGTGATTATTTAGGTATATATATTGCTATATTTTTTATACTAGTGCATGTTGTTGGTGTTTTTTGTCCACTCTTGTAAAAAATAATGAAACGATTTTATTGCTACAATATGTTCTACCTCTATTTCTCCTAGACAACTTCGACAACAATGCCAAACAAGTTATATATGATATTGGAAAATACATGAGGTAAGTAGCGATATTTTGCATGGATAAAGTGTTTGTTTAATTCATTGTAGAACTTATACTTAACATTTGTTTTACTAATTGTTATGTACTATAATGTTTATTTTTGTTAAATCTTGTGTCTTTCTCGCATGACTTGTAGATGGTTGTCATCTAAAGAAATCCATAAGAAAGATAAAAAGTGTTGGAGGAGATAAATTCCTCATCTAATGTGTGAAATGAAAAAGTATCTATCTTCTACATTTTTCAATGCATAAGAACACTACCTCATACACCAAGTTGAGGAGATTGAATTGCGTGGACTTGTACATTCAAGGTCAACGTGGATAGTCGAGAGGCATTTGAAACTTTTGAAGGCTTTGGCTCGACAAAGAACACATCCTGAGGGTTCTATGGTGGAGGGATATATGCTATACCAGAACATGGTGTATATTAGTGGATATATTCCTAAATTAGTGCCAATTATTGATTTAGGTTGCATTTGTGATCCTAACTTCATTAACAAATTCGAAGGGGAGTACCTGATGGGGAAAGGTAGATTTAGGAAGGTGAAAGGTAATTATTCGATGGTGGAGATTAATTATAATACATTTGACCATTTATTTTTATGTATATATCATACTTATTTAATTTTTAATCTTCATTATGCATGTTGGAAAGCAGTTTTGGAGATAATTAGTTGTGCAACATCAAGGATGTTGCGCAAAGTAAACGATGATGCGCAAGACGGAGGATGGCGCGCAAGGAAGATTGACCACATTTTGTATATTTTGGTCATGTTTTGTAGTTTTTGGTCATTTGTTTGTAGATTTTGGTCCTGACTTAAGTGGACCACCAATGTAAAGGAACAAGCCTATAAGTACATCTAGGATTGTGAATGTTGAGATATATTTGGTATCTTTTGATAATATTGAGATCGAACCTTTGTAAGAGCGGAATTGTGGAACTGTGTTTTGATGCGAAGATTAATATGACATGGCAGAGATTGGACAGAAACATTGTGTCTTTTTTCATCTTCCTATTTTTCTGTTTTCTGCGATGTGAATGTGAATAAATACTGCAGTATGATTTTTATCTCTGTATGATGTGATGCTTTCCTATCATTAATGATGATATATTGATATATCTGTTTGTGCATCGATATTTTTGTTGCGATATAAGTATGTTGATATGATCCAATGCATGATAATGTGAAACAGTTAATGTATGAACCAATACTTGGATCTGCTAAGTAATGCTGCGATAAGTTTGACAGTAGATGTGCAATCCTCCTTCTTACTGCGGAAACTTGGTTCTGACAATTCTCCCTCAAACATCTCAGGTGAGACCTCATCTGCTATGTAGGTGTTGCTGGATAGGGTAAAACCTATTTGGGTCGGTGCTCAAGGAGATCGTTGTGTTATGGGTGTTAACAGTGATCGAACCTCTGTCGATGGATCTGTGTCAACAAATGGTTCTGTCGTCGGGACCTTAGTGCGAAGGAGAAGGAGGACATGTTGTGGCATCCGACAAGACCAAAAATCCAATATTGGTTTGACTAGAAGGCATGGGAATTTGCTGAGAAAGAGAATCAGAACCTTGGAGTAACAACGTATAAGTGGCTAGAGAGGCACCTGTATTATGATCTACACGAGTAATTTTTCTCTGAGTTTTCAAACATCTTGTATGAGTGGTTGATGTGATTGACCTATCAGAAGCGAAACTTCCAAGGAGGAGAACCAACTAGTTGGACTCCATAATTGATCTAGCAGTTGCAGGAGGTGGATAATAGAGTGTCAAGGGCTGTTGAAGTTTGGCTCGACAACATATTGGAGGGATACATCACTAAGTTTCTGGTTGATATAGTTAAATATTACAATGATGTGTAAAGGGAGTTCTTCAATGGACCAAGAGGTAGGTTTATTTTATCTTTGCAATTGTATATTAAGATGCTCATCTGCAAAAAAATCATATTGAAGATGAAC
The DNA here is from genome assembly GCA_001517045.1 of Pseudotsuga menziesii. Lineage (NCBI taxonomy): Eukaryota > Viridiplantae > Streptophyta > Pinopsida > Pinales > Pinaceae > Pseudotsuga > Pseudotsuga menziesii. The sequence continues at coordinate 453,058 of LPNX010041672.1, forward strand.
TCTAAAAAGTAGATCCCTAGTGTGGGGAGGCTGTGGGTATCGAGGAGATGAGGGTTGGATGTAATGATATGGGGTAGATGGATGGAAGTTACAACAGGACTGTGAGGGAAGCCGATGAAGAAAGTGGTATTTCACGAGGTGGAGCAAGGTTTCAACAATAGGAGAGGCAGAGGACAGGAGAGAGTCCTGCTGCGATCGAAAATTGAGGTCACGAAAGAATACTACATGGGATGAAGTGACCCTACAACGACCAGGATATGCCTGAGCCCGAGGGAAGACCGACCCAGAGAAACAACATACCCTCACCTCCTTGCACTGTGCCACACTCAGGAAGAAACACTACCTAGGCATCGACTTTTTCGATGTGTCAACAACAATATAATAGTAGCAGATCAACAACTGTGGGAAGAAGGACCAGGATGGCGGGTGATGATGTGAAGTTACCCCTATTTCATGGGAATGAGACTGAAGATCTCGAGCAATACTGGTTTCAGTGTGAAGCAGTTTGGACTTTCAAGTAAGCTCACGATGATGATGTTAAAAAGGGCTAATTGGAAACGAACCTTAGAGGTCGCGCACTGGATTGGTACATGAAATTTGTACAAGTTCCCCTAGGGACTCCAATGAAAACTATAGCTGAAATCAGAAAAGGATTGATTGAAGAGTTTAGAAAACTGAAATCTGAGGCGCAATACATCACCGAGTTGAAGGATATTAAACAATATCCAAATAAAAACTATTTGGGATTTTAATCAATGATTCAAGACGTTGACGACGAGAGTCAAATTTGACATGAGTTATGTTCAACATCAGGAATGGTTCATCACGACATTATTACCGCATATCAGAATGCCTTTGATGCAAAAAATGATTTGGACACAGAGCGAGGCTCTAGAGATCATGATGAAGTTGGAGGATTCACTTGTTGGTGAGAATGGAGTTGGTATGAATTAGATTTAGTCTCAACTAGAAAAATTGACAATCCAATTGCAGGACATAAATAAGGGGAAATAACAACGCAAATAAATATGGTGTACTTGATCTCATGCAGAAGAACATCATAAAGATCAGTGCCCAGATTTTCGAAACTAGCTACTGTTAGGAGCTCCAAATCCATTAAGTTATGGTGGCATGCCATGGTGTTGCATCTGCCAAGTTTATGGGCATCGACATGAATATTGTGGGTATATGCAGAAGATGGTCACGAAACCGACGAATTTGTATTGTACGTTTTCTCGATCTATTAGGAATGAAGATAAGGATTATCCGGCATATTATTTTCTCCAGGACAGAACAATGAACATGTAATACATGAAGGGAGAATACCATCGAACGATGTAGAAACCGTAGCAGCAACCACAGGTGGTGCAACCACAACCACAGTTTGTACCGCTGTCACAACCGCAGCCACAGTTTGTACCACAGCTGAAACCAAATTTTTCCCCGCCATCTCCACAGTACAACCAAATGTAGGTTGCTCTATAGCAACCACAGTACACTCAACCGCAGTGCGCAATATTACAATCGAATCCCCCGCATCAACAATAATTCAATCAATCACAATATCAACATCGAGGAAGATTCTGAGAAGGACTAGGTGGAGGTTTTGGTCGAGGAGGAGGACGAGGTCGCAGACCTATACAATGTTATAATTGTAGAGTACTAGGACATTATCAACAAGATTTCCTGAACTTACAAGCACAGTGTACTTATTGTATTGTTGCTGACCATACTGTTGATAACTGTCTGCAGTTGATCACGAAGTGGCGGGAAAGGAATATTCCACAGTTACAGAACCAGGACCAGAATAAAAAATAGAATAGAACTAGATTCAAAATCATAATACAGAAGATGCGAACCAACCAATGAATCCACCATCGAACCAGAACCAAGGACCAACATTTGTGAAGATCTCAGTAGAACCTAGAATGCAAGACACTGACGTTGCTGTCATTACTCACAGAGGTGTGACGACAAGGGATGATAGCTCGTTTCCACAAATTAGGATGGCTAGAAATAATAAAGTGCAGTTCAATGTCAAAACTAAGAGGGACACATTCTTTGAAGTAGGCGATGCGATAAGAAGAGATCTAGCTAAGTTGTCTGTTTATGAAATGTCACATGTTTTTGATTCAACTTTGGTAGCAGGAACATCATGATAGCATGGTACCTTGCAGAACTTCTTTGAAAGTTGTTTTTCATTGGAAAAAGATCTCGATGTGCTTGGTAAGATTGTGAATTTGTTGCATCGATTGGAGAAGGGATGCAAGGAGTCCACGGTGAAGTCTTTGCACAAGAAAAAGGCGAGAAAATAGAAGCGAATGAATATTCATATTGGGGATTATGAGGTAGATTAAATTATTTTGGATCTAGGATCAGACGTCAACATTATAACAAAGTAGACATGGGAGAAGATGGGGAAACCATAGTAGGTTTGGTCCCCTGTGCAGCTGCGACTGGATAACTAGGCCAGAGTTAACACCCATTGGGAGAGTTCTGCGTTTCGCAGTGGAAGTTGAAGGGATAAAGACTTATGCTGATTTTGTTGTTATTGAAGTTGTTGATGGCAGAAGATCATATCTCGCACTGCTGGGGATTGGATGGGCCAATGATAGCTTAGCAGTGATTAACTTCAAGAAGCGCATGATGACCTTTTAAAACCACGACATCATAGTCATAGCTCCGATGGACCCAAATGAAGGAAGAAAATATGTTGAACTGGTTATGGTCGAAGAAGCTGTAGGAGGATGGGATCACACATATAACATCTTAGAGGATTACATCCATCTGACTATCGACAATGAGCTCGGTTGGCGCAGCTCTAGCTCTGCATCTTTGGACTCCGATGATGTTTTGGATAACTGACAGAATTAGATGCATGAGGTATCGATTCAGACAGTGTGTCCTGATTACTCAGTAGTTGTGTCGAGTCGCAACCGAGACTATTGAATTACCAGTATATGAAGGACTGCCTGAGTTGTCTGAGTTTCTAGTTGAATTTGAGGTTAAGGTGTCAGAACCATATATATTGTTGGTGTTGGATGAAGCATTGAAGGATACCCCAGAAAGTTGGTGGGAGACACATAAGAATTCAATCAACGAGTGGTCGTAGTGTCACACGTTGATGACAGTTCATTTTGGCGAAGCATAAAAGTACTATGCAGAGAGGTATGATTAGTGGAATGATCCCAGCGCTCATCTGCTTACATGTCAGACCATGTGGGTATCACGACCAAAGGATGGGTGGGTACATGCTTTTGTCCACACGTTGGATGAAATGACGTGACTATGGTATGTATCAGCTAAGTTACGCAGAGAGATCACTACCAAGGAAGAGTTGTCGATTTCCTTCAATCACACCTTTAGTTTCGTGGATACCAATCCAGCCATTCATAGTGCACTGCAACATATCTGTGATGTTGTTCTGAAGGTATTTCCAGTTGCATATCTTGTGGACCCACACGAAACACATATGATGCAGTCGATGATGGAGTGATACAATGTGACAGAAGGGCTTGATGATGGGGATGATCCAAGGAACATCAATATTCCAGAGACAGAAGGAAGTTGGGATGTTGGGGCACTTGACGTACCGACGAATCCAATGAATCAACCATTAAAGATTCAGAAGGTCAACATTGGAAAAAGGAGAAACCGAAGTTCACAAATGTTGGGGACTAATAGGATGAATAGACGATGGTGAAGATCACAGATATATTGCAAGAGTTCCAAGATTTAATTCCTACAAAGTTTTCTGAGATGAAGGGGATATTGGGAGATTTGGGAGAGATGAAGATCCCTCTTAAGCCAAATCTGAAGCCGGTGAAGCACCGCCTATATCGCCTAAATACGTGATACAAGGAGAGGATCAAGGACGAACTCGAAAGAATGTTGGATGCTGGGATAATAGAACCGCTTGAGGAATCAGAATGGATCAATCCCATGGTTGTGCAAGATAAGAAGACAGGTGGGGTTCAGATTTGTGTTGACCTCAGAAAATTGAATGATGCATGTATGAATGATCTGTTTGCGACACCAATTACTGATGGGGTATTAGAAGGAGTGGGCGATCAACAAATTTATTCGTTCACAGATGGATTTTATGGCTATAACCAAATTAAGATCACAAAAAAGGATCAACATAAGACAAATTTTGTTACTAAATGGGGATGTTTTCAGTACACTATGATGCCATTTGGACTGAAGAATGCGCCTGTGATATTCTCCAAGATTGTTGTCGACGTGTTCAAGGATTTTGTTTAGAAGTTTCTGGCAGTTTACATGGATGAATGGATGATTTTTGGGCCGATAAAGGATCATCTTGTAAAACTGTGGCTGATGCTGGAGTGACGTTGACAACATCAGATCATTCTGAACTCAAAGAAGTGCATTTTCTGTGCACCATTTGGGATGTTGCTGGGGCATATTGTTTGCAAGGAAGGACTGCTAGTTGACCCAGCCAAGATTGAGCTTATTTTGATCTTGCCACCACCCACAAATGTGAAGCAGATTAGAGTGACATTAGGCCATACAAGATACTATCTCAAGTTCATAAGAGGTTATGTCGCGATCACATCCCCTATGGAGAAGTTGCTAAAGAAGGATGCAATATTTATATGGAGTCAGGAGTGTCAAGGAAGTTTTGACACATTAAAGGAAAAGATGGCTTCCACACCAATACTATTCTTTCTCGATTAGGAGAAGGTTTTCCGTGTTCATGTTGATGCATCATCAACCACGCTGGGAGTGCTTCTGGCACAACCAGGAGAAGGTGATATTAATCACCCAATTGCTTTCGGTAGTCGAAAGCTGTCATCTGTAAAGAATAATTAAACTATCATAGAGAGGGAAGGGTTGGCAATGGTATATGCACTACAAAATTTTCAACATTACCTATTGGTAGGTCATTTCAAGATGTTCACAGATCACTCTGCCTTGAATTACCTGGTGAATAAGCCTATGTTGGGGGGGGAAGATATGTCATTTGCTACTTCTCTTTCAAGATTTTGAGCTTGAGATAATTGTGAAGTCGAGTCACTTGAACAAAGGCCCAGAACACTCATCACAAATTGAGACAGGCGAAGAATCGATGAACATTGAAGATTGGTTATCTGATGCGCAATTATTCATATTTGGAATGGTTGACAACTACTATGAGCAAATAGTTCAGTTTTTGATGACAAGAAAAACTCCAGAAGGGCATACTACAAGTCAGAAGAAGTAGTTGGTTGTTCGGGCCACAGATTTCCAGTTGATTACTGGAGAACTCTATAAGCTGTGACCAGATGAGATCTTACGACGATGTGTCTTACCACATGAATAGAGGCAGGTATTGCCAAAATCACATGCAGGCATTACAGGTGGACACTACGAAGGTCGCACTACTACCATGAAGGTTCTTTGCACAGGGATTTGGTGGCCAACTCTCAATGGGGATGTAACCGACTATGCATGGACTTGCGACATTTTTCAAAGAACTAGAAAATCATCAAGGAGGAATGAGAGGCCGCTAGTACCTTAGGTGATGTTGTAGCCATTTGAAAAATGGGCAGTGGATTTTGTGGGACCAATCAACCCACCTGGAAAGAGAACTGGTGCATGGTACATCATCACAGCAATGGATTATCTGATGATATGGGTGGATGCCGCACTAGTTGTAGATTCAAATGCTGCGACAACAACGAGGACCCTGTTTGACATCGTTGTTACTTGGTTTGGTTGTCCAAAGATACTGATGAGTGAACAAGGGAGTCACTTCATCAATCACACTGTCAGTGCATTAACAAAGGAGATTTAGATACAACATAAGAAGAGTACCCCTTATCACCCACAAGAAAATGGGATAGTTGAGGTGTTCAACAAGGTGTTGGAGAACGTGCTCACAAAGGTATGTAATGCAAACCGCGATGAATGGGATTTGAAAATTCCAGCAGTCTTGTGGGTGTATCGCACCACTTGCAAAATATTGTCAAGGAAGACACCATTCAAGTTGGTGTATGGGAAAGAGGCAGTCAGGCCAATGGATTATATCGTTCTAAGTTTGTGCATTGCAACATCAACAAGAATGGATGATGAAGGAGCATTAAAAGAATGCCTAGAGAAGTTGGTACAGCTAGAGGAAGAACTCTTTTGTAACATCTCCCCTAATACCATCTTTAAATCCTTGGATACATGGTAGAATAAAAATTTCTCTATTGAGTTTAATCAATCACACTACTTGAGTTAATCTCCTTGATTATTCATTCTTAAAGATTAATAGTTTATAAGTACAATCACATCTTCTCAAAATATAAATGGAGACTGATACTAAGTAGCAATTTAGTGTTTTCAATGCTTAATAAAACCGAAGACCCCTTTACGTCAAAATCATATCTTTTGTATCTACTATAGTTAGGCATCCCTTGATATTCTTTAACTTTACATAAATGACAACTCCTCATAAGAAAGCTTAATAAGTACAAAGACCATGAATACTCTTATCTATCCAATGTATGACACTCTTGGTTACTATTTCTTTTAAATGCAAGAGTGCATTCCCATAACTAAATAAACATACTTGTATATACAAAAGTACCTAATTTACCTTATGTTTTCCCTCTTGATACCACATTCCTCACCTGAGTGTCTAGGTACATGTCCTTGAGGAATTTATCAAAATTTTATGGAAACTCTAGTCACACAAATGTTTTTATTAAGATTCTTAATGGACTAGGTACCTTCGGATACTCCTAAATTATGCACCTGTAATGTGACAGTTTATTGCAATACCATAGGAGATGTAAATCGAGACTCCCAAGCTCTCGGTTCAATAAAACAACTAGGTTTAATTAGTTCCATTACTTATCAAAGGAAAAACTAACTATGAAGTATCTATACATGTAAGAATAGTTTCTCATACTATCTACCAAGACTCATTCCATTCCCTTTCGCCATGGGAACATACTCCCTGTAACCACCACTAGAAAACATGTCAATTCAATATACATAGGAGCATTATAAAAACCAATTAAAACTTTAACAACATGGCATGTACAATAAAACAAGATCAAATAATCACATCATCAAAAGTTAGCCATTCCAGATTATTTAGGCGACTGAAAGTAAGTCTGCGACTTTCCTCCCAACCATTGGTTATGTTTGGCGTATGTTATACCGCCTAGAACCACCCTCGAGCTAGGCGATGAATCCACTAAGGTAAGAAAATTCTATAACACTACCATAGATCTCTCATCATGATCAATTGGTTTGAACCACTCGATGATACCAAGCTAAATAAATAAATCACAACAACCAGCTCGCAGTTTATGGAGCACACAACATTGATAATAATTACGCAGTAATACAAGTATTCACAAGGGTCGATCTCAACTTGGGATCAATCTACACACCTTGTTTTATTTTTCTCATACTTCATTAAGGAATTCAAATTCATTTAACTTTATCATAAATCCTTTTAAGACAACTCGATTTATTTTATAAGGACTAGATCATACAACAGATAGATCTTTCGGATGTTTACACTTATCCTTTCATAATCCAGGCCAAAGCTAAACTGAAATCCAAAAACATACAGAGATATTGGATCTTTCTCAGGTTGTTACTAAAGACAAAAGAATACTTAGGTATTGGATCTTTCTGAGGGTTGTCATTTGAAATTTTCGCAAGCCTGTAAGCCGATTAAGGGGTAATCAGGAAGAATCACAGCCATATAATTTTTATCACGCTTATTGATCGGATGTTTAATCCTTCATGAGAGAGGTAAAAGCGATCAAGGGAAAAATCATGATCCTAGTTGGAAACTTAATCACGGATCAGATATTTAACACCAAGGGATTTTAATTGCAGACTCAGACCAGGAATAAAATTAGCAACGTGGTGGCATATTCTACTCATGACAGATTCAGAGAAACACAAAACAAGGAATTATGTCATGCCATAATGGATCTGGCGTTCATAATTTCCACACAGTCAACCCTTGGAATAAAAATTAATATTTAAATCACGCAAACATCCAATCTGAAACTCCCATCTCTGATGCAATGAATTCTACATATTTTACGATGTTTGGGAAAAAAATGGTATGAGATCACCTTAGATATGATTCGTAGTCAAGTATCCCAGATCCTAGAGGTCCAATTCCAGAAGAAAGTTTTTAAAAGATAAACACAACTACATATCTTAAAGATCTTACCCCAAGAAATGCTAATATTTAAATCATAGCCACATAAAAAATACCAATACCGCACCCTATAGATCGGCAACTGTTTTGGGAGATGCTACTGCCCTTAGATACTACAGATCAGAAACTGTTTTGGGAGATGCGACTTCCCTTAGATCTTATTCCAAGATGTAAGGTTTAAAAATTAGACAAAACCACAGATCTTACGGATCCTACTCCCATGAAACGCTACCATATCTTACAATGCAGAGATTGGTAATCGATTTGTCGATTTCAAATAAATGGAGAACATGTTCCCTCGTTTAGAATGCAAACATGTCTGCATTTCGGTTCCATGTAAAGGGAGACATAGGAATTAAGAAATGGAAACTATTCCAGCATTGTAAGGCTGTGAATATGATTACCTTAGATATACACCATACACAACTAATACAGATCAATGCTAGAACATCTTACAACGTAGAGTTGGGAGATCAAGTCATTATGTTTAGATAATGGGAAGGCGTTCTATCCCTTACAAAGCATACATGGGTAAATAGCATTTCAGGTCCATGTACAGAGGAACACCGACATTAAAACAAGGAAAGCAATTTCAGTCTTCTAAGGCTGTAAATTCCATAATCACCATAACTCAAATCAACCCTAGGTGATTAGAGGCGTATACAGAATATACACTTCATATAAATTGAAAAGGCAGATGAGTAGTATCATAACAGATTCATAACTAAAAATCCAACTTACACGATCTGCAACATGGAGATTTCACCTAAAAACCCCAAGTGGCTCGCGTTTTCCTTTCGCAATTCCTCTGGTCGACCCCCACTTGGAGGATTCCCTTCAGGTTTTTCTCCCTTCGGCCACGGTGAAATATTTTTTCCGGCCACAGATCCATTCCTATTCTGGTGCGCACAAAGTTTGGATCCCTTTCAATCCGAGCCCATTCATATTTACCTAAAACCTAAAATAACCGAGGAGGCATGCCCCTTTCCAGTTCTTCCTCTCTTCTTATACCATAAAAAAGCAATCCTTCCCCTGATTCCCACCATAGACTCAGTTGTCAGGTCCTAAATTCTAGGCAACTCTTAAATTTTTTTTGACATGTGGGAAAACAAACCCCATACAATTCGTCTTTTGATTGCAATTAAAAAGAGAAAGTGACACCTAATCCTGGACATGTACACATTTCCCAATGATAAAAGAAGAAAGGAGGTGGATTAATTAATTGTATAAGCACCCATTACCTCAAATGTTAATTCCTTAGTTTTTCTTAAATTCAACACTTCCTTCCAAATATTTGATATTCTCTTTAATAGTTACCAATTCTAAAATTGTTTTATTATATATATAGAAATCCCTTAGTAAGACATATATATATATAATTTTCAAAGCTAGTTCTATCTTATCTATACATTAAAAGAAACGTTTCTTTTCACTCAATACATATTAATTACGATAAGCTCACGATGAAACTCATAATAATGCTTTTATGTAATCTAAGTACCAATTTTATAATGATAGTCATATCTCATTAAGTTATTTGGACCAACCATCAAAATATCTTGTTTCAAAGGTCAAAGGAGAACATTAATCCCTTTGTCTTTTTCATGCGATGATGCCATTTCCTCCAAGTGTCTAAAATCTAGAAGTAAGCACACTATTGTTTTCATAGGTAATTGATTCTTAATGAACTATATAATGATAGTCATATCTCATTAAGTTATTTGGACCAACCATCAAAATATCTTGTTTCAAAGGTCAAAGGAGAACATTAATCCCTTTGTCTTTTTCAT